>LR778268.1:2187084-2247084 GCA_902810595.1 Coregonus sp. 'balchen' | reverse complement strand
ACGCAAGATCTCACCCCGTGGGGTCAAAATGATCACAAGAACGGTGAGCAAAAATCCCAGAACCACACGAGGGGACCTAGTGAATGACCTGCAGAGAGCTGGGACCAAAGTAACAAAGCCTACCATCAGTAACACACTACACCGCCAGGGACTCAAATCCTGCAGTGCCAGACGTGTCCCCCTGCTTAAGCCAATACATGTCCAGGCCCGTCTGAAGTTTGCTAGAGTGCATTTGGATGATCCAGAAGAGGATTGGGAGAATGTCATATGGTCAGATGAAACCAAAATAGAACTTTTTGGTAAAAACTCAACTCGTCGTGTTTGGAGGACAAAGAATGCTGAGTTGCATCCAAAGAACACCATACCTACTGTGAAGCATGGGGGTGGAAACATCATGCTTTGGGGCTGTTTTTCTGCAAAGGGACCAGGACGACTGGTCCGTGTAAAGGAAAGAATGAATGGGGCCATGTATCGTGAGATTTTGAGTGAAAACCTCCTTCCATCAGCAAGGGCATTGAAGATGAAACGTGGCTGGGTCTTTCAGCATGACAATGATCCCAAACACACCGCCTGGGCAACGAAGGAGTGGCTTCGTAAGAAGCATTTCAAGGTCCTGGAGTGGCCTAGCCAGTCTCCAGATCTCAACCCCATAGAACATCTTTGGAGGGAGTTGAAAGTCTGTGTTGCCCAGCGACAGCCCCAAAACATCACTGCTCTAGAGGAGATCTGCATGGAGGAATGGGCCAAAATACCAGCAACAGTGTGTGAAAACCTTGTGAAGACTTACAGAAAACGTTTGACCTGTGTCATTGCCAACAAAGGGTATATAACAAAGTATTGAGAAACTTTTGTTATTGACCAAATACTTATTTTCCACCATAATTTGCAAATAAATTCATTAAAAATCCTACAATGTGATTTTCTGGAGAAAAAAAATGTATCTATTTGTCTGTCATAGTTGACGTGTACCTATGATGAAAATTACAGGCCTCTCTCATCTTTTTAAGTGGGAGAACTTGCACAATTGGTGGCTGACTAAATACTTTTTTCCCCCACTGTATATATATATTTTTTGGGTGGGGTAAGGGGGGGTAGAAGGATTACTTTATCCTATCCCAGGTATTCCTTAAAGAGGTGGGGTTTCAAGTGTCTCCGGAAGGTGGTGAGTGACTCCGCTGTCCTGGCGTCGTGAGGGAGCTTGTTCCACCATTGGGGTGCCAGAGCAGCGAACAGTTTTGACTGGGCTGAGCGGGAACTGTGCTTCCGCAGAGGTAGGGGGGCCAGCAGGCCAGAGGTGGATGAACGCAATGCCCTCATTTGGGTGTAGGGACTGATCAGAGCCTGAAGGTACGGAGGTGCCGTTCCCCTCACAGCTCCGTAGGCAAGCACCATGGTCTTGTAGCAGATGCGAGCTTCAACTGGAAGCCAGTTGCAATGATAAGTAAAACCTTACTGCAATAATAATTAACTCCTTACTTCAATGATAAGTAACTCCCTTCCTTCTTTGGTAAGAAAAACCTTATTGCTATGGAAAGAAACCCATTCCTTCATTCTCCTCCCCTAAACCAACAACACAGCCTTCAATTCAGTCAACACAATCAGTAAAAAGTGACGGTTGGTCTCGCATCCATCCAACCTCACCCTGACTTAGCATTTTCTACCATTGTGTACCATTGCTCTTATATTTTCTACATTTTTACATTTGAGTCATTTAGCAGATGCTCTTATCCAGAGCGACTTACAGGAGCAATTAGGGTTAAGTGCCTTGCTCAAGGGCACCTTTTGGTCACTGGCACAATGCTCTTACCCACTAAGCTACCTGCGGCCCACCTACCATTGTGTACCATTGTTCTTATATTTTCCACCATTGTGTACCATTGAGACCTTACCATCCCATTCCAAGCCTATTGCAGAGCAGTCAGAAATACTGGCTGTCACATTGAATGTACACAGACAAACTATGACATTACATAATATAGATGGATACATTTGACCAGAAATACTTTAAGAAATGAGGTGATGGGAATCTCAATGGTCAATGAATGGAGGACTGTATTATGCCCCGCCCAGAAGACTGTGGACCAATCGCGTTCACGTTGTCACGCTGCGTCACGCGGTTGCTAAGCTAATTGCCACGCGATCCCTTCTAAAAGTCAGGGTATGAGCACAGAATGCGCCACGCGGTCCAGTGTACACAATGGGTGTCAATACGAATCCAATGGAGTTCCCCATCTCTTCATTTCTTAAAGTATTTCTGATTTGACCACCACAGAAACAGTGTGATTGACAGTTACAGAAATACACAACCACAGTCAAGCTGCTGGAAATGTTATATTGCAAAGTGTTAATGTCTGGACTCCAGAGTAACCACTTTCTCTCCCCCCCCCCCTTCCCCCCCCCCCCCCCACACCCCCCCACACCACCCCCCCCCCCCCCCCCCCCCCCCTTCCCCCCCACACCACCCCCCCCCCCCCCCCCCCTTCCCCCCCACACCACCCCCCCAGGGTGATATCCAGCAACAGATCACACATCGTCAAACTTCCGGTCACCAGAGTGAGTTTTTATATTCCATTCAATACAACTTTATGTACCTCCTCAGGGGCAATTAAGAATTTTAAATGATTGAAATGGTGTTGTTTGTCCTTTTTAAGAGAAGATTAGATAAATACTATAACTGAAAATAGGTTTGAAACCACAATGTTGGATTTTACTGGCATTCTCAATCAAATGGTTTAATAAATAAATAATGAAATCCATATAAATAAGAATGTGTTTCAGCTATATAGAGGGGTTGAACAGGACGTTATACTGATTTAAAAAAACAATCGCTGGTGATGATATCTCTATAGTTATGGTAATTAGGTCTGGTTTAACCTTATTCCCCCTAAACATTATATAATATCTCAAAATGTATTGTTATTAAGTCTGGCTGAATTCAAATACTGAGCTATATTGTATGTTCAAAACAAAATTGGAAAATATATTATTTTACACTAATACAATTGCTCAGAGAAAGAGATTTTGTTTAAGAAGTTAATATTTTTTTTATAAAAAAGAAAAGGGTCAAGATTATTGGCACCCCTGTTTTTTAAAACCTTTCAATACCTCAGCTGGTGAGGATAACAGCACTGAGCCTTTTTCAACAACAAAAAATATGAGATTGGAGAACACATTGGGAGGGATCTGAGACCATTCTTACATACAGAGTCCTTCCAGATCCTTGATATCCTTCGTCTGCGCTTATGGACTGCCCTCTTCAATTTAAACCACAGGTTTTCAATGGGGTTTACGGCCGGAGACTGAGATGGCCATTGCAAAATGTTGATTTTGCAAAATGCCAATTAACAATTTCTTTGTGGATTTTGATGTGTGCTTTGTTGATTGTCTTGCTGGAAAAATCCACTTGCAGCCAAGTTTAAGCCTCCTGGCGGAGGTAATCAGGTTTTTTAGCTAAAATGACCTTGTACCGGGTAAAGTTCGTGATTACATTTACATTTTAGTCATTTAGCAGACGCTCTTATCCAGAGCGACTTACAGTTAGTGCATACATTTTTTTTTTTTTTTCATACTGGCCCCCCCGTGGGAATCGAACCCACAACCCTGGCGTTGCAAACACCATGCTCTACCAACTGAGCTACATCCCTGCCGGCCATTCCCTCCCCTACCCTGGGCCAATTGTGCGCCGCCCCATGGGTCTCCCGGTCGCGGCCGGCTACAACAGAGCCTGGATTCGAACCAGGATCTCTAGTGGCACAGCTAGCACTGCGATGCAGTGCCTTAGACCACTGCGCCACTCGGGAATATGCCTTTGACCTTTAACAAGGGCCCCAGGACCAGTGTAAGCGAAATAGCCCCATAACATCAAAGATCCACCACCATATTTTACTGTAGGGTATGGGTTATTTTCGGCTCATGCGTTCTCATTTCAACGCCAAAATCAAATTTTATTGGAACACAATAAAATGTGATTTGATTTGATTTGGTGTGCGTGGCCAAAGAGCTCTATGTTCATGTCATCTGACCAGAGCACCGGTTCCAATCCAAGTGCCAACGCCGTTTAGCAAACTCCAGGCGGTGCTATGGTCAGATTTAAATGAAAATAGAGCTCTTTGGCCATGCACACCAGTGGTGGGTTTGGTGTCAAAATGTGAATGCATAAGTAACCCCAAAAATAACCCCATACCTACTGTAAAATATGGTGGGGGGGGGGGGGGGGGGGCAATTGAATTAGTATAACATAATATAATTTCCCAATTTACTTGAGGATACAATATAGCTCAGTATTTGAATCATTTATTTTATCCTGTACTTATTGGTCATTTTTATACAATGGTGTCATTGGTGTCAAACCCGAAATGTATGTTCCCTAAGTTGTGATATAGGGTGCCATTTGGAATGCACCCTGTTCCCTATGTTGTGATATAGGGTGCCATTTGGAATGCATCCTGTAAGTGATGAGTCTCTCACGTGCGTCTCCCGTCTCTCTGTCCCGACTGCAGCAACTGAGGTTCATGCACACGCCGCACCAGTTTCTTCTCCTCAGCAGTCCTCCTGCCAAAGAGTCCAACTTCCGAGCTGCCAAAAACCTCTTTGGAAGTACCTTCGCTTTCCAGTATGAATGTTTTATTTATTTTCCATCTACCAACAGCTACACATCAGCCCCACGCTCGTGAAGTTCACACAACGCACAATGTTTTTACTATTTTAATCTCACATTTACAACTGTTTTGTTTTCAGAGTGACTTTGCTCTTTTTAGTGGAGGAATAGGTAACACTTTACATAAAGCGTGTGTGTATAATGCATTATGATGCAGTTATAATGCTTTGGAGGATTTGAGTGACACCTTTTATGATATATTTTAATACTTTTCTCTCCTCAGTGGCTCTCACATAGAGAATTGGCACTCCATTTTGAGGAATGGTTTGGTGGTTGCATCCAACACAAGACTTCAGGTAAAAAAAAAAAAAAAAAAACATCTGAGGAGGTATACACTGTGTTTATCAACCTTTTAAAGGCACAAACTGTGATTTCAACTGCCTGACCTTGAGACTAGCTTGTTTGGTAAACTGTGGGGTGGGGCTGAGGAAATGTGACCCATAACCGTTCAAGGATACACTGTGCTTATCAACCTAACACCTAACACCTATTTGCTGCAATCCACATTTACCATAAATATTTTATATACAGTATATTGCATATTGCATGAGAAAGTGGAACTGACAGCGTTTTAACTACTTTGCATAATATGAAACAAACAGACAATCATAGTATCAGTGAAAAATATCTAATTCCCAGTTTGTGCTACGAAAACAACTTCATAAGAGGTTTTAAAAATAGGTTCTATTTGACTTAAAATTCCATGACACTAAGGCATTGTCGGCAGAATAGATGGATGCAGTTCAATGCATGAATCATATAGCTAATTCACCAGTACATTTCTTGGTAGTCCAACAAATATTTGCTATCAGGTTGTAAATCACAGCTGGCCCGGTACATTGTCTGCTGCCTCCACCCGTTTGGGATGCACTGTTTCAGTTTCAATCACTCAATATTTTGGATAAAAACGGACAAATGTAACTAAGGCTGGGAATGTCAATACAATCAAACTAGCAACTGCAACAACCACACAAGTCAGTCATAACGTACCTAATAGACTAGCTTATCTATTCATGTAGCTATTTATTTAGCCATTTAAAAAACACAGAGTCTAACGTTAGCTAGCTAACTAGCTAGCTGCTGGGAGGATGTCATGTCATTGGAGGAGTGGGTGAGTGGCCGATGTTCCCCCCCCCCCTCCATATCGTTTTTCGTTTGCTACAGCTAGAGATGCAGGGGGTCATTTGGGGGTCATTTGGTTAGCTAGCAAGAAACGTGAATCGCTTTGCTAGCTAGCTATGCTAAACAGCTAGAACATCTCTTAGTTGTCAATCAAATGTATTTGGCATCGATCAAATGGGCGGGCAGGCAAGTTCCCATTCAGTTGTCAAAACGTCGATTGGGACAAGCAAGCCCGCTGTGCCCCATCATTTATCAGCGAGATTTTGACGGCCAAACTAGCTGAAAAAGTTTGAGAGGGTTTATCTACTGTTCCCTCGTCCGAGTTTGGCTCATCTCGCTCTGGTAAACACTAGTTGTTGTTGTTGTTGTTGTTGTTGTTGTTAGGCAACTGAGGGAGAGATAGCATACCTGTTCATGGTTGTTTGATCAATAGGACCGTAAAATTCCCGAATGTAAGAGGACTCCCGAGGTATTTACATATTTGCAGAAATCCATTCAGGTGTATTTTGTGGTTTTTGGCGAATGTGTTCTAATGATCGAAAGTCGCGCTGTTGCAACTGCCTGTAAACACACACAGTCCAGTTCAAAGTGAATGGTGGCAGGCCCGCGTGGCAAATGCCTTATTTGCATATAGGCCTACTGTAGCTCTGATTGGTTAATGGCGCAGCGGTCTGTGTCTAGTCCGGTCCTGGACAAGACTGACATGTTTTATTTACTGCAGTGTCTACTAATTGTCCAAACGCACGGCCGCATTCCCACTCTATATTGCTATAGAATTTTCACAAATGCCTTACTATACGTCATACCCAAACATTCTATGAAAGTATGAAAATGTGAAAATGACCATATCTCAGAATAACAAAGGCATCATATTCTTCCTGTTTTTATGAGTAGATTTTTAATAAGATTTCATGTTGCTAAGACGCTGTCACTTCCACTTTAAAGGCCTCTAATAGTTAGGTTATTGTATCTCTCTCTGTCTGCAGCTCCATGGTGCCATCTATGGGAGTGGAATCTATCTCAGCCCAATGTCAAGCATATCCTTTGGTTACTCAGGTAACTAGTGGAATCTGTCTCAGCCCAGTGTCAAGCATATCCTTTGGTTACTCAGGTAACTAGTGGAATCTGTCTCAGCCCAGTGTCAAGCATATCCTTTGGTTACTCAGGTATCTGGTCTCGGATGGATTAATGACAGATTCTCTTGGTAATTTTTGAGAAAGGGAAAACAAATTGTTCTGGAAGGGTCCTCTTCAGACCAACAACTCTCCTAACAAATCGCGAGCCAGACATGCCAGAACGTTGCGATTCGAAAACCAATGTTTACAGGCAAACCCTTTTGCAGTGGTTTTAGTGAAGGTAGTTGATTTAAACTAGCCACTAGCGAAATGCACTCATGACGTTGTATACGAACAGACGTGTAAGTCGGAACATTGGCACATTGTGGAATTCAACCCGTCTGTCTAGAGCGACTACTGCCTGGTATCCAGAAAACCAATCAGTCTGTCACAGGAACTTTGGAATAAATGTGTATATGTGAAATTCATTACAAATAGAGTGTGTTTCAGTCTGCTATCAGAGTAAGTAAAGCTACAAAATAACAGTTGGCAAATCTGCTATTTTTACTGAAAGACTCTGCAGTATTTTACTGAAAGACTCTGCAGTATTTTACTGAAAGACTCTGCAGTATTTTACTGAAAGACTCTGCAGTATTTTACTGAAAGACTCTGCAGTATTTGAGCGAAACCAAGACAGTGTGGCTGACATTTTCTTTCTGCAAAATGAGGTCAAGAAGGTGCAATATTCCAAAGTTGTTTTGGATGAATTGCTATTCTGTGTTATTTATCAAATGTAATGGTTGTGTTAGATGAATTTCAGTTCTGTTTATTTAAAATGTAGTGGTTGTTTTAGATTAATTATCTTTATGTCCGTTTATAAAATGGAATTGTTGTTTTAGATGAATAACCGTTCTTTCTATTTAAAATATAATGATTGTTTTAGATGAATAACCGTTCTGTCTATTTAAAATGTAATGGTTGTTTTGGATTGATTGCCGTTTTGGCTTTTTTTAAATGTAATGGTTGTTTTGGATTGATTGCCGTTTTGTCTATTTAAAATGTAATAGTTGTTAAAAAATAGACAAAATGTTTCCAGCTCGTGATCATTTCTAACATTGATCTTTCTCTCCATTTTAGGGATGAACAAAAAGCAGCAGAAAGTTGCTTCAAACCAAACTGCTACAAACAAGACCAATTTACATTTGCAGGTTAGCATGATGACATTCACACTTTTGCAAGGTGTTGATGAAACCGGGGTGAAATTGAATATTCTGGGGAAAATGAACATTTTATTCACTAGAGTTGTGTCCTTTTGCAGTCAACAAAGAAAGGACAGCAGCCCCAGTTTTTGCAAAGTCGGAACCTAAAGTGCATAGCCTTATGTGAAGGTACGTATGTGTTCTGGGCTGGGGTCGTCACTAGCTTCTATACTCCTATGAGAACGGCGCCGGAGGAGATGGCTGCCGTTTTACGGGCTCCTAACCAATTGTGCTATTTTGTGTGTTTTCTTTCTCGCATTATTTGTAACTTATTTTGTACATAATGTTTCTGCCACCGTCTCTTATCACCGAAAAGAGCTTCTGGATATCAGAACAGCGATTACTCACCTCGAACTGGTAGACTATTTTTTTTATTTAACGAGTTGGACGCGAAGGATTTACTGCTGACACCAGGCCCATTAACCCCGTCATTCGCATGAAGAAGAGACGCCGATACAGGGGGACGCAGGTCCGGGTGCCTTGTGGGTAACCCGCCTCTACCACCTGGTCCTCTGTAGCTCAGCTGATAGAGCACGGCGCTTGTAACGCCAGGGTAGTGGGTTCGATCCCCGGGACCACCCCCATACGTAAAAATGTATGCGCACATGACTGTAAGTCGCTTTGGATAAAAGCGTCTGCTAAATGGCATATTATTATTATCTGTCCTATTGGCCAATGTGCAATCATTGGAGAATTAACTGGATGAGCTCCGTACAAGACTATCCTACCAACGGGACATTAAAAACTGTAATATCTTTCACCGAGTCGTGGCTGAACGACGACATGGATAATATACAGTTGGCTGGGTTTTCTGTGCATCGGCAAGACAGAACAGCTACGTCTGGTAAGACAAGGGGTGGCGGTCTGTGTCTATTTGTCAATAACAGCTGGTGCATGAAATCTAATGTTAAGGAAGTCTCTAGGTTTTGCTCACCTGAGGTAGAGTATCTCATGATGACCTGTAGACCACACTATTTACCAAGAGAGTTTTCATCTATATTTTTCGTAGCTGTCTATTTACCACCACAAACCAATGCTGGCATTAAGACTGCACTCAATGAGCTGTATAAGGCCATAAGCAAACAGGAAAACGCTCATCCAGAGGCGGCGCTCCTAGTGGCCGGGGACTTTAATGCAGGGAAACTTACATCTGTTTTACCTCATTTCTACCAGCATGTTAAATGTGCAACCAGAGGAAAAAAAACTCTAGACCACCTTTACTCCACACACAGAGACACATACAAAGCTCTCCCTCGCCCTCCATTTGGCAAATCTGACCATAATTCTATCCTCCTGATTCCTACTTACAAGCAAAAACGAAAGCAGGAAGCACCAGTGACTCGGTTAATACAGAAGTGGTCAGATGACGCAGATGCTAAGCTACAGGACTGTTTTGCTAGCACAGACTGGAACATGTTCCGGGATTCATCCGATGGCATTGAGGAGTACACCACCAATAAGTGCATCGATGACGTCGTCACCCAATGATTGTACGTACATATCCCAACCAGAAGCCATGGATTACAGGCAACATCCGCACTGAGCTAAAGGGTAGAGCTGCCGCTTTCAAGGAGCGGGACTCTAACCCGGATGCTTATAAGAAATCCTGCTATGCCCTCCGACGAACCATCAAACAGGCAAAGCATCAATACAGGACTAAGATTGAATTGAATCCTACTAAACCGGCTCCGAAGCTCGTCGGATGTGGCAGGGCTTGCGAACTATTAAGGACTACAAAGGGAAGCCCAGCCGCGAGCTGCCCAGTGACACGAGACTACCAGATGAGCTAAATTACTTCTATGTGCGCTTCGAGGCAAGCAACACTGAAGCATGCATGAGAGCACCAGCTGTTCCGGACGACTCTGTGATCACGCTCTCCATAGCTAATGTGAGAAAGACCTTTAAACAGGTCAACATTCACAAGTTTGCAGGGCCAGACTGATTACCAGGACTTGTACTCCGAGCATGCGCTGACCAACTAGCAAGTGTCTTCACTGACATTTTCAACCTGTCCCTGACCGAGTCTGTAATACCTACATGTTTCAAGCATAGTCCCTGTACCCAAGAACACCAAGGTAACCTGCCTAAATGACTACCGACCCGTAGCACTCACGTCTGTAGCCATGAAGTGCTTTGAAAGGCTTGTCATGGCTCACATCAACACCATCATCCCAGAAACCCTAGACCCACTCCAATTTGCATACCGCCCCAACAGATCCACAGATGACACAATCTCTATTGCACTCCACACTGCCCTTTCCCACCTGGACAAAAGGAACACCTACAGTTGAAGTCGGAAGTTTAGCTACACTTAGGTTGGAGTCATTAAAATTCGTTTTTCAACCACTCCACAAATTTCTTGTTAACAAACTATAGTTTTGGCAAGTCGGTTAGGACATCTACTTTGTGCATGACACAAGTAATTTTTCCAACAATTGTTTACAGACAGATTATTTCACTTAAAATTCACTGTATCACAATTCCAGTGGGTCAGAAGTTTATATACACTAAGTTGACTGTGCCTTTAAACAGCTTGGAAAATTCCAGAAAGTGATGTCATGGCTTTAGAAGCTTCTCATAGGCAAATTGACATAATTTTAGTCAATTGGAGGTGTACCTGTGGATGTATTTCAAGGCCTACCTTCAAACTCAGTGCCTCTTTGCTTGACATCATGGGAAAATGAAAAGAAATCAGCCAAGACCTCAGAAAAAAGATTGTAGACCTCCACAAGTCTGGTTCATCCTTGGGAGCAATTTCCAAATGCCTGAAGGTACCACGTTCATCTGTACAAACAATAGTACGCAAGTATAAACACCATGGGACCACGCAGCTGTCATACCGCTCAGGAAGGAGACGCGTTCTGTCTCCTAGAGATGAACGTACTTTGGTGCAAATCAATCCCAGAACAACAGCAAAGGACCTTGTGAAGATGCTGGAGGAAACAGGTACAAAAGTATATATATCCACAGTCGACATAACCTGAAAGGCCGCTCAGCAAGGAAGAAGCCACTGCTCCAAAACCGCGATAAAAAAGCCAGACTACAGTTTGCAACTGCACATGGGGACAAAGATCGTACTTTTTGGAGAAATGTCCTCTGGTCTGATTAAACAAAAATAGAACTGTTTGGCCATAATGACCATCGTTATGTTTGGAGGAAAAAGGGGGGCCATCCCAACCGTGAAGCACTGGGGTGGCAGCATCATGCTGTGGGGGTGCTTTGCTGCAGGAGGGACTGGTGCACTTCACAAAATAGATAGCATCATGAGGAAGGGAAATGATGTGGATATATTGAAGCAACATCTCAAGACATCAGTCAGGAAGTTAAAGCTTGGTCTCAAATGGGTCTTCCAAATGGACAATGACCCCAAGCATACTTCCAAAGATGTGGAAAAATGGCTTAAGGACAACAAAGTCAAGGTATTGGAGTGGCCATCATAAAGCTCTGACCTCAAGCCTATAGAACATTTGTGGGCAGAACTGAAAAAGCGTGTGCGAGAAAGGAGGCCTACAAACCTGACTCAGTTACACCAGCTTTGTCAGGAGGAATGGGCCAAAATTCACCCAACTTATTGTGGGAAGCTTGTGGAAGTCTACTTGAAACGTTTGACCCAAGTTAAAAAATATAAAGGCAATGCTACCAAATACTAATTGAGTGTATGTAAACTTCTGACCAACTGGGAATGTGATGAAAGAAATAAAAGCTGAAATAAATCATTCTCTCTAATATTATTCTGACATTTCACATTCTTAAAATAAAGTGGTGATCCTAACTGACCTAAGACGGGACATTTTTACTAGGATTAAATGTCAGGAATTGTGAAAAACTGAGTTTAAATGTATCTGGCTAAGGTGTATGTAAGCTTCCGACTTCAACTGTATGTGAGAATGCTATTCATTGACTACATCTCAGTGTTCAACATCATAATGCCCTCAAAGGATCCTGGGACTAACCACCTTCCTCTGCAACTGAATCCTGGACTTCCTGACGGGCCGCCCCCAGGTGGTAAGGTTAGGTTAACACATCTGCCACGCTAATCCTCAACACGGGGGCCCCTCAGGGGTGCGTGCTCAGTCCCCTCCTGTACTCCCTGTTCACCCATGACTGCATGGCCAAGCATGACTCCAACACCATCATTAAGTTTGCCGACGACACAACGGTGGTAGGCCTGATCACCGACAACGATGAGACAGCCTATAGGGAGGAGGTCAGAGACCTGGCAGTGAGGTGCCAGGACAACTACCTCTCCCTCAACGTGATTAAGACAAAGGAGGTGATCGTGGACTACAGGAAACGGAGGGCCGAGCACACCCGCATTCTCATCGACGGGGCTGTTGTGGAGCAGGTTGAGAGCTTCAAGTTCCTTGGTATCCACATCACCAACAAACTAACATGGTCCAAACACACCAAGACAGTCGTGATGAGGGCACGACAAAGCCTATTCCCCCTCAGGAGACTGAAAAGATTTGGCATGGGTCCTCAGATCCTCAAAAAGTTCTACAGCTGCACCATCGAGAGCATCCTGACTGTTTGCATAACCGCCTGGAATGGCAACAGCTCGGCCTCCGACCGCAAGGCGCTATAGAGGGTAGTGCGTATGGCCAGTACATCATTGGGGCCAAGCTTCCTGCCATCCAGGACCTCTATACCAGGCGGTGTCAGAGGAAGGCCCTAAAAATTGCCAAAGACTCCAGCCACTGTAGTCATAGACTGTTCTCTCTGCTACCACACGGCAAGCGGTACCGGAGCGCCAAGTCTAGGTCAAAAAGGCTTCTTAACAGCTTCTACCCCCAAGCCATAAGACTGCTGAACAGCTAATCAAATGGCTACCCGGACTATTTGCATTGACCCCCCCACCCTTTTTACGCTGCTGCTACTCGCTGTTTATTATCTATGCATAGTCACTTTAACCCTACCTACATGTACATATTACCTCGACTAACCTGTGCCCCCACACATTGACTCGGTACCGGTACCCCCTGTATATATAGCCTCGTTATTGTTATTTTATTGTTGCTCTTTTATTAATTTTCTTTACTGTAGTTTTTTTGTAAATATTTTCTTGACTCTTATTTTTCTTAAAACTGCATTGTTGGTTAAAGGGGCATGTGACAAATACATTTTTATTTATTTGACAAAGTCATAAATCCCACACATTTTTAAAATGGATCTTCTTAAAATTCGATTTTAAAACTAACCCTAACCTTAACCAAACTGCTAACCTTACGCTTAACGCTAACCTGAAATGAAGACCAAAAAGCTATTTTCTGGTGCCAATTTTGACTTTGTGGCGGGGGAATCTGACTTTGTGGCTGTGGAATCTTACTTTGTGGCTTTTGAAGCTAGTGGCTGGAGCAACCACAGAACAACAATGGAGATGTATTAACTGATAACAAACTCAGCAAAAAAAGAAACTCTCACTGTCAACTGCGTTTATTTTCAGCAAACTTAACATGTGTAAATATTTGTATGAACATAACAAGATTCAACAACTGAGACATAAACTGAACAAGTTCCACAGAAATGTGACTAACAGAAATGGAATAATGTGTCCCTGAACAAAGGGGGGGTCAAAATCAAAAGTAACAGTCAGTATCAGGTGTGGCCACCAGCTGCATTAATTACTGCAGTGCATCTCCTCCTCATGGACTGCACCAGATGTGCCAGTTCTTGCTGTGAGATGTTACCCTACTCTTCCACCAAGGCACCTGCAAGTTCCCGGACATTTCTGGGGGGAATGGCCCTAGCCCTCACCCTCCGATCCAACAGGTCCCAGACGTGCTCAATGGGATTGAGATCCGGGCTCTTCGCTGGCCATGGCAGAACCCTGACATTCCTATCTTGCAGGAAATCGCACACAGAACGAGCAGTATAGCTGGTGGCATTGTCATGCTGGAGGGCAATGTCAGGATGAGCCTGCAGGAAGGGTACCACATGAGGGAGGAGGCTGTCTTCCCTGTAACGCACAGCGTTGAGATTGCCTGCAATGACAACAAGCTCAGTCCGATGATGCTGTGACACACCGCCCCAGACCATGACGGACCCTCCACCTCCAAATCGATCCTGCTCCAGAGTACAGGCCTCGGTGTAACGCTCATTCCTTCGATGATAAACGCGAATCCGACCATCACGCCTGATGAGACAAAACCGCGACTCGTCAGTGAAGAGCACTTTTTGCCAGTCCTGTCTGGTCCAGCGACGGTGGGTTTGTGCCCATAGGCGACGTTGTTGCCGGTGATGTCTGGTGAGGACCTGCCTTACAACATTCCTACAAGCCTTCAGTCCAGCCTCTCTCAGCCTATTGCGGACAGTCTGAGCACTGATGGAGGGATTGTGCGTTCCTGGTGTAACTCGGGCAGTTGTTGTTGCCATCCTGTACCTGTCCCGCAAGTGTGATGTTCGGATGTACTGATCCTGTGCAGGTGTTGTTACACGTGGTCTGCCACTGCGAGGACGATCAGCTGTCCGTCCTGTCTCCCTGTAGCGCTGTCTTAGGCGTCTCACAGTACGGACATTACAATTTATTGCCCTGGCCACATCTGCAGTCCTCATGCCTCCTTGCAGCATGCCTAAGGTACGTTCACGCAGATGAGCAGGGACCCTGGGTATCTTTCTTTTTGGTGTTTTTCAGAGTCAGTAGAAAGGCCTGTTTAGTGTCCTAAGTTTTCATAACTGTGACCTTAATTGCCTACCGTCTGTAAGCTGTTAGTGTCTTAACGACCGTTCCACAGGTGCATGTTCATTAATTGTTTATGGTTCATTGAACAAGCATGGTAAACAGTGTTTAAACCCTTTTACAATGAAGATCTGTGAAGTTATTTGGAATTTTACGAATTATCTTTGAAAGACAGGGTCCTGAAAAAGGGACGCTTCTTTTTTTGCTGAGTTTATATGTGAACTAAATAATATGTCCTTCTCCTTCTCTTCCAGTCATCACGTCCCCAGACCTGCACAAACATGGAGACATCTGGGTCGTCCCAAACACCGACCACGTCTGTACACGCTTCTTCTTCGTGTAAGTATACGACCACGTCTGTACACGCTTCTTCTTCGTGTAAGTATACGACCACGTCTGTACACGCTTCTTCTTCGTGTAAGTATACGACCACGTCTGTACACGCTTCTTCTTCGTGTAAGTATACGACCACATCTGCTTTCTTCTTCGAGTAAGTAGTAAAGACATGACAGTGTTCAGACAGACAGTGGTGTTAAATTCATAAAAGCAAACTTTCTGTATTTCCTTTCGCCAAAGCCAAAGAGACGTTACATCTCAATAATATAGTTGATATTACAAGTGAACATTTCAACTTTATCTCAGTTGAATAGCTGGAGTTCCAACTGTGAATATGTTCTGATCACAGGGTTGGTAGTACTGAGGCGTGATATTATTGTGTGTTTCTTCTGATCCAGTTATGAAGATGGCCAGGTGGGAGATACGAGCATCAACACACAAGACGCTGGCATCCATCGCGAGATCCTACGAGTCATCGGCAACCAGACCGCCACGGGATGAACCTCACTGAAATGGAAATGTCCTTCCAGTAATACAGCTGCCTCCGCCTCTCCTCAAAGCTGGATTTTTTGAGCTGCGGAAGCCCGTCGTAACAAGTGTTTTTCAGACCAATGCAGAGAACACATCAATTAACTTAGCAAAAGTTTGAAATCTTCAAGGAAATAGCTACAGTGTTTTTAACCTTGGTGAAACCAACAACACATATTTACAACTGCAACACAGCAAAACCCTTTAGGGAAGAACACATTTTGCTAAGTTTATAAATACTATGGAGAGCCTTGTTTTTCTGAAGACACGGTACGTCTCTGTTTGACTGATTTGGTGAATATTTTGAGACTTCTTGCTAGTAGATGTGGGACCTTTTCAGGAAAAATAACGATTTGTTCCCTTCCTGTCTATCTGACCTTGTTTACTATAAAAGAGTTGTACCTTTTTAAAATACAATGTACTTTGTGTACACTGAAAGTGTTAATATGCACTTTATTTTTCTTAATGTCATATATTTGTTCCAACAACTGGGTCATAATCTAAAAAACTAAAAAAGCCTTTTTCCACTTGATTATTTTAAAATTAAACAAAAAAAATTAGTTGTATTCTTTTCGACGGTGGCGTACTATATTGGTAACCATTCCATGTAGACCGAAGGACACAGCAATACATTGAGTAGAATAGACACAAAGGCCAGGTTTCAATCAGGACTGCGGAAGATCCGCGTTATAGCGAAATTCACATAGAAATGTGTGTTACAGATCTGTCATTCTCATTGAAAGCAAGTCTAAGAAGCGGTAGATCTGCTCTATGTGAGCTATTTCTATGCATCCCGTCGTTAAGTTTCGTTTTTTGCGTCTCTTACTTTCGGTTTTGTACACCAGCTTCAAACAGCTGAAAATATAATATTTTTGGTTATGGGAAAATATATTTCACAGCAGTTTAAATGGTACAATGATTCTCTACACTAAACTTACTTGTTTTGTCACATAAACTGAAATTAATAGTAATAATAATATGCCATTTATCAGACGCTTTTATCCAAAGTGACTTACCGTCATGCGTGCATACATTTTTTACGTATGGGTGGTCCCGGGGATCGAACCCACTACCCTGGCGTTACAAGCGCCGTGCTCTACCAATTGAGCGTCAGAGGACCACTATTAAGCAAGCTATTAGAATTTTAGCAACCAGGAAATGACAGAGCGATTTCTGCATAGTGCACCTTTTTGAAGGTAATTTCCCATTGAGCCGACATCTGCAGAAGGCCTTCTCCTCGACCGCGGTAACGTTGCCTTTAAATGGTGCATGGCCCTTTAAGGGCCGATTGGATTGAATCCGACCCTAAGTGTAAGAGCTTTCACTGAGATGTCATCAAACATGAGCAGAAATGTATGCTGTGTTAATTTAGGAAGTAGATCAGTTTTCCTTCACATATCATACCGGGAAACGTATATATTGGTTGCTTCTCCTTTTAATAGGGGGTCTACTGGTTTACAATGGCAAAGACTTTTGACTCCAGTCAAGAATAGATACATTTTACAGTATGGATATGATCCATCTGCCAATTCATAAGTTCCACACACTTAGCACTCACAACCTATTTTTAAAAAAGCAATTCAGTATTAAAACATTTCAGATTGATCTTTATACTTTGATTAGAAAAATATGGTTGGGTGTGGATGTATAATTGGAGCCCCAATTTAAAGAACATTTAAAAGCGGTTCCTTTTGTTAGGGGGGGGATATATATACATACTAAGCATTGGTGTTTGCTGCTTGTTGTTATGTTTCTGTGCTTTTTAAAGACCAATCAGATCTCAGCTGTGCTTTTAAAGACCAATCAGATCTCAGCTGTGCTTTTAAAGACCAATCAGATCTCAGCTGTGCTTTTAAAGACCAATCAGATCTCAGCTGTGCTTTTAAAGACCAATCTGAGCTCAGATACTACCCCTTTGTGTTCACTGTAAATGATATATTTCTAAGGAAATTATGTTGGTTTAAAGTATACATTGATATTGTTCTATTAGGACACCAACCACTCTGTACATGATACACAAGTCTTAAGTTTCCCCAAAAAACATTACTGTAAGTCACAGGTCATATTTTTTGAATGTTATTGTTTTATCACTAATGATTTTACAGTTTAAATATATTTCAAGTTATTGTAACAAATATAGGTAAATAAATACATTTACATAATTTAGCAGACGCTTTTTTCCAGAGCGACTTACAGGAGCAATTACGGTTAAGTGCCTTGCTCAAGGGCACATCGGCAGATCTTTTTCACCTAGTTGGCTCAGGGATTCGAACCAGCGACCTTTCGGTTACTGGCCCAATGCTCTTAACTGCTAGGCTACCTGCCTCCCCACCGCTAGGCTACCTGCTCTTAACCGCTAGGCTACCTGCTCTTAACCGCTAGGCTACCTGCTCTTAACCGCTAGGCTACCTGCTCTTAACCGCTAGGCTACCTGCCCTTAACCGCTAGGCTACCTGCTCTTAACCGCTAGGCTACCTGCTCTTAACCGCTAGGCTACCTGCTCTTAACCCCTAGGCTACCTGCTCTTAACCGCTAGGCTACCTGCTCTTAACCGCTAGGCCACCTGCTCTTAACCGCTAGGCTACCTGCTCTTAACCGCTAGGCTACCTGCTGTTAACAGCTAGGCTACCTGCTCTTAACCTCTAGGCTACCTGCCACTAGGCTATCTGTTCTTAACCGCTAGGCTACCTGCCCTTAACCGCTAGGCTACCTGCTCTTAACCGCTAAGCTACCTGCCCTTAACCGCTAGGCCACCTGCTCTTAACCACTTGGCTAATCCTCTTAACAGCTAGGCTACCTGCTCTTAACCTCTAGGCTACCTGCTCTTAACCGCTAGGCTACCTGCTCTTAACCATTAGGCCACCTGCTCTTAACCCCTAGGCTACCTGCTGTTAACCGCTAGGCCACCTGCTCTTAACCGCTAGGCTACCTGCTCTTAACCGCTAGGCTACCTGCTCTTAACCGCTAGGCTACCTGCTGTTAACCGCTAGGCTACCTGCTCTTAACCGCTAGGCCACCTGCTCTTAACCGCTAGGCTACCTGCTCTTAACCGCTAGGCTACCTGCTCTTAACCGCTAGGCTACCTGCTCTTAACCGCTAGGCTACCTGCTCTTAACCCCCAGGCTACCTGCTGTTAACCGCTAGGCTACCTGCTCTTAACCGCTAGGCCACCTGCTCTTAACCACTTGGCTAATCCTCTTAACAGCTAATCTACCTGCTCTTAACCGCTAGGCTACCTGCTCTTAACCGCTAGGCTACCTGCTCTTAACCGCTAGGCCACCTGCTCTTAACCGCTAGGCTACCTGCTCTTAACCGCTAGGCTACCTGCTCTTAACCCCCAGGCTACCTGCTGTTAACCGCTAGGCTACCTGCTCTTAACCGCTAGGCCAACTGCTCTTAACCGCTAGGGTACCTGCTCTTAACCGCTAGGGTACCTGCTCTTAACCGCTAGGCCACCTGCTCTTAACCGCTAGGCCAACTGCTCTTAACCGCTAGGGTACCTGCTCTTAACCGCTAGGGTACCTGCTCTTAACCGCTAGGCCACCTGCTCTTAACCGCTAGGCCACCTGCTCTTAACCGCTAGGCCACCTGCTCTTAACCGCTAGGCCACCTGCTCTTAACCGCTAGGCCAACTGCTCTTAACCGCTAGGGTACCTGCTCTTAACCGCTAGGGTACCTGCTCTTAACCGCTAGGCTACCTGCCGCTAGGTCACCTGCTCTTAACCGCTAGGCTACCTGCTCTTAACTGCTAGGCTACCTGCCGCTAGGCTACCTGCTCTTAACCGCTAGGCTACCTGCCACCCAAACATAGAAGACAGTGAAGGCAAATGAGCAACATGTTGTGTTATTGCATAATTCAGTGACCAAATCACACTATTTAATATGATTTCATATTAATATTTTTGCAATATCTGTCTTGGAATAGTAATGTGAACCTGGCCAGGACATGTCAATATAAAGTGAATCACTGGTGGACGTTGATTTTGTGAATTGGTTTCCGACTGCAAAGATGTTATGTTACTAATATTTTTCATGAACAGTATCCAGATATTTGGGTGACATACATATCAGAGAGCCATCTTTAGACTGTCACTGGTATGAAGTAGGTTTGACAGCCGACTTAGTACATACTGCACTCATGCTAACTATTTAGCCAGCCAATCAGCTAGCAATGGTTAGCTTGCCTATAGTTTATAGAAAACGTACATCAGTGATCATCTGTTATATCATGCTAACAACAGTGTTGAGAATGGATATTACATCTGTTATATCATGCTAACGACAGTGTTGAGAACGGATATTATATCTGTTATATCATGCTAACAACAGTGTTGAGAATGGATATTACATCTGTTGTATCATGCTAACAACAGTGTTGAGAATGGATATTACATCTGTTATATCATGCTAACAACAGTGTTGAGACTGGATATTACATCTGTTATATCATGCTAACAACAGTGTTGAGAACTGATATTGGAGGATAGCATAGGCCTACTACTAATCAGGTAGTAATCAAATCTTACAACAACTTGAGAACAATTCTTGCAATATTTTAAGTTGATCAAAAATATTACAGTAAACTCCAACTCAGAATTTGAATGAAAACATTTAAATTACACTTGCAACACATTCACATACCAAACATTGTCAAAGATTAAAAAAAAAAAAAAAAACTTCTGATTTGTTTTAAATATGCATGTTGTGTTAATGGATCAGAAATGATGTACTGAAAAGATATCTACTATTTGTGAATGATGGAGTTATAATTTGATGTCTAATCAATTCATTATGAACTTCAATTCAAGATCGCATTTTGTATTTTAGCTACGGTAACACAGTATCGTGAATCTCATGAAAGAGGGAGGAGCACCAAGGGCAGGCATATTGTTGAACTGGAAGCATAATCAAGTACACCAAGTGATGACCGCTGTCAATTCAGAAGGAACTAAAAAGTTGAAAAGTCACAGTTTCCCACTATGACAGGAAACCTAAATCAGTTGAATGGAGACCAAAGCAGTATATTTCATTTGATCCACTTTGTGATTTAGTGTTTCTTTGATCTGGATGTCTTACTTTGTAATTTTCTGCACAATTAATAGTGAATAAAAGTATTATATTACTATGCTACTTAGCAGTTGGTGCCTTATAGTCGTTGGATTAATGGTAATATATGACAATACATATTGAATATATTGTAAATATTACCACAACAAGGAGGCCAAATATTTTATTTTGAGTTTTTATGGCATTTTCTTTATTTTGCAAATGAATGGAGCTTTTTTTTTTGGCTTTTTACACATTATGAAAATAGCAGCTTATGTACATGTTTATTAAATTCAAACTTGCTGAGAAACCACAATTTATATTTTACTGATGATGTTTCTTTACTCAGATTAGTGTAAACCACAATTCTACCTTCATATGTATTTGTAAAGTACACTATATACATGTCATATATATTATTTGAAATATAATCTAGCAAGGTCTTAATTTCACGCTTTTTTTATTTTTTTTGTCATTTAGCAGACGCTCTTATCCAGAGCGACTTACAGGAGCAATTAGGGTTAAGTGCCTTGCTTAAGGGCACATCGACAGATTTTTCACCTAGTCAGCTTGGGGATTAGAACCAGCGACCTTTGGGTTACTGGCACAACGCTCTTACCCACTAAGCTACCTGCCGCCCTACTTATTACACATGTAATATCAGCTGCATTGGGTGGTGGGATCTTCTGCCACGCCTGGTGTATAAAGGATCGGATCTTCGGCCACGCCTGGTGTATAAAGGATCGGATCTTCTGCCACGCCTGGTGTATAAAGGATCGGACCTTCGGTCACGCCTGGTGTATAAAGGATCGGACCTTCGGCCACGCCTGGTGTATAAAGGATCGGATCTTCTGCCACGCCTGGTGTATAAAGGATCGGACCTTCGGTCACACCTGGTGTATAAAGGATCGGATCTTCGGCCACGCCTGGTGTATAAAGGATCGGATCTTCGGCCACGCCTGGTGTATAAAGGATCGGATCTTCTGCCACGCCTGGTGTATAAAGAATCGGATCTTCGGCCACGCCTGGTGTATAAAGGATCGGATCTTCTGCCACGCCTGGTGTATAAAGGATCGGATCTTCGGCCACGCCTGGTGTATAAAGGATCGGATCTTCGGCCACGCCTGGTGTATAAAGGATCGGATCTTCTGCCACGCCTGGTGTATAAAGGATCGGATCTTCGGCCACGCCTGGTGTATAAAGGATCGGATCTTCGGCCACGCCTGGTGTATAAAGGATCGGATCTTCGGCCACGCCTGGTGTATAAAGGATCGGACCTTCGGTCACGCCTGGTGTATAAAGGATCGGACCTTCGGTCACGCCTGGTGTATAAAGGATCGGACCTTCGGTCACGCCTGGTGTATAAAGGATCGGACCAAGGTGCAGCGTGGTATGCGTACATAGTCGTTTATTTTAAGAAACACCGACAAAATAAAAATAAATCCAACAGAACATGAAGTTCAAGAGGCTAAACATCAAACAAGCCGAAACAGAAACAAGATCCCACAACATAGGCAGCCATTTTGCCTACCTAAGTATGATCCCCAATCAGAGACAACGATCGACAGCTGCCTCTGATTGGGAACCACACCCGGCCAACATAGAAATAGATACATTAGAATGTATCCAAATCCTACCCTGACCTAACCAAACAGAGAATACAGGTGATCTCTAAGGTCAGGGCGTGACAGTACCCCCCCCCAAATGTGCGGACTCCGGCCGCAAAAACCTGACTCATTAGGGGAGGGTCCGGGTGGGCATCTAGCCTCGGTGGCGGCTCCGGCTTCGGACGTGACGTAGGCAGTAAACTCTTCTCCCATCCTGCCTCCCCTTTGCACGCCTGGTCCGGTCTGGACCCTGGTGTGGGAGCCCTCGACCCTGGAGAGGGGCTGACGTCTGGTCCCGGCCCAGCAGTCCTCCCGCGATGCACCAAGTCCTGTCTGGACCCTGGTGTGGGAGACCCCGACCCTGGAGAGGGGTTGACGTCTGGCTCCGGCTCGGACCCCGGAGGGGAAGAGTAGACGACCGGATCCAGACTGGGCACCGGTGGAGCGGACTGCCCCAGCTCTGGTAGGGAGCAGATAACCGGAGCTGGACTGGACACCGGTGGAGCGGACTGCCCCAGCTCTGGTAGGGAGCAGATAACCGGAGCTGGACTGGGCACCGGTGGAGCGGACTGCCCCAGCTCTGGTAGGGAGCAGATAACCGGAGCTGGACTAGGCACCGGTGGAGCGGACTGCCCCAGCTCTGGTAGGGAGCAGATAACCGGAGCTGGACTAGGCACCGGTGGAGCGGACTGCTCTGGCACTGGAATGGAGCAGCTGACCGGAGCTGAACTGGGCACCGGTGGAGCGGACTGCCCCAGCTCTGGTAGGGAGCAGATAACCGGAGCTGGACTAGGCACCGGTGGAGCGGACTGCTCTGGCACTGGAATGGAGCAGCTGACCGGAGCTGGAGACTCTGGACTGCAGACCGTCGCAGGAGGCTCCGGGCCATGGATCATCACAGGAGGCTTCGTGCCATGGATCATCACTGAAGGCTTCGTGCCATGGATCATCACTGGAGGCTTCGGGCCATGGATCATCACTGAAGGCTTCGTGCCATGGATCATCACTGAAGGCTATGTGCCATGGATCATCACTGAAGGCTTCGTGCCATGGATCATAACTGGAGGCTTCGGGCCATGGATCATCACAGGAGGCTTCGTGCCATGGATCATCACTGAAGGCTTCGTGCCATGGATCATCACTGAAGGCTTCGTGCCATGGCTCATCACTGGAGGCTTCGGGCCATGGATCATCACTGGAGCCCGGCAAGTGCGGGGCGCTGGCCCATGACGCACTGGGCTGTGGACACGCACCACTGGTTTGGTGCGAGGAGCAGGCACGGGCCGTACCGGACTGGAGACACGCACCACTGGTTTGGTGCGAGGAGCAGGCACGGGCCGTACCGGACTGGAGACACGCACCACTGGTTTGGTGCGAGGAGCAGGCACGGGCCGTACCGGTCTGGAGACACGCACCACTGGTTTGGTGCGAGGAGCAGGCACGGGCCGTACCGGGCTGTGAAGGCACACTGGCGGCACAGTGCGTAAAGCCGGCGCATAGCCTGGTGCCTGCACGGTCACACGCTCCTCAAAGCGAGTGCGGGGAGTTGGCTCTCTTCTGAAACCTGGCTCCACCATCCTCTGCTCTAAGAGCTGGTAGCTGGTAGAGCACGGCGCTTGTAACACCAGGGTAGTGGGTTCGATCCCCGGGACCACCCATACACAAAAATGTATGCACGCATGACTGTAAGTCGCTTTGGATAAAAGCGTCTGCTAAGTGGCATATTATTATTATATATATTTTTTATAAAATTTATTTTGTAACCTTTTTTTATTAATTGTTGTTTGCCTTTTTATTTTTTTTATTTTTTTGTCATTTAGCAGACGCTCTTATCCAGAGCGACTTACAGGAGCAAGTAGGGTTAAGTGCCTTGCTCAAGGGCACATCGACAGATTTTTCACCTAGTCGGCTCGGGGATTAGAACCAGCGACCTTTCGGTTACTGGCACAACGCTCTTAACCACTAAGCTACCTGCCAGCCCAGCTCTCTGCTGCTGGAGGGTTAATTCCTCTCTCAGCTCCTCCTGTAGCCTGGCCAGCTCCTCTCTCCGTGCATCCACTGACTCCTTCTCCCTGAGGGCCTTCTGCAGCGCCTCCTTCTGAAGGGAGATCTCCTGCTCCCTCTTCTCTATCAGCCCCCGTAAAGTGGTGGTCTGACTCCTTCTCCCTGTGGGCCTCCTGCAGCGCCTCCTTCTGAAGGGAGATCTCCTGCTCCCTCTTCTCTATCAGCCCCCCGTAAGGTGGTGGTCTCCTCTCTGAGTGCTGAGCTGCAGGTCTTTCAGGGCCTCCTGCTGCTTCGCCCACCACTCCGTGTGCCCCCCCCAAAATGTTTTATTGGGGCTGCCTCTCTGGCTTCCTTAGTGATCTGGACCTTTTGAGTCGCCGTTTTTTCTCCCTCGCTGTCTCCGTCTGCTCCCAAGGAAGGCGATCCATACCTGCCTGGATCTCCTCCCACGTCCATGATCCTTTTCCGTCTAATATCTCCTCCCATGTCCAGCATGTCTGCTCCTCCTGTTCACGCTGCTTGGTCCGTTGGTGGTGGGATCTTCGGTCACGTCTGGTGTATAAAGGATAGGACCAAGGTGCAGCGTACATAGTCGTTTATTTTAAGAAACACCGACAAAATAATAAAATCCAACAGAAGGTGAAGTTCAAGAGGCTAAACATCAAACAAACAAGATTACATTTTTTTTACATTTTAGTCATTTAGCAGACGCTCTTATCCAGAGCGACTTACAGAAGCAATTAGGGTTAAGTGCCTTGCTCAAGGGCACATCGACAGATTTTTCACCTAGTTGGCTCGGGGATTAGAACCAGCGACCTTTCGGTTACTGGCACAACGCTCTTAACCACTAAGCTACCTGCCGCCCTACAACATAGGTAGCATGATCCCCAGTCAGAGACAACGATTGACAGCTGCCTCAGATTGGGAACCACACCCAGCCAACATAGAAATAGATACACTAGAATGTATCCAAATCACACCCCTGACCTAACCAAACAGAGAATACAGGTGATGTCTAAGGTCAGGGCGTGACAAGTATGCCTCCTTTTCCTTCAATGTTGCCTACAGGTAGTTCTAAGAAGTGCAGAAGAGATGTCCATAGAGTCCTTTGAACTTCAGTTCATCCTGTACACGGCTCAGGTAGTCAGGATCAGGGTAAACATAGCTGGGGAAATCCTAGATATTAAAACACAGGGAAAACGTTAAGCATCCCACAGCTAATACTGGCATGTACACTACTGTCCTTTAGAGTTTTTACTTCTATAATGGAATTTAAAGGGACATTTCACTACTGCTCTATTTCACTATAAATGTCCATTCATATGTTATTAACATATATGTGTCATAAAAATGTAGAATTTCCTCACTACACACAAATACGAGGCGTTTCTGCATCTCGCCGGTAGAAATGGGCCAGCTACATTCCCTGGTTGTGAGCAAACCACAATATCCAGAATTCATAGTGTTTTCAGGACGTGGAGGACTGCCCTGTGGAAAGAAATATAAAAATGTCTAGTCTGTGTTTTGTAATTGTGGTGGAAATTCCAATTTCCGGAGTGCACTGATAGGGTGAAGGTGTTTGAACTAGCACGGATCCGGGTTTTACAGCAGGTCTCCTACATGGAGGCACGGGAAATTGTTGAAGGAGTGAGTGGAGCTGACGAAGCTATGGCAGTGGATGCCCAGCAGCTATTTGAGATTCATCAGTTGGAGGATGCAGATACATTGATAGTTAAGAAGGTGGATTGTGTGGCATTTATTGCGCAAGTGATTAATTATACTACCCAAACGAGCAAGGAGTCCAAGAAGCTGCTGGACATAATTATATCTGCGACTGCAAGATTTTGGGGGTATTCAGGAATTAACAGCTGAAACATTGCAGGGAATACTGACTGAGCCTGTGTAGGAGTGTGAGTCTGTGGGTGTGGTTTGGATTTACATGTTTTCCTCAGTCCGCTACAGCTGTTGGCGGCATTCACATTAAATTAGTGTGAATGCCATTATATCAGAGAAGGAGAAGAAGCCAGCGCCTTCTGCTCAGAGGATTTCGAAACGGAACGGTAGTCTCAATTGATGGGGTTTGCCATGTCGTCAAATGTTGGAAAGTGATGCTATTCTATCGATTTTGCGCTTCAACAGGGATTGACGAGATGGCGGAAAAAACGGAGGTTATGGTAGATAATTAACGTTACTGCAGAGGCTACCCTGACTGTGTTAAGAGTCCGATCCCATCAACAAATGCAGAGGAACTAGTGACGTAAGTCACCTTCGAAAATCTTACTAAAATGTACTAAGTCTTTCCATGACTTCCATGATGAGCATATATATATATATATATATATATATGGGTTAGATGACAACGTCACGAAAATGATGTGCGCGCTTCCATGCGGCAGAAGTCAGTCTTGTTGTTTCTGGATTGCCAGATTGCTGGATGTGGGGAATCGTAAATGGATGCTTTCAGCTTGTTATTGACTGATGTCATGGCAATGCTAATATGGTAAAGATTCGCCTGCTAGCTAACCAACAACTGAAACGATGTATTTGAGAGACTATAGAGTGTTCATTGTGCAGATTTATTGACGTGTTCAATAAACATTGGAGACTAAATGTAGTTTACATGTTGTGAACCAATCTAAGCCAACCCTGTCTGTTTTGCCCTATAGCTGTGCACGCCTCGGTTGTGTTGTTTGTAAACAACCAACCCGTTAGTAAATAGTCTGGAGTTAGGCATAAACATGGTCCGTGTCTTGTTGTCGTAGTTGGTGCGTTTACAAGTAGGCTACAACTTCTACTGTAGTTTTCTCTTATGGAGGCTTAGTTGATTGTTCATGCAAGGCTTGAAGTCTAAATTGGAGAAAGGGAGGTATTAGTAAGGGGGGGTGGGTGACCGACTGGTGTCTGTTGTGGATGGGTATTGTTTTAAGGTTAGTATGCATGATCTATTGACATGAGGGGGGTGGATCTGGTACCTTGTTAGAGTGTGTATTGATGGGGACAGAGTAGTAAATGTTGTCTAATCACTGACTAGTGTTTGTTCTACAGACTGATGCTGCTGCTGAGGACGATGACCTGGACACCAGCTTCAGTAGGACGGAGCCTGTAGACCCAATTGGATGAAAGCTTTCAGCCTGGAATAAGCCTCAAGCTCAACATCATCTGACTTTGAAAGAAGCCAGGACAGTCAAAGGTATTTACACTATATATACCAAAGTATGTGGACACCCCTTCAAATTAGTGGATTCGGCTATTTCAGCCACACACGTTGCTGACAGGTGTTTAAAATCGAGCACACAGCCATGCAATCTCCATAGACAAACATTGTCAGTAGAATGGCCTTACTGAAGAGCATGGCACCGTCATAGGATGCCACCTTTCCAACAAATCAGTTTGTCAAATTTCTGCCCTGCTAGAGCTGCCCCGGTCAACTGTAAGTGCTGTTATTGTGAAGTGGAAATGTCTAGGAGCAACAACGGCTCAGCTGCGACGTGGTAGGCCACACAAGCTCACAGAACGGGACCGCTGAGTGCTGAAGCACGTAATGCGTAAAAATCGTCTGTCCTCGGTTGCAACACGCACTATCGAGTTCCAAACTGCCTCTGGAAGCAACGTCAGCACAATAACTGTTCTTCGGGAGCTTCATGAAATGGGTTTCCATGGCCGAGCAGCCGCACACAAGCCTAAGATCACCATGCTCAATGCCAAGCATCAGCTGGAGTGGTGTAAAGCTCGCCACCATTGGACTCTGGAGCAGTGGAAATGCGTTCTCTGGAGTGATGAATCACGCTTCCTCATCTGGCAGCCCGACGGACAAATCTGGGTTTGGCATAGTGCCAACTGTAAAGTTTGGTGGAGGAGGAATAATGGTCTGGGGCTGTTTTTCATGGTTCAGGCTAGGCCCCTTAGTTCCAGTGAAAGGATACCCTAACGCTACAGCATACAATTACATTCTAGATGATTCTGTGCTTCCAACTTTGTGGCAACAGTTTGGGGAAGGCCCTTTCCTGTTTCAGCATGACAATGCCCCCGTGCACAAAGCGAGGTCCATACATAAATGGTTTGTCAAGATCGGTGTGGAAGAACTTGACAGGCCTGCACAGAGCCCTGACCTCAACCCCATCGAACACCTTTGGGATGAATTGGATCGCCGACTGCGAGCCAGGCCTAATCGCCCAACATCAGTGCCCCACCTCACTAATGCTCTTGTGGCTGAATGGAAGCAAGTCCCTGCAGCAATGTTCCAACATCTAGTGGAAAGCCTTCCCAGAAGAATGGAGGCTGTTATAGCAGCAAAGGGGGGGGGACCAACTCCATATTAATGCCCATGAGGGGCTGTCAGTATACTTTTCTAGCCTAGTCACTCTATCGTTGGCAGTGCTTGTCTATAACTGGAGGTGCACAACAATAAATGACTAGACTGTCTACAAGTCAAGCCCCCCTCAAACTTGTCCCATCTTTGCTAACAGCCCATGTCAATGCCCCATTAGTGACTCTGAGTGGAACAAAACACATACCAGTCTACTGCACCCTTTAGTGTTTACAGATGAACATGGTTTATTGCATGGTTACACATCCTCATGATCAGTCTCCATGTTCTACACATCCTCATGATCAGTCTCCATGTTCTACACATCCTCATGATCAGTCTCCATGTTCTACACATCCTCATGATCAGTCTCCATGTTCTACACATCCTTATGATCAGTCTTCATGTTCTACACATCCTCATGATCAGTCTCCATGTTCTACACATCCTCATGATCAGTCTTCATGATCAGTCTCCATGTTCTACACATCCTCATGATCAGTCTCCATGTTCTACACATCCTCATGATCAGTCTCCATGTTCTACACATCCTCATGATCAGTCTCCATGTTCTACACATCCTCATGATCAGTCTCCATGTTCTACACATCCTCATGATCAGTCTCCATGTTCTACACATCCTCATGATCAGTCTCCATGTTCTACACATCCTCATGATCAGTCTTCATGTTTTACACATCCTCATGATCAGGCTTCATGTTCTACACATCCTCATGATCAGTCTCCATGTTCTACACATCCTCATGATCAGTCTCCATGTTCTACACATCCTCATGATCAGTCTCCATGTTCTACACATCCTCATGACCAGTCTTCATGTCTTTCCAGGAGACTTGCAGTACAAACAAATCTTCTACCAGAGGTCGAAGCAGTGGATGGTGAAGAAAGTGTAGGAGAGGCTTGTCCACCTGGCTGTGGAGTGCAGAAAGGACCAGACGGTTGTCCCCCTGGCTGTGGAGTGCAGAAAGGACCAGACGGTTGTCCACCTGGCTGTGGAGTGCAGAAAGGACCAGAGGCTTGTCCCCCTGGCTGTGGAGTGCAGAAAGGACCAGACGGTTGTCTATAAGGAGCCAGAGTCACAGCCCCCCCCCAAACACAACAACATCCCTGCCAACATCGCCACAGCTTGCTAAACCAGCTGCCATTTCCCAACACAAGAAGAAGTTCACCAGCTGAAGAACATTCTGGAACCTGCCTGGAACATTCAACCAACACAACATCCATATTCAGTTAGACTGATGTTGTAGTATAATATAGAATGCCTAGTATGGTCACAGCTGCATTGTGGTCTAGATATTGCTAACTGTTGTATCTACACTACCGTTCAGAAGTTTGGCGTCACTTAGAAATATCCTTGTTTTCCGAAAGAAAAGCAATTTTTTTTTGTCCATTTAAAATAACATCAAATTGATCAGAAATACAGTGTAGACATTGTTAATGTTGGAAATGGCTATTGTAGCTGGAAACGGCAGATTTTTTTATGGATTGTCTACATAGGCGTACAGAGGCCCGTTATCAGCAACCATCAGTCCTGTGTTCCAATGGTACTTTGTGTTTACTAATCCAAGTTTATCATTTTAAAAGGCTAATTGATCATTAGAAAACCCTTTTGCAATTATATTAGCACAGCTGAAAACTTTTGTGCTGATTTAAAGAAGCAATAAAACTGGCATTCTTGAGACTAGTTGAGTATCTGGAGCATCAGCAATTGTGGGTTCGATTACAGGATCAAAATGGCCAGAAACAAAGAACTTTCTTCTGAAACTCGTCAGTCTATTCTTGTTCTGAGAAATGAAGGCTATTCCATGCGAGAAATTGCCAAGAAACTGAAGATCTCGTACAACGCTGTGTACTACTCCCTTCACAGAACAGCGCAAACTGGCTCTAACCAGAATAGAATGAGGAGTGGGAGGCCCCGGTGCACAACTGAGCAAGAGGACAAATACATTAGAGTGTCTAGCTTGAGAAACAAACGCCTCACAGGTCCTCAACTGGCAGCTTCATTAAATAGTACCCGCAAAACACCAGTCTCAACGTCAACAGTGAAGAGGCGACTCTGGGATGCTGACCTTGTAGGCAGAGTTGCAAAGAAAAAGCCATATCTCAGACTGGCCAATAAAAATAAAAGATTAAGATGGGCAAAAGAACACAGACACTGGACAGAGGAAGATTGGAAAAAAGTGTTATGGACAGACAAATTGAAGTTTGAGGTGTTCGGATCACAATTTGTGAGACGCAGACCAAATGAAAAGATGCTGGAGGAGTGCTTGATGCCATCTGTCAAGCATGGTGGAGGCAATGTGATGGTCTGGGGGTGCTTTGGTGGTGGTAAAGTGGGAGATTTGTACAGGGTAAAAGGGATCTTGAAGAAGGAAGGCTATCACTCCATTTTGCAACGCCATGCCATACCCTGTGGACGGCGCTTGATTGGAGCCAATTTCCTCCTACAACAGGACAATGACCCAAAGCACAGCTCCAAACTATGCAAAAACTATTTAGGGAAGAAGCAGTCAGCTGGTATTCTGTCTATAATGGAGTGGCCAGCAGAGTCACCGGATCTCAACCCTATTGAGCTGTTGTGGGAGCAGCTTGACCGTATGGTACGTAAGAAGTGCCCATCAAGCCAATCCAACTTGTGGGAGGTGCTTCAGGAAGCATGGGGTGAAATCTCTTCAGATTACCTCAACAAATTGACAACTAGAATGCCAAAGGTCTGCAAGGCTGTAATTGCTGCAAATGGAGGATTCTTTGATGAAAGCAAAGTTTGAAGGACATAATTATTATTTATAATCTTGTCAATGACTACATTTCCTATTCATTTTGCTATATTTCCTATTCAAACTAATTTCATGTATGTTTTCATGGAAAAAATGACATTTCTAAGTGATCCCAAACTTTTGAACGGTAGTGATATGACGTGTCTTCACAGTGTTGTAGGAACGAAGTTAAATCCATTAGAAAGGTAACTCTTGGTGCCACAGACTCTGAATGCCAAGGATTCCAGTATATCGAGGGAGTTTACTGGTGTTTTATCTTAGAATGATTGATAGATGGAATATCCTGCCTGGGGTACAAGCTGATACCATCAGTGTCCAATGACGGTTGTCAGATGTTGGTGAAGAATTGTGTAACATGAAGTATATAAGCTGAGAGATTTCCTTTGTTCAGAAGACAAAGGGCAACCCACGTGCCGTTTGTTATATTGAACCCGGTACCGTATCTATTAAATATATTGTATCAGCTCTCCATCTAAGTGTTAAATATCTTCTTGTATATTCAATTCCTTGATACCAGAGAAAGTCATCATAACAGAATGGCGTCTACGAACGGGATACAGTTTACGGCCGTGCCAACGGGTAAGCAGACGTTCATTTTTTTGTTTGTTGATTATGTTAAATTCTGCTTATCTGTGGTAAAGCTGAGCTGTAAAGAACGTTTAAAATTCAATATTTTAAAGGGGGAAGATGAATTGTATTTAGTTATTTAATGGGATGTGAGGAGAAATATCAAATTAGACAATGACATGGTGCTATGATTCAAAACAGGGTGCGTTCAGATTAATGAGTAAAGACTACAGAGGATAAAGATATGGGTTTGAGTCCTTTAATGTGAAAAATCATTATAAAGATATGGGTTTCAGTTCCTTAAAAGTGTTGGATAAAGGTTACAGTCCTTTGTTACGATGTCCTCAACAGGCTAAAGGTTAAAGGTTAGAGTCCTTTACACTATAGAGGAGAATGGGTTTGAGGCCTACGTTCAGTCCTCTGAGTAGTTTGACTACCTTGTGAAGAGAGTATTAGTCCAGAACCATCATATTCAATCACGGCATCAATGATCAAAGAGACAAACACCATTTTAATAGAGATCAAGGTGGGGATTTGATTCACATATTTACTAACATTACATGAACTAATATAAAAAATAATGGGGAGCCCAACTCAGTAGACTCGGTATCTGGCAAGACAATCACAATTGAGAGCAAATCAGAGCTTGATTTGCCTTCGAAGAGGAAGAAAGGAGATTACGAAATTATTAATTAATCCGCATTTAAAACATAAATAATCTCTATTAAAACGTATCGAAGATCAGACACTGCGCGAAGAGATGTTAAGTAAATTTGGATTTTTTTCTATGTGGAACCATAGCTCAGTGATTTTATCAGCATGGACAGATAAGGAGTATCCTCAAGAAAGTAGTTTTTAAATAACAAAGGGATAAAATACATTAATTTGAATCTGATGTGTAATAAATTATAGAAATGTGTGTGATAATTTGATATAAGTTTGGATAATACATTTAGATATATAACAGAATTAGGTCATAGAATATAAAGGAGTGGTATTGAGAGCGGGATGTTATTCTATATAATTTAGTAGCGGAAAGTATGTATTTTCTGGGAGGATCCCGAGGACAGGAAGGGAAGAGTGTCCGGGGAAAATACTGTTGTTGTGTTGTGGTCCCGCTGGGAGCTGTTTTGTGTCGATTAAGAATCGTTAAAAACACGAAGGGATTGATTGATGTGAGTACCTAAGAATTTCTAGTGTTCTATATGGATTATGTGAATATATGAAAATATGATGAATTTTAGGTGTGTATAATCGATTACTGGAGATTTTATAAAGTAATAATTGGAATAATATTCATATGCTAACTTTCACACCCAAACGTAGACGTACGTTAGGTGTGAGAAACAATAAATAAACGTTTTCTGAGTTTGATAGAGATACAGTGAGGGAAAAAAGTATTTGATCCCCTGCTGATTTTGTACGTTTGCCCACTGACAAAGACATATAATTTTAATGGTAGGTTTATTTGAACAGTGAGAGACAGAATAACAACAAAAAAATCCAGAAAAACGCATGTCAAAAATGTTATAAATTGATTTGCATTTTAATGAGGGAAATAAGTATTTGACCCCTCTGCAAAACATGACTTAGTACTTGGTGGCAAAACCCTTGTTGGCAATCACAAAGGTCAGACATTTCTTGTAGTTGGCCACCAGGTTTGCACACATCTCAGGAGGGATTTTGTCCCACTCCTCTTTGCAGATCTTCTCCAAGTCATTAAGGTTTCGAGCCTGACATTTGGCAACTCGAACCTTCAGCTCCCTCCACAGATTTTCTATGGGATTAAGGTCTGGAGACTGGCTAGGCCACTCCAGGACCTTAATGTGCTTCTTCTTGAGCCACTCCTTTGTTGCCTTGGCCGTGTGTTTTGGGTCATTGTCATGCTGGAATACCCATCCACGACTCATTTTCAATGCCCTGGCTGAGGGAAGGAGGTTCTCACCCAAGATGGCCCCGTCCATCGTCCCTTTGATGCGGTGAAGTTGTCCTGTCCCCTTAGCAGAAAAACACCCCCAAAGCATAATGTTTCCACCTCCATGTTTGATGGAGGGGATGGTGTTCTTGGGGTCATAGGCAGCATTCCTCCTCCTCCAAACACGGCGAGTTGAGTTGATGCCAAAGAGCTCGATTTTGGTCTCATCTGACCACAACACTTTCACCCAGTTCTCCTCTGAATTGGCAATCTTCAGACGGGCCTGTGTATGTGCTTTCTTGAGCAGGGGGACCTTGCGGGCGCTGCAGGATTTCAGTCCTTCACGGCGTAGTGTGTTACCAATTGTTTTCTTGGTGACTATGGTCCCAGCTGCCTTGAGATCATTGACAAGATCCTCCCGTGTAGTTCTGGGCTGATTCCTCACCTTTCTCATGATCATTGCAACTCCACGAGGTGAGATCTTGCACGGAGCCCCAGGCCGAGGGAGATTGACAGTTATTTTGTGTTTCTTCCATTTGTGAACAATCGCACCAACTGTTGTCACCTTCTCACCAAGCTGCTTGGCGATGGTCTTGTAGCCCATTCCAGCCTTGTGTAGGTCTACAATCTTGGCCCTGGCATCCTTGGAGAGCTCTTTGGTCTTGGCCATGGTGGAGAGTTTGGAATCTGATTGATTGATTGCTTCTGTGGACAGGTGTCTTTTATACAGGTAACAAGCTGAGGTTAGGAGCACTCCCTTTAAGAGTGTGCTCCTAATCTCAGCTCGTTACCTGTATAAAAGACACCTGGGAGCCAGAAATCTTTCTGATTGAGAGGGGGGTCAAATAATTATTTCCCTCATTAAAATGCAAATTAATTTATAACATTTTTGACATGCATTTTTCTGGATTTTGTTGTTGTTATTCTGTCTCTCACTGTTCAAATAAACCTACCATTAAAATCATAGACTGATCATTTCTTTGTCAGTGGGCAAACGTACAAAATCAGCAGGGGATCAAATACTTTTTTCCCTCACTGTAAATCTAAGGGAAAAACTGCCAATAAGGACTGGAGATTATCGACGTAATTTATAACATAGTAAAAAGCCAATTTAAGGGTTCCATTAAAACTAATTATTATTGCGGAGGTGATATAGGTAAAGGAATTTCATTATGTAGCAAGGGAAAACATAATCTGTTTGATTAAACTCGTTAGATCTGTTTCCAAATCAGTGAATGTTGACTGTTAATTTATTCCCATGTGAGATCTTTGCAAAATAAATTATTGTGTTATGTGCCAGCTGTTAAGACTACAAATCATTGTAATTGGGATATTTGCGGGATTTACTTGTCATTTCAAAAGGCATAGGTTCTGTGTTACTGACTAAAATCTGGGTTTCTGATTATAATTCGACTATGGCCATGGCCAGCCAGATGAAAACTGAATGATTTACTGGCTTGATTAGTTCAAATTGAGAGGCTAAATTATTGAACGATTTTGGGGGAATCGTTTTTTTTGGGGTGTGGCCTAATGGTTTGTTAGTTTAAGCTACTGAGAATGGGGTTGTAGTTTAAAATATGGAATTGGATATGCATATTAATTGAATATATGCTTGTCAAAAACAGCAAGTGTTTTTGTTTTGTTACCTGTAGCCTAATTAGAAGGGACAGTTACCTAAATGTGCTGACTTCTAATAACAGCGGATTTGCGATAGAATTGTGGACATGATCTTACTTGATAACATGAATTTCAAAAGCCTAACAAGCTCCGCTAGGGTGAGTGGAGCATGGTACAGTGGGGACAGTAGCTATCAAGCCTAGCTACCTTTAGCCAATTAGCTTGGGCGCTTGCTTGCCTTTTGTGAGAATCAAGGAGAGGGTATATTAGATAACAACGTTTAAATCGAAGGTATGTATGAGAGAGAGCACGAATGATGTTTACAAATAGTCAAAAGGTTGTATCGCGACATAGTTCAACGATCGCTACGTTGTGTAAATTGAAGGGTTGTGTTGATACAATATGCAGTTAGTTTTATACGACGGCAGCACCAACTTTTTGAAGGTTCTAGATTTGTTAATCAACAGGTTTTATATTTTTACACAAATCAATGCAGCAGGTTGCGATGATTGATCGATTAGAATACTGGAAAGGGGTTCTGGGTTTGTTAGTTTAGAAGGTGTACATTCCACTTAATGGAACACGGTATTATTACTGATATGTCTTGAGTGGGATTCTCTTCCAGGATTGGTGGAAGTCCCCTACAGTATGTATGGGTAAGGAAAACGTAGAAGACAACGTCTCAAACTATTTGTAATAGATGCCAGGGATAAAATATGACTTGATTCCTCATGCGGAGTAATTGATTATTTACATTTTAGTCATTTAGCTCTTATCCAGAGCGACTTACAGTTAGTGAATGAATACATGTATTTTTGTATTTATTTATTTTATTTTCATACTGACCACCCCCCCCGTGGGAAACAAACCCACATCCCTGCCTGCCAAACCCTCCCCTACCCTGGGCCAATTGTGCACCGCCCCATGGGTCCACCAGGATCTCTAGTGGCACAGCCACTAGACCACTGCGCCACTCGGGAGTGAATTATATCGGTGACTGAATAAAATATGACATTTTTAGTGGCTGTTTCCTACGTTGTTGATACAGTAACGTTACTACGATAATTTGACATGGGAGCAAATGGAGACGATTTTGGGGTTGAATAATCCTTGCGAGAATTACAGACAATTAAGTAATTGTCTGTAAGGCTCTGTCGTAGCCGGCCGTGACCGGGAGACCCATGGGGCGGCGCGCAATTGGCCCAGCGTCGTCCAGGGTAGGGGAGGGAATGGCCGGCAGGGATGTAGCTCAGTTGATAGAGCATGGCGTTTGCAACGCCAGGGTTGTGGGTTCGATTCCCACAGGGGGTATGAAAAAAAAAAATAATAATAATAATGTAAGTCGCTCTGGATAAGAGCGTCTGCTAAATGACGTAAATGTAAATGTATAATCAATTAAAAATACTAATTGCAAAATGAGAGAACCTTGGGTGGTTTTTCATCCTTTGTGAGATTTTAGGTCATCTTATTCTGGAGTAGTTATGAGGAATTAGATTGAAACAAACGATTATTGATTTGATGTGGTACAGTGGAATGATCTGCATCATGTTTTGTGTGTGTAATTACCGTTTCTGGATTGCTGATTTATAACTGAATGTTGACAACATGTCAACTTTCTGTTCCAGGAGAAATTAATGATCTCTCTCTCTGGAAAGATTCCTGAGTCTGTGGGCTGGGGGGAGCAGTTAGTTAAATCTTAAAGGCACACACACACATGGAATTTTCTGAAGTTTTATTTTATGAGTGAGTTCTAATTAAACGTGATTTATTTTGAAAATAACTGCACTAAGGACTTACTGTAATGTATGTTGTTAATGATTAGTCTACTATAGAATGAAACACTTATTTGAAGGATTTGAATGACCTCTGACCTCTGTCCTGACTTTCTAGTGTGATTTGATCTCCCAAGCTGGAAGGCCAAGAGACATTGAAGGATGAATTTAAGGTAATTTGTTATACCGAGTTGAGGGTCATTTGTAATAATGATAATTAGGAAGAAGTTTATAGTTAATAGTCGTATATATGATTCGGACCACGACAAGGACAGAGAGAGAGCGCTAGCCCTGAATGAGGGACGCGTGTTGCTAGTAAATTTTACTATTTCCTTGAATTACATTATGGGATACAATTAAGTTAAGATGTTATCAAGGGTTGTCATTTTAATTTGATTTTGTTATTTTGATTTAACATGCAGTGTTGTTTTTTGTTTTTTTGGGTGTGTGAATCACGATGTGAGTCATGTGTACAAAGGGGGAAATTACTGGTCGTTAGGGCCTTTTGGTAAATATGCAAATTGTATTAAGAATATGAGCAGTAGTAATTAACATGTTATGGGTTAGGTGGAATATGTTATGTGCAAATGTATTAGTTCCCAGAGACAAAGTAAAATATAATAATAATAATAAATAATACATCTCTGAAAAATAATGTACTACAACAAGCTGCAAGAATGGGTACTTCCTAATCTCAGGGCTTCTCCTGACTGATGAGAAGACATGGTACAGTAGCATACTGTGTCTCACCTAACAATGTTCTTAAGACTCTCTTCCCACGGGTGAAGGCTTCCATGCGTAACCTAACAGGAGAATCTGGGCATTGTCTGCGCCCCGGAGACTTTGTGGTGGTAAAAATAAAAGATTCAGGATCCTGTGACTCTGCGGTGTAGGTGATAAGGGGAGTATAGTAGAAATTGGTATTAAGAATAATTGGTAAAACATAATAATTTATCATATATTCAATGCTTATATGAATTTCTTGGATTAGAAATGAAATCAACTAAACTGTTATGTTCTGTCCTCTCTCTCGTAACTACAGAGGGTGTCTTGCATAGCAGGGATAATTAGGTCAAGAACGGTGTGAACCTACAAAAAAAAAAAAAACTCTAAACCGGCTGAAGATGAGCATCAGAGGCGTTGAATACGTTCCTGTCCAGCAGCACTTCTACCTGCAACCGGTGTACAGCATCCAATCGAAGCTATCAACTGCTTTTCACTCATGCCTTTTCTCTTGGGAGTCCAACGGGGAGTGATCCGTTCAAATACAATATTCCTCATGTTGCTGGTATACTGGTTGGCAAATGGATGAGACGGAATGAGACATAATGGGTAGAGATGGTAGCTGTTCGGATGAGACATTGAAAGTGGGACATTGTCGTGGGCAATTCAAGTTGAACTATGAAGCTGTCTGAAGAACATAATGAAGAGACGCCAGAGAATTGAGTGCCGGGGGAAGGACGGGTTTGGTCAGCTGTGTCCATAATTGATTTGGAGTTCTCTAAATTTAGTCATTTGGGTATGAGGTTGATGTAGGAGGTATATACACTGCTAAATGTATAGTAATTTGGATGAAGAATTCATTGTGATAATGATCTGTAGTTTATTCTCATGATGAGGAAGGAAATAATAGAATTCTGGATAGTTATACTATATGTTAATATAAGTGTACATTCTGAAAAGTTGTAACGCGTGCTAAGTTTAGGGTTTTTAACTGAGTGATAAGACCAATGTAAATCACTAAGAATTGTCATTCTAACTTTAGTTGGAATAATTAATTTGGTTTTGATTATGATTTATAAGATGAATGAATTATTTTAAGTAAGTCATTGGTATATATTAGTAACGAAAGATGTTAAAACTATTTTCAGCATGACATGGTATTGATTATACATTCGCAAGATAACTGTCTTAAATAGATATTATGGTTAAAACAAAGACACATTATTTTAATGTGTTAGGATACACTTATATTGGTTAGTTCGAGTAGAAACTTTTGAATCTTACTAGGTTAATGCCTTATATCATGAACATGTTGATTTTTATGTTACCGTATTCACATATTAGTAACTATATACATTTGAAGTATTTGGATGTTTTGATATGAGACCTATGAAGTCCCAGATAAGGGGGATTGATGTGTATTTTTATGTTGAACCCGGTACCGTATCTATTAAATATATTGTATCAACTCTCCATCTAAGTGTTAAATATCTTCTTGCATATTGAATTCCTTGATACCAGAGAAACTCATCATGACAGGTAGTGTACATAATGGTGTTTTGTGTCATCTTTGTACTGACTAGTGGCTAAATGATTCCAGCTGCATCAGGAACCAATAGAGTGTTGACTTCAGCATCCTGATCAATTCATTGCGATATTAATGAAATGTGTTTGAATAAACTAGCTTCAGTCTTACTGCTAAAACAAATGATGCAGGGAGTTGGTAACATGTTCTAATAAAACTGTAGATTAGTCTGTCCATAGCAAGTAAGTAGACATGGCTTGTATTCAAGATAAAGTGTATTTGCTCTGGAGACCGAGGTGAGTTTACAGAGCAGTATGCAGAAGGTGAGTTTACACAGCAGTATGCAGAAGGTGAGTTTACACAGCAGTATGCAGGGGGTGAGTTTACACAGCAGTATGCAGAAGGTGAGTTTACACAGCAGTATGCAGGGGGTGAGTTTACACAGCAGTATGCAGAAGGTGAGTTTACACAGCAGTATGCAGGAGGTGAGTTTACACAGCAGTATGCAGGAGGTGAGTTTACACAGCAGTATGCAGAAGGTGAGTTTACACAGCAGTATGTAGGAGGTTAGTTTACACAGCAGTATGCAGGAGGTTAGTTTAGACAGCAGTATGCAGGAGGTGAGTTTACACAGCAGTATGCAGGGGGTGAGTTTACACAGCAGTATGCAGAAGGTGAATTTACACAGCAGTATGCAGAAGGTGAGTTTACACAGCAGTATGCAGGGGGTGAGTTTACACAGCAGTATGCAGAAGGTGAGTTTACACAGCAGTATGCAGAAGGTGAGTTTACACAGCAGTATGCAGAAGGTGAGTTTACACAGCAGTATGCAGGAGGTGAGTTTACACAGCAGTATGCAGGAGGTTAGTTTACACAGCAGTATGCAGGAGGTGAGTTTACACAGCAGTATGCAGGGGTGAGTTTACACAGCAGTATGCAGAAGGTGAGTTTATACAGCAGTATGCAGGGGGTGAGTTTACACAGCAGTATGCAGAAGGTGAGTTTACACAGCAGTATGCAGAAGGTGAGTTTACACAGCAGTATGCAGGAGGTTAGTTTACACAGCAGTATGCAGGAGGTTAGTTTACACAGCAGTATGCAGAAGGTGAGTTTACACAGCAGTATGCAGGAGGTCAGTTTACACAGCAGTATGCAGGAGGTCAGTTTACACAGCGGTATGCAGGGGGTGAGTTTACACAGCAGTATGCAGGGGGTGAGTTTACATAGCAGTATGTAGGGGGTGAGTTTACACAGCAGTATGCAGGAGGTGAGTTTACACAGCAGTATGCAGGAGGTGAGTTTACACAGCAGTATGCAGGAGGTTAGTTTACACAGCAGTATGCAGGGGGTGAGTTTACACAGCAGTATGCAGGGGGTGAGTTTACACAGCCGTATGCAGGGGGTGAGTTTACACAGCAGTATGCAGGAGGTGAGTTTACACAGCAGTATGCAGGAGGTGAGTTTACACAGCAGTATGCAGGAGGTGAGTTTACACAGCAGTATGCAGGGGGTGAGTTTACACAGCAGTATGCAGGGGGTGAGTTTACACAGCAGTATGCAGAAGGTGAGTTTACACAGCAGTATGCAGAAGGTGAGTTTACACAGCAGTATGCAGGGGGTGAGTTTACACAGCAGTATGCAGAAGGTGAGTTTACACAGCAGTATGCAGAAGGTGAGTTTACACAGCAGTATGCAGGAGGTTAGTTTACACCGCAGTATGCAGGAACAGTTATGGCAAAGTATGACACAGTACCAGTCAAAACCTTGGACACACCTACTCATTCAAGGGTTTTTCTTTATTTTTACTATTTTCTACATTGTAGAATAATAGTGAAGACATCAAAACTATGAAAACAACACATATGGAATCATGTAGTAACCAAAAAAGTTAAACAAATCAAAATATAAACTCAGCAAAAAAAGAAAGTCCTCTCTCTCTGTGAACTGCGTTTATTTTCAGCAAACTTAACATGTGTAAATATTTGTATGAACATAACAAGATTCAACAACTGAGACATAAACTGAACAAGTTCCACAGACATGTGACTAACAGAAATGGAATAATGTGTCCCTGAACAAAGGGGGGGTCAAAATCAAAAGTAACAGTCAGTATCTGGTGTGGCCACCAGCTGCATTAAGTACTGCAGTGCATCTCCTCCTCATGGACTGCACCAGATTTACCAGTTCTTGCTGTGAGATGTTACCCCACCCTTCCACCAAGGCACCTGCAAGTTCCCAGACATTTCTGTGGGGAATGGCCCTAGCCCTCACCCTCCGATCCAACAAGTCCCAGACGTGCTCAATGGGATTGAGATCCGGGGTCTTCGCTGGCCATGGCAGAACACTGAAATTCCTGTCTTGCAGGAAATCAGGCACAGAACAAGCTGTATGGCTGGTGGCATTGTCATGCCGGAGGGTCATGTCAGGATGAGCCTGCAGGAAGGGTACCACATGAGGGAGGAGGATGTCTTCCCTGTAACGCACAGCGTTGAGATTGCCTGCAATGACAACAAGCTCAGTCCGATGATGCTGTGACACACCGCCCCAGACCATGACGGACCCTCCACCTCCAAATCGATCCTGCTCCAGAGTACAGGCCTCGGTGTAACGCTCATTCCTTCTACGATAAATGCGAATCCGACCATCACCCCTGGTGAGACAAAACCGCGAACTCGTCAGTGAAGAGCACTTTTTGCCAGTCCTGTCTGGTCCAGTGACGGTGGGTTTGTGCCCATAGGCGACGTTGTTGCCGGTGATGTCTGGTGAGGACCTGCCTTACAACAGGCCTACAAGCCCTCAGTCCAGCCTCTCTCAGCCTATTGCGGACAGTTTGAGCACTGATGGAGGGATTGTGCGTTCCTGGTGTAACTCAGGCAGTTGTTGTTGCCATCCTGTACCTGTCCCGCAGGTGTGATGTTCGGATGTACTGATCCTGTGCAGGTGTTGTTACACGTGGTCTGCCACTGCGAGGACGATCAGCTGTCCGTCCTGTCTCCCTGTAACGCTGTCTTCCTGTCTGGGTTGGCGCCCCCCCTTGGTTTGTGCTGTGGTGGAGACCTCTGTGGGCTATACTCGGCCTTGTCTCAGGATTGTAAGTTGGTGGTTGGGGATATCCCTCTAGTGGTGCGGGGGCTGTGCTTTGGCAGAGTGGGTGGGGTTATATCCTTCCTGTTTGGCCCTGTCCGGGGGTTTCTTCGGATGGGGCCACAGTGTCTCCGGACCGCTCCTGTCTCAGCCTCCAGTATTTATGCTGCAGTAGTTTATGTGTCGGGGGGCTGGGGTTAGTTGGTTATACCTGGAGTACTTCTCCTGTCTTATCCAGTGTCCTGTGTGAATTTAAGTATGCTCTCTCTAATTCTCTCGTTCTCTCTTTCTCTCTGAGAACCTGAGCCCTAGGACCATACGTCAGGACTACCGGGCATGATGACACCTTGCTGTCCCCAGTCCGCCTGGCCTTGCTGCTATTCCAGTTTCAACTGTTCTGCCTGCGGTTACGAAACCCCTACCTGTCCCAGACCTGCTGTTTTCAACTCTTAATGATCGGCTATGAAAAGCCAACTGAGAGACCTGAGCCCTAGGACCATACGTCGGGACTACCGGCCGTGGTGACTCCTTGCTGTCCCCAGTCCGCCTGGCCTTGCTGCTATTCCAGTTTCAACTGTTCTGCCTGCGGTTATGGAACCCCTACCTGTCCCAGACCTGCTGTTTTCAACTCTTAATGATCGGCTATGAAAAGCCAACTGAGATTTATTCCTGATTATTATTTGACCATGCTTGTCACTTATGAACATTTTTGAACATCTTGGCATGGTTCTGTTATAATCTTCACCCGGCACAGCCAGAAGAGGACTGGCCACCCCTCATAGCCTGGTTCCTCTCTAGGTTTCTTCCTAGGTTTTCGCCTTTCTAGGGAGTTTTTCCTAGCCACCGTGCTTCTACACCTGCATTACTAGCTGTTTGGGGTTTTAGGCTGGGTTTCTGTACAGCACTTCGAGATATTAGCTGATGTAAGAAGGGCTATATAAAATAAAATTGATTGATTGATTAGGTGTCTCACAGTACGGACATTGCAATTTATTGCCCTGGCCACATCTGCAGTCCTCATGCCTCCTTGCAGCATGCATAAGGTACGTTCACGCAAATTATCTTTGAAAGACAGGGTCCTGAAAAAGGGACATTTATTTTTTTGCTGAGTTTATTTTATATTTGAGATTCTTCAAATTGCCACCCTTTGCCTTGATGACAGCTTTGCACACTCTTGGCATTCTCTCAACCAGTTTCATGAGGAATGCTTTTCCAACAGTCTTGAAGGAGTTCCCACATATGCTGAGCACTTGTTGGCTGCTTTTCCTTCACTCTGCGGTCCGACTCATCTCAAACCATCTCAATTGGGTTGAGGTCGGGGGATTGTGGAGGCCAGGTCATCTGATGCAGCACTCCATCACTCTCCTTCTTGGTCAAATAGCCCTTTCACAGCCTGGAGATGTGTTGGGTCATTGTCCTGTTGAAAAACAAATGATAGTCCCACTAAGCCCAAACCAGATGTGATGGCGTATCGCTGCAGAAGGCTGTGGTAGCCATGCTGGTTAAGTGTGCCTTGAATTCTAAATAACTCACAGACAGCGTCACCAGCAAAGCACCCCCACACCATAACACCTCCTCCTCCATGCTTTACGGTGGGAACTACACATGCAGAGATCATCTGTTCACCCACACCGCGTCTCACAAAGACACAGCGGTTGGAATCAAAAATCTCCAATTTGGACTCCAGACCAAAGGACATATTTCCACCGGTCTAATGTCCATTGCTCGTGTTTCTTGGCCCAAGCAGGTCTCTTCTTCTTATTGGTGTCCTTTAATAGTGGTTTCTTTGAAGCAATTCGACCATGAAGGCCTGATTCACACAGTCCCCTGAACAGTTGATGTTGAGATGTGTCTGTGACTTGAACTCTGTGAAGCATTTATTTGGGCTGCAATTTCTGAGGCTGGTAACTCTAATGAACTTATCCTCTGCAGCAGAGGTAACTCTGGGTCTTCCATTCCTGTGGCGGTCCTCATGAGATCCAGTTTCATCATAGCGCTTGATGGTTTTTGCGACTGCACTTGAAGAAACGTAGAAAGTTCTTGACATTTTCCGTATTGACTGACCTTCATGTCTTAAAGTAATGATGGACTGTCGTTTCTCTTTGCTTATTTGAGCTGTTCTTGCCATAATATAGACTTTGTCTTTTACCAAATAGGGCTATCTTCTGTATACTCCCCTACCTTGTCACAACACAACTGATTGGCTCAACCGCATTAAGAAGGAAATAAATTCCACAAATTAACTTTTAAGAAGACACACCTGTTAATTGAAATGCATTCAGGTGACTACCTCATGAAGCTGGATGAGAAAATGCTAAGATTGTGCAAAGCTGTCATCAAGGCAAAGGGTGGCTATTTGAAGAATCTCAAATATAAAATAAACTCAATAACTCAACTCTCTCCCCAACAACTTCCTTCCCATCTTTTTTATGTCTCAAGGGTTTGGAAAACAAAAGTTTAATAAAAACACACATACACTTCCTACACATGAACACATAGAAACAGTACATCCTCCATACAATTCATATCATAGGCCTAATTGTACTGTAGAGCTGGCCTGTCCTTAGGGGGCCACGGCCCTGCAGCGCCCCAACCAAACACACCCACTCAGCTTTAGGATTTTAGTGAATCATTCATTATTGTTAGGCCAAAGCCAGAGTGACATCCAACAGTACGGCAGACGCCCAGGGCCAGGACTGAGCAGCCCAGCAGCTAGGCCTTAATAGGGATCTCCCGTGATGTGGGCTTGTTTTTGTCGTATAGTATCTCAACCCTTGATACAGTTTGGAAATCAACTTTAGAGGTTTGTCAGACTGCCTTAAAATATGTTCAATCTTTGGAGCTTCTGGATTGTTGCTGCACAGAGAGAATAAAGTGTTGCATCTACAAAATCATCTCGCGGGCCGGATTAAACCCGTTTGCGGGCCTGATCCGGCCCGCGGGCCGGACGTTTGACACCCCTGATCTAAGTGTTAAACATTGATAACATTGATATTGATAACATGTGCCGTCATTTACATTTTAGTCATTTAGCAGACGCTCTTATCCAGAGCGACTTACAGTTAGTGAGTGCATACATTATTTATTTATTTATTATTATTTACATTTCCATACCCTGTGGGAATCGAACCCACAACCCTGGCGTTGCAAACGCCATGCTCTACCAACTGAGCTACATCCCTGCCGGCCATTCCCTCCCCTACCCTGGACAACGCTGGGCCAATTGTGCGCCGCCCCATGGGTCTCCCGGTCGCGGCCGGCTACGACAGAACCAGGATTCGAACCAGGATCTCTAGTGGCACAGCTAGACCACTGCCACTAGAGACCACTCGGCGTCACAGACTGGTCTTCCCTGGCTGCCTGACCCTGCTGAGACCCCTGTCACCATCTGATCCTGCTCAGATGAGGCATGACAAAGCATTACCTTGGTGTACATTTATACATTATATTATCCATGAATAGAATCAATGGTTCAATAATTGAAATGACCATTATTCCCAGATCCCAGACTGTGGCTTTAAGCTGCTGTCCTGTCGCTACTGTAGCCTACCCATCAACTCAAGATGGAACTTTGTATCCATTCACTGATTGTTATAATATACTGCAAAATTCACCTGAGCTCCTTAGACTGGTCTTCCTTGGCTGTCTGACCCTGCTGGGACACCTGTCACCATCTGATCCTGCTAAGACATGATGAGCATAGTGTTGTGTACTGACTGTGCACCATGACAGTGAAGCCCGTAGAGCTGTTTATCCCGTGTCAGTGTGAAAAGTAGGGAATTAGCTAGGGAAACTGACAGATCAATAACGTAACATTGCTATACTGACTAATAAAAACTCACATTGTGCCTATAAAACGTCCAAATATTGGTCTTCAATCGTTTTGGCCACTGGTTTCATCGTTTGATTCAGGTTCTAGTGTGATTGAGACAAAAATAATAGCCAAAGTTAGTGAGCTAGCTAGCTAGCTAACATTAGCCAACTTTTGGCTAGCTCTAGCTAATGGTACATCATCAAATTTACTTCTGCTGAAATGGGACAAAACAAAGGCATTTACAAACACATTTCCATACACACAACAGCTGTTAGATGCTGCTACCTGACAGATAGCTAGCTAGAGGCTAGCTAGAGCTGAACTGGCTGTGGTAGCTACTAGCTAGTTAACTAGCTGCTAGTAGTTCATTCACTTCAGTCGAGAGGGAATGAGACATTAGCTAGCGTAACATGTCAGTTATACTAGTAGCTCAGCACTGGGTATAAAACCTATTTTTTTCTGTCAAACAGCAGTTACTGTCACGATCGTCGTACGGAATAGACCAAGGCGCAGCGTGATGAACGAACATGTTTATTTATCTATAGTGATAAATACTGACAATGAACAAAACAACAAACGACTCGTAACGTCCTAGGTAACATAGACCAACACGGAACAAGAACCCACAAACACAAAGGGAAAAACAGACAGTTTAAATATGGCTCCCAATCAGAGACAACCAGCCACAGCTGACACTCGTTGCCTCTGATTGGGAGTCACTCAGGCCAACATAGAAATAAACAAACTAGAACTCCCAACATAGAAACAGAACACATAGAATGAACACACCCTGGCTCAACATATAGAGTCCCAGAGCCAGGGTGTGACAGTTACCTTGCCAGCTAGATCAGTCAACTAAAGAGTAGCCAGTTTCTGCTCTACTTGCTTTTACAAATCAGAGAAAAAGCGCAACACACATAGACAACAGCTGCCTCTGTTCATCTCTCCAGTGCTGGTCCTATATGCCAGCCTTTCAGAAGCTTTGCCTTCACACAGCCTGTCCACAAGCCGTGTGGTCCTAAATCCAGCTGGCTGAAACCGGAAAACAGCCTACCCGACCTCTCTGAAGCATCCGCATGGTCCTAAAGCAAGCGGCGCTGCATTTTGTATCACAGTACAATGATAAAACCGTCCCCAGTGAAAGTTGCACCTCTGGACTACAGTACATTTTAGGTTTAGCAAACAACACAGCTAGCTAGCTAGCTAAACTTGGCTAGCTTGGCTTGTAGTGGTTCTAGCAAGCCCTGTTATGGCAGAATCAATCACCAGATTGTACTGTACTGAACAACACTGCCTCGGTTAAAATTAAAAGAGAGCTTATACTGCTAGCTAGCTACCGACAGAAAAACAACTTACTCATTCGTCATGTACCCTCCTGAGTCCTGTTCTAGCTGGTCTAAGCTGCAGCCGCTGCTTGCTGGTCTCACAATTATTTTTCTCCTCGTCTCAACTCCTCTTCAGTGTGTTCCGGATCAAATAAACAGGGCTGTATGTTCCAATGTAAAATAACATTAAAAAACTGTTTTGTCATCCAGCTCTTCTTGGAAAGAGGAGTCATCAGAAGTAGCCATTGTAGCTAATTATTTAGCCGTCTCGGATAGACAGTGCTCCCGTGAACCTGTAAACTAGTACCGCCCCGTTTTGAAAAGCCTGCCTTCGAGAAACAAGGAAGTATGTCTCCCGTCAGGCTGTTAGTCTTTACACAAAGCCAGGGAAAATGAGTCAACCTAGATATCCTGCAATGTCCTGGCAGATAGGAACATCGTTGAGACAAGTCCAATGACTCTATTGAACAAGGACAAACATATCCACAAAGGCCACAATAATTGCTACAAAACATGACAAGCCTGCTGTTTGATTTTTTGATCAAACAGCAGGCTCAATCAACCAATTACGTCACTGGTTGAACTCTCCCAAAGCGAAAATTCTAAAATACAGCATAATTATGTCTGAAACACCCTCTCATTACACATAATTATGGAGGGAGACTGGAACACCCTCTCATCACTTATAATTATGTAGGGAGACTGGAACACCTGTCATCACTTATAATTATGTATGGAGACTGGAACACCTCTCATCACTTATAATTATGTATGGAGACTGGAACACCCTCTCATCACTTATAATTATGGAGGGGGAATGGAACACCTCTCATCACTCATAATTATGGAGGGAGACTGGAACACCTGTCATCACTTATAATTATGGAGGGAGACTGGAACACCCTCTCATCATTATAATTATGTAGGGAGACTGGAACACCTGTCATCACTTATAATTATGGAGGGAGACTGGAACACCTCTCATCACTTATAATTATGGAGGGAGACTGGAACACCCTCTCATCACTTATAATTATGGAGGGAGACTGGAACACCCTCTCATCACTTATAATTATGGAGGGAGACTGGAACACCTCTCATCACTTATAATTATGTAGGGAGACTGGAACACCCTCTCATCACTTATAATTATGTAGGGAGACTGGAACACCTCTCATCACTTATAATTATGTAGGGAGACTGGAACACCTCTCATCACTTATAATTATGTATGGAGACTGGAACACCCTCTCATCACTTATAATTATGTAGGGAGACTGGAACACCCTCTCATCATTATAATTATGTATGGAGACTGGAACACCTCTCATCACTTATAATTATGTAGGGAGACTGGAACACCTGTCATCACTTATAATTATGTAGGGAGACTGGAACACCTGTCATCACTTATAATTATGTAGGGAGACTGGAACACCCTCTCATCACTTATAATTATGGAGGGGGAATGGAACACCTCTCATCACTCATAATTATGGAGGGAGACTGGAACACCCTCTCATCACTTATAATTATGTAGGGAGACTGGAACACCCTCTCATCACTTATAATTATGGAGGGAGACTGGAACACCTCTCATCACTTATAATTATGTAGGGAGACTGGAACACCTGTCATCACTTATAATTATGGAGGGAGACTGGAACACCTCTCATCACTTATAATTATGGAGGGGGAATGGAACACCTGTCATCACTTATAATTATGTAGGGAGACTGGAACACCCTCTCATCACTTATAATTATGGAGGGGGAATGGAACACCTCTCATCACTCATAATTATGGAGGGAGACTGGAACACCCTCTCATCACTTATAATTATGGAGGGGGAATGGAACACCTCTCATCACTCATAATTATGGAGGGAGACTGGAACACCTGTCATCACTTATAATTATGTAGGGAGACTGGAACACCTGTCATCACTTATAATTATGTATGGAGACTGGAACACCCTCTCATCACTTATAATTATGTATGGAGACTGGAACACCCTCTCATCACTTATAATTATGTAGGGAGACTGGAACACCCTCTCATCACTTATAATTATGTATGGAGACTGGAACACCTCTCATCACTTATAATTATGTAGGGAGACTGGAACACCTGTCATCACTTATAATTATGTATGGAGACTGGAACACCTCTCATCACTTATAATTATGGAGGGAGACTGGAACACCCTCTCATCATTATAATTATGTAGGGAGACTGGAACACCTCTCATCACTTATAATTATGTATGGAGACTGGAACACCCTCTCATCACTTATAATTATGTATGGAGACTGGAACACCCTCTCATCACTTATAATTATGTAGGGAGACTGGAACACCCTCTCATCACTTATAATTATGTAGGGAGACTGGAACACCTGTCATCACTTATAATTATGGAGGGAGACTGGAACACCTGTCATCACTTATAATTATGTAGGGAGACTGGAACACCCTCTCATCATTATAATTATGTATGGAGACTGGAACACCCTCTCATCACTTATAATTATGGAGGGAGACTGGAACACCTCTCATCACTTATAATTATGTATGGAGACTGGAACACCTGTCATCACTTATAATTATGGAGGGAGACTGGAACACCCTCTCATCACTTATAATTATGTAGGGAGACTGGAACACCTGTCATCACTTATAATTATGGAGGGAGACTGGAACACCCTCTCATCACTTATAATTATGTAGGGAGACTGGAACACCTGTCATCACTTATAATTATGTAGGGAGACTGGAACACCCTCTCATCACTTATAATTATGTAGGGAGACTGGAACACCTCTCATCACTTATAATTATGTAGGGAGACTGGAACACCTCTCATCACTTATAATTATGTAGGGAGACTGGAACACCCTCTCATCACTTATAATTATGTAGGGAGACTGGAACACCTGTCATCATTCATAATTATGGAGGGAGACTGGAACACCTCTCATCATTATAATTATGGATGGAGACTGGAACACCTCTCATCACTCATAATTATGGATGGAGACTGGAACACCTGTCATCACTCATAATTATGTAGGGAGACTGGAACACCTCTCATCACTCATAATTATGGATGGAGACTGGAACACCTCTCATCACTCATAATTATGGATGGAGACTGGAACACCTCTCATCACTCATAATTATGTAGGGAGACTGGAACACCTCTCATCACTCATAATTATGGATGGAGACTGGAACACCTCTCATCACTCATAATTATGTAGGGAGACTGGAACACCTGTCATCACTTATAATTATGTATGGAGACTGGAACACCCTCTCATCACTTATAATTATGTAGGGAGACTGGAACACCCTCTCATCACTTATAATTATGGAGGGAGACTGGAACACCTCTCATCACTTATAATTATGGAGGGAGACTGGAACACCTCTCATCACTTATAATTATGTAGGGAGACTGGAACACCTCTCATCACTTATAATTATGTAGGGAGACTGGAACACCTCTCATCATTATAATTATGTATGGAGACTGGAACACCTGTCATCACTTATAATTATGTATGGAGACTGGAACACCCTCTCATCACTTATAATTATGGAGGGAGACTGGAACACCTCTCATCATTATAATTATGTATGGAGACTGGAACACCTCTCATCACTTATAATTATGTAGGGAGAATGGAACACCCTCTCATCACTTATAATTATGGAGGGAGACTGGAAAAACACCCCAAATAGTGTCTAGCGGTGAAGTTTCCCTTTAAGGGACCAACTGCAGGTTTAATGCATGATACAGATAGAATGCATTATCGTACAGATAGAATGCATTATCGTACAGATAGAATGCATTATGGTACAGATAGAATACATTATGGTACAGATAGAATACATTATCGTACAGTTATAATACATTATCGTACAGTTATAATACATTATGGTACAGTTATAATACATTATGGTACAGTTATAATACATTATGGTACAGTTAGAATACATTGTCGTACAGATAGAATACATTGTCGTACAGATAGAATACATTGTCGTACAGATAGAATACATTATGATACAGATAGAATACATTATGATACAGTTATAATACATTATGATACAGTTATAATACAGTTATAATACATTATGATACAGTTATAATACATTATGATACAGTTATAATACATTATGATACAGTTATAATACATTATGATACAGTTATAATACATTATGATACAGTTATAATACATTATGATACAGTTATAATACATTATGATAGTTGTAATGCATTATGATACAGGTATAATGCATTATGATACAGGTATAATGCATTATCATACAGTTATAATACATTATGAAAGTTATAATGCGTTGCAAGACTTATGAGCATGTATGACACACTCCCTTATAATCATCTCATAATGGTTCCCCAAGTGTTACCGCACTTAACTGAACTGAATTCAATGGGATTGATTGCATCCATCCATACTTAGCAACTGGTGCCTCCATATTTGGAGGTCTTGCGATGGATATCATTCCATGTGACCATGTGTTATTCATGCCTGTAATGGATGATCAGCCAATAGCGAACACGAGTTGCTGGTCAATGGCCCGCTTCAGGAAGCCCCAGAACTTTCCTTCCCTCTGAGGAGTCTGGGAGATATGCTGTATGTGATGGGCACCATGGTAACTCTGACCAGGATTGGGATGCTCTTCCTTTGTGCCCGAACAAACGTTAGTAGTGAGTACGATAAAACACTGCTCTGGCCTGAGCAAGGTGCTGTGCGGATTTGATAATATTGATAACATAAAGAGTAGATTAGTTGTTTGGGTTGCAAGGTGATTTGTAGATCAGTGATTCTGGGCATCGTCTTGCTCAGGCCATTCCCCTAAAACACAGTGAATGTATGAAAACTAGCCATGCTGTTTACATTATGTGCCATGGTAGAATAGTGGTTGCATAGTTGCTTACCTTCTGTATTCCTGTTGGAATGTGGTACTGAATCACGATTGTTGCACACTTCTCATATCCAGACAAAGAAGACCTTTCCTTAGTGACAGTCATAGTACCTCCCTTTGGCTGCGTCCCCTTCAGTTGACCGTAGACTGCCTCACACTGGTTTGGTTTTGAACGCCTGCTCCAGACAGCCTTTACAGAAAGAGTGTTTACATTTGTCTTCAATGGTGTCCAGACAAATTGGACACGCCTCTTCTTCTTGGTCTGAGTGCTTGTTGTGTGAACTCGCGGTACCAGAGGCCCCGGTGAGGCTTTGGGTGGTGTCAGGGCTAGTTGTTGTGTGAAGTCGCGGTACCAGAGGCCCCGGTGATTGCTTTGGGTGGTGTCAGGGCTAGTTGTTGTGTACCAATGGAACTGGAACTTGCTGTGCCACCGGTCCATAGAAAATCCTTCAATCTCACAATTCTCACGTAGCGCCCGGTCACAGTAACTTTGTGTTTACCGGGGATGCTTGCAAACAAGAGCTCTGGAAACGCACTCTGCAGGTTTTTTTTTTATGTCTGGTGGATCCAAACTGCAAGACCTCACTTGCAGATCTGTGGTGAGTCTCTGATAGAAGGCGATGAATCTCTCTCTGGGGAAGTGAGCCCGAACCGGGTCATTGGCTTTGAAGATCACCTTCACTTTGTCAGGAGGTTTATGAGTCTGTTTGTCAGGGGGTTGAATGGAGACATCTCCCCCTCTGATTTTCTCCAGTTCGTTTGTGCATCTCTGTTGGATAAAGTCCCAAACGGCTCCAACTACCTCCACGGGTTTCACAGGGGACTGAGGACGCTGGTGATGATGGGGACTATCTAATGCAAATGTGCGTAATAAATAGCAGATGGTTCATGTTTGTCCATTGTTAAGCCTATATGCCTGCTTTTGACCAAACCTGACTAAAACTGGTTGACACAAGTTTTACTACAGAGTCATTGCACAATAAATAGGATTTCGACACCCACCATCTCAGATTGTTCTCAAATCGTTTCTGTAGGAACAGATAAGATTAGCATTCCCTAAACATTATTTTTGAATAAATATAATTTGATCTCTGAGAAATTAAGCTAATTGATTGCACCAAATTTGCCATTTTAATTTATAGGATTCATATAATCTTCAATAAATATAGTACCTAACATCCGATTTGGACCATAATTCTTCCTAACAATGGTAAGACATCTAATAAAATGATCAATAGCCACCCACACCCCACGCCAATCCCACCCCAACAACCAGTATACAGTATCAGTTCTCTGTCTGACAAGTAGAATGGAGCTGCTGCTTGTGGTATTGTTTCTTCAACCTTTGTAATGTATTCCCTGTGAATCTGGTGATGTTTTTTTAACCCCCTGTTCAGAGAAATTAGCCATTGAAGTTGCTTGAATTCTTTGCCATAAATTAGTGTGAAAGTACCAGGTTCTGCCCACTAGATGGTGCTGTTCCTGCCTCACCACGTTCTGCCCACTAGATGGTGCTGTTCCTGCCTCACCACGTTCTGCCCACTAGATGGTGCTGTTCCTGCTACTGACACCTCACCCTTTTATCCATTTTGCTGGTCTCTTTGTGTTTATTAAATGGTTCACAACATTTTCTTTGCAACTTTGCAAACCCACACTGCCAAATGTGTTGACTGTCATGTTTAAATATGACCCTAGCTAGATAATCATCTTCAAACCAAATCCCATGACATCGTTTGTATCAACTGTGAGCTGTGGTAACTTTCATGGGAACAATCATCAGACGCAACATGAACTAAATGTGTTTTTAGATTATAGATAGGCCTACTGTTTTATGTATATTAGAAAGTATAATTTATTTTAGAGTAGAGTACATATATTTTTTTCAAAGGTGCATATGCCATGGTGCAAGTACTGTGTTGTGCTTTCTTCATTGCTATGAGCAAAGAGCCAACCAATGATTTATATATACACTAGATGACCGATAGGGGGCGCTGTGTTGAAGCCACCGTGCCTCCATCTTGACACTCCCTCACCATCGTCAAAAATATTTTGGAAGCTATAGAAATGCATTTATTAATGACTACATTCGTCTTTTGGCACATGTATTCTATTACAGATGCCTTAATGCTTTTACATTATATTATGTGAGCTAAACATAAAAAAAAAAAAAATACATTAAAACATTTTCCTTAAAATGTTTTGAGATTCCTAATTTTTACGTCATTTAGCAGACGCTCTTATCCAGAGCGACTTACAAATTGGTGCATTCACCTTATAGCCAGTGGGATAACCACTTTACAATATGTTTTTTTTTTTTTGGGGGGGGGGGGTAGAAGGATTACTTTATCCTATCCCAGGTATTCCTTAAAGAGATGGGGTTTCAAGTGTCTCCGGAAGGTGGTGAGTGACTCCGCTGTCCTGGCGTTGTGAGGGAGCTTGTTCCACCATTGGGGTGCCAGAGCAGCGAACAGTTTTGACTGGGCTGAGCGGGAACTGTGCTTCTGCAGAGGTAGGGGGGCCAGCAGGCCAGAGGTGGATGAACGCAATGCCCTCGTTTGGGTGTAGGGACTGATCAGAGCCTGAAGGTACGGAGGTGCCGTTCCCCTCACAGCTCCGTAGGCAAGCACCATGGTCTTGTAGCAGATGCGAGCTTCAACTGGAAGCCAGTGGAGTGTGCGGAGGAGCGGGGTGACGTGAGAGAACTTGGGAAGGTTGAACACCAGACGGGCTGCGGCATTCTGGATGAGTTGTAGGGGTTTAATGGCACAGGCAGGGAGCCCAGCCAACAGCGAGTTGCAGTAATCCAGACGGGAGATGACAAGTGCCTGGATTAGGACCTGTGCCGCTTCCTGTGTAAGGCAGGGTCGTACTCTCCGAATGTTGTAGAGCATGAACCTACAGGATCGGGTCACCGCCTTGATGTTAGCGGAGAACGACAGGGTGTTGTCCAGGGTCACGCCAAGGCTCTTTGCACTCTGGGAGGAGGACACAACGGAGTTGTCAACCGTGATGGCGAGATCATGGAACGGGCAGTCCTTCCCCGGGAGGAAGTGCAGCTCCGTCTTGCCAAGGTTCAGCTTGAGGTAGTGATCCGTCATCCATACTGATATGTCTGCCAGACATGCAGAGATGCGATTCGCCACCTGGTTATCAGAAGGGGGAAAGGAGAAGATTAGTTGTGTGTCGATTGCGTAGCAATGATAGGAGAGGCCATGTGAGGATATGACAGAGCCAAGTGACTTGGTGTATAGCGAGAATAGGAGAGGGCCTAGAACTGAGCCCTGGGGGACACCAGTGGTGAGAGCACGTGGTGCGGAGACAGATTCTCGCCACGCCACTTGGTAGGAGCGACCGGTCAGGTAGGACACAATCCAAGAGTGAGCCGCGCCGGAGATGCCCAGCTCGGAGAGGGTGGAGAGGAGGATCTGATGATTCACAGTATCAAAGGCAGCAGACAGGTCTAGAAGGACAATAGCAGAGGAGAGAGAGTTAGCTTTAGCAGTGCGGAGAGCCTCCGTGACACAGAGAAGAGCAGTCTCAGTTTAATGACCAGTCTTGAAACCTGACTGGTTTGGATCAAGAAGGTCATTCTGAGAGAGATAGCAAGAGAGTTGGCTAAAGACGGCACGCTCAAGAGTTTTGGAGAGAAAAGAAAGAAGGGATACTGGTCTGTAGTTGTTGACATCAGAGGGATCGAGTGTTGGTTTTTTGAGAAGGGGTGCAACTCTCGCTCTCTTGAAGACGGAAGGGACATAGCCAGCGGTCAAGGATGAGTTGATCAGCGAGGTGAGGTAAGGGAGAAGGTCACCGGAGATGGTCTGGAGAAGAGAGGAGGGGATAGGGTCAAGCGGGCAGGTTGTTGGGCGGCCGGCCGTCACAAGTCGCAAGATTTTATCTGGAGAGAGAGGGGAGAAAGAAGTCAAAGCATAGGGTAGGGCAGTGTGAGCAGGACCAGCAGTGTCGTTTGACTTAACAAACGAGGATCGGATGTCGTCAACCTTCTTTTCAAAATGGTTGACGAAGTCATCCACAGAGAGGGAGGAGGGGGGGGAGGGGGGAGGAGGATTCAGCAGGGAGGAGAAGGTGGCAAAGAGCTTCCTAGGGTTAGAGGCAGATGCTTGGAACACCTCTTTAAGGAATACCTGGGATAGGATAAAGTAATCCTTCTACCCCCCCCCCCAAAAAAAAAAAAACATATTGTAAAGTGGTTATCCCACTGGCTATAAGGTGAATGCACCAATTTGTAAGTCGCTCTGGATAAGAGCGTCTGCTAAATGACGTAAATGTAAATGTAGAGTGGTAGAAAGGAGAGGAGGGTTGAGGAGGCAGAATCAGGAGATTGGAGGGAGAAGGATTGAGCAGAGGGACGAGATGATAGGATGGAAGAGGAGAGAGTAGCGGGAGAGAGACAGCGAAGGTTGCGACGGCGCATTACCATCTGAGTAGGGGCAGAGTGAGTAGTGTTGGAGGAGAGCGAGAGAGAAAAGGATACAAAGTAGTGGTCGGAGACATGGAGGGGAGTTGCAGTGAGATTAGTAGAAGAACAGCATCTAGTAAAGATGAGGTCAAGCGTATTGCCTGCCTTGTGAATAGGGGGGGACGGTGAGAGGGTGAGGTCAAAAGAGGAGAGGAGTGGAAAGAAGGAGGCAGAGAGAAATGAGTCAAAGGTAGATGTAGGGATGTTGAAGTCACCCAGAACTGTGAGGGGTGAGCCATCCTCAGGAAAGGAATTTATCAAGGCGTCAAGCTCATTGATGAACTCTCCAAGGGAACCTGGAGGGCGATAAATGAAAAGGATGTTAAGCTTGAATGGGCTAGTGACTGTGACAGCATGGAATTCAAATGAGGAGATAGACAGATGGGTCAGGGGAAAAAGAGAGGATGTCCACATGGGAGAGATGAGGATTCCTGTGCCACCACCCCGCTGACCAGATGCTCTCGGGGTATGCGAGAACACATGGTCAGACGAGGAGAGAGCAGTAGGAGTAGCAGTGTTTTCAGTGGTAATCCATGTTTCCCTGCGAGGGACTGGAGGGTAGCATAGGCTGAGATGAACTCTGCCTTGTTGGCAGCAGAACGGCAGTTCCAGAGGCTACCTGAGACCTGGAACTCCACGTGGGTGGTGCGTGCAGGGACCACCAGGTTAGAGAGGCAGCAGCCACGCGGTGTGAAGCGTTTGTATGGCCTGTGCAGAGAGGAGAGAACAGGGATAGACAGACGCATAGTTGACAGGCTACAGAAAATGGCTACAATAATGCAAAGGAGATCGGAATGAAAATGAACTAAACATCTGGGAAAGGAGAGAGCAGGGCCTCCCTCACTTACGTTTCACTGAAACACCCAAATATAACTCTCCCAACTTCCACCTCAGAAACTATAATTGTTGTAAACTACAGCGGTTCAATGTTTTCTAGGAATAGACTAAGTTAGTTTATTCAGCTAGCTAACTTGGTACAGTATTCTTCCGTGAAAATCGTTCCAGGGCACCTAGTCATATGACGCCACAGCCAACTAGCATGCCGGACTCCAACAACACGGTTTAGCACCAATACTCGGCCACAACTAACCACCAGTGTGTCAACACGCCAAGCAGATCATTCGTGTCCGTGTCTAACGTTGTGGGTTAGTCCCGACAGCTTGAGCGAGTCCGTCGTCAACTTATTCAGCCAGTTAGTTAGCTAGAATAGTTAGCATACTAGCTAGCCATTGCTTTCAGACAAAGAAGAAACCCGTCCTCCCACGGCACGAACACACAGAGAGAGCCAAGCTAACGTTAACTAGTCACCCATGTCCCGAATTCCCTTGAACAACTCTGGCTACCAGTATGTAAAAAAACAAACACAAATGTAGGTTATAACTTACCCCTAGCAGCTACTGTTAGCTAGCCAAGTGCAAAGCTAGCCACTGAATTGACTCAGCCAGTTCGCGTCTGTTCGCTAGGTCGTTCCAGCTATTGCTTACTAGTAGCTATCCAGGTAGCAACAAGCTAGCTAAATTTCAAGCACAGTAGCCACTTACTACCTAACGTTAACGCTTCAGACAATGAGGTTAGAAAAACAGCTGAATGGTAGCCATTATTGTTTGTAATTATTGTAGGCAGCTAGCTGGCATAATTACAGGTACTCTCAGGCGTGAAACAACTATCCACAGTTGCTAATAGTTACCAGTAGCTACCCGCCAGCTAGTCCAGGTAGTGGGTTAGCTAGCTTCGTGCTTCACCGGGCTCAGCCGAATACAATACCTACAATAATTACATACAATAACCCACGATAACTACCTACAATACCTAACTACAATCTAAATACATAGTTTAAGCTTTACTCGACAAAGCCCAAACGATGTATATAAGCCATATAAGCCAAGCTTACCTCCCGCCAGAGAGAGACACAACCTCACCCGACGACAGAGAGAGACACAACCCGACGACGACCACCACGCAAAGATGTTACCTAACCCACTACAACAACAACAAAAAACTTAAATACATGTAATTTTATCCTTGAAACATTTAATTGAAATACTGTAGAATTCCATTCATTCCTATGGAGGACTGCTCCTACTGGGGAGTGCCAATAAAGCCAACCTGTGGCTTCAAGCCTTTCAATGGCCAATACATATCATTACATTTACGTCATTTAGCAGACGCTCTTATCCAGAGCGACTTACAGTTAGTGAATACATATTTTTTTATACTGGCCCCCCGTGGGAATCGAACCCACAACCCTGGCGTTGCAAACGCCATGCTCTATCAACTGAGCTATATCCCTGCCGGCCATTCCCTCCCCTACCCTGGACGACGCTGGGCCAATTGTGCGCCGCCCATGAGTCTCCCGGTCGCGGCCGGCGGCGACAGAGCCTGGATTTGAACCAGGATCTCTATTCGCACAGTTAGCACTGCGATGCAGTGCCTTAGACCACTGCGCCACTCAGCAATATCATCAGCAATCCAGGGTGTATATACATCATTGGAGCCAATTAACTTTCCCACAGTGGTTGCAATAACTCCTGGTCTATATTGTCTTTGCTGGAATAGGAAATCAATTTGATTTATGTTTGTCATTTAATGTTGCGTCGCATTCAGCAATTCATCGTTTGAATTGAAAATTTAACAGATTATCCCTTTAAGAGACTCATAGTTACTCCAGCCTTTTATCCACACTTCATTGCATTGAATGAGAGAGCTCCAGAGGGCCAGGGAGGGTGGGCCAAGCCCCGGGGAGGGGGGCAAATTATTGGGTGGAAGTTATTGGCGTTTGAAGGAAGTAATTTTATGTATTCAATTTAAATGCATAGAAAATAGCCAAATAA
>LR778268.1:1917444-2186984 GCA_902810595.1 Coregonus sp. 'balchen' | reverse complement strand
CCCCGGGGGCGTAGGGGTTTACTGAGGGGAGGCTTTGTTACTTGGTCCAGTCTCTGCAGGTCATTCACTAGGTCCACCCTGTGTGGTTCTGGGATTTTTGCTCACCGTTCTTGTGATAATTTTGACCCCACGGGGTGAGATCTTGCGTGGAGCCCCAGATCGAGGGAGATTATCAGTGGTCTTGTATGTCTTCCATTTCCTAATAATTGCTCCCACAGTTGATTTCTTCAAACCAAGCTTCTTACCTATTGCAGATTCAGTCTTCCCAGCCTGGTGCAGGTCTACAATTTTGTTTCTGGTGTCCTTTGACAGCTCTTTGGTCTTGGCCATAGTGGAGTTTGGAGTGTGACTGTTTGAGGTTGTGGACAGGTGTCTTTTATACTGATAACAAGTTCAAACAGGTGCCATTAATACAGGTAACGAGTGGAGGACAGAGGAGCCTCCTAAAGAAGAAGTTATAGGTCTGTGAGAGCCAGAAATCTTGCTTGTTTGTAGGTGACCAAATACTTATTTTCCACCATAATTTGCAAATAAATTCATTAAAAATCCTACAATGTGATTTTCTGGATTTTCTCAATTTGTCTGTCATAGTTGACGTGTACCTATGATGAAAATTACAGGCCTCTCTCATCTTTTTAAGTGGGAGAACTTGCACAATTGGTGGCTGACTAAATACTTTTTTCCCCCACTGTATGTCACGCAATAAAATGCAAATTAATTACTTAAAAATCATACAATGTGATTTTCTGGATTTTTGTTATAGATTCCGTCTCTCACAGTTGAAGTGTACCTATGATAAAAATTACAGACCTCTTCATGCTTTGTAAGTAGGAAAACCTGCAAAATCGGCAGTGTATCAAATACTTGTTCTCCCCACTGTATATACGTGTTTGTTTTGGGCTTCGTCCAGGTCGTTGTTCATGACGAAAAAACTGTGGAGAACGTTGAACACTATTATGGGTAGGAATTGGACCACCTCTTTTGTTGAATCAGAGGGTATATTTATTACAAAACCACACGACATCGCAAACTACTTTAATGAATATTTTACAGGCGAAGTGGACAAGTTGAGGAATGCCATGAGTCCAACTGATGGCTCCATGTCATATACCCTTATAAAAGACTGTTTCATGAAGGAGGGGCAATGCATGTTCGAATTTCACCAAGTAGAAAGGGAAAAGGTTGAAAGGATGCTGTTGTCTCTTCCCTCTCATCTAGTGTTGCTAGATTTCAGTGCTGCTGATATACAGTTGAAGTGGGAAGTTTACATACACCTTTGCCAAATACATTTAAACTCAGTTTTTCACCATTCCTGACATTTAATCCTAGTAAAAATTCCCTGTCTTAGGTCAGTTAGGATCACCACTTTATTTTAAGAATGTTAAATGTCAGAATAATAGTAGAGAGAATGATTTATTTCAGCTTTTATTTCTTTCATCACATTCCCAGTGGGTCAGACGTTTACATACACTCAATTAGTATTTGGTAGCATTGCCTTTAAATTGTTTAACTTGGTTCAAACGTTTCGGGTAGCCTTCCACAAGCTTCCCACAATAAGTTGGGTGAATTTTGGCCCATTCCTCCTGACAGAGCTGGTGTAACTGAGCCAGGTTTGTAGGCCTCCTTGCTCGCACACGCTTTTACAGTTCTGCCCACACATTTTCTATAGGATTGAGGTCAGGGCTTTGTGATGGCCACTCCAATACCTTGACTTTGTTGTCCTTAAGCCATTTTGCCACAACTTTGGAAGTATGCTTGGGGTCATTGTCCATTTGGAAGACCCATTTGAGACCAAGCTTTAACTTCCTGACTGATGTCTTGAGATGTTGCTTCAATATATCCACATAATTTTCCTTCCTCATGATGCCATCTATTTTGTGAAGTGCACCAGCCCCTCCTGCAGCAAAGCACCCCCACAGCATGATGCTGCCACCCCCATGCTTCACAGTTGGGAAGGTGTTCTTCGGCTTGCAGGCGACCCCCTTTTTCCTCCAAACATAACGATGGGCATTATGGCCAAACAGTTCTATTTTTGTTTCATCAGACCAGAGGAGATTTCTCCAAAAAGTACGATCTTTGTCCCCATGTGCAGTTGCAAACCGTAGTCTGGCTTTTTTATGGTGGTTTTGGAGCAGTGGCTTCTTCCTTGCTGAGCGGCATTTCAGGTTATGTCCATATAGGACTTGTTTTACTGTGGATATAGATACTTTTGTACCTGTTTCCTCCAGTCTCTTCACAGGGTCCTTTGCTGTTGTTCTGGAATTGATTTGCACTTTTCGCACCAAAGTACGTTCATCTCTAGGAGACAGAACGTGTCTCCTTCCTGAGCGGTATTGTCACACTCTGGCTCCGGGACTGTGTAATTAGAGCCAGGGTTGTATTTCTTTTGGTGGTGTTGGGTATGGGTGTGTTTCATTTGTTTGTGTTTTGTGGTAATTGGTCTGGTGACTCCCAATCGGAGGTAACGAGTGTCAGCTGTCGGCTCGTTATCTCTGATTGGGAGCCATATTTATACTGTGTGTTTTTCACCTTGTGTTTGTGGGTTTTTGTTCCTGTTGTTGCTGTGTTCCATTGTTCTATGTTTACGTGTTCCTGTTTCAGTAGTAGTCACTGAGGACGTTACGATCGTGTTTTGTTTCGTTTTCGTGTGTGCGCTTTACATAATAAAGTATGTACGCTTATCACGCTGCGCCTTGGTCCGCTCATTTTGAAGACGATCGTGACAGAAAAACCCACCATCAAAGGACCAAGCGGCGTGTCAAGCGGCAACAGTATCCACCTGTAAAGGATTCATGGACATGGGAGGAGATACTGGCTGGAGAGGGTCCTTGGGCACAACCGGGAGAATATCGCCGCCCTCGTGAAGAGCTGGAGGCAGCCAAAGCCGAGAGGAGGTGGTATGAGGAGGCAGCACGGAGGCGAGGCTGGAAGCCCGTGGACGAGAGGCAACCCCAAGAAATTTTTTGGGGGGGGCACATGACTTGGGCGGCTGGGCAGCAGGAGGCTGCCACAGGTAGACGTGGAGAGAAGGCTACCGGAGTACGGGAGCCATTGGCGAGTAGAGGGAGGGAAGTTGTTGTGGCACGGCGTGAGAGACTGAGGTGTGTTACCAGTCCGGTCCGGCCCGTTCCTGAGCCCCGGTTAAGGCCAGTGGTGTGTGTTCCCAGTACGGACCGGCCTGTTGTTACTCCACGCATCAAGCCCACGGTGTGCGTCGCCAGCCCAGCCCGGCCTGTTCCTGCGCCACGTAGGAAACCTACGGTGTGCGTCGCCAGCCCAGCCCGGCCGGTTCCTGTGCCACGTACGAAGCCTACGGTATGCGTCGCCAGCCCGGCCCGGCCTGTTCCTGCCACTCGCACCAAACCAGGGGTGCGAGTCGCCAGCCTGGTCCAGCCCGTTCCTGCTATTCGCACCAAGCCTCCTGTGTGTCCCCAGAGTCCTGTGCGTCCTGTTGCTGCTCCCCGCACTAGCCCTGAGATGCGTGTCCTCAGCCAGGGACCACCAGTTCCGGCACCACGTACTAGGCCGTATGTGCGTCCCCAGGGTCCAGCATGCCCTGTTGCTACTCCCCGCACTAGCCCTGAGATGCGTGTCCTCAGCCCGGGACCACCAGTTCCGGCACCACGCACTAGGCCGTATGTGCGTCCCCAGGGTCCAGCATGCCCTGTTGCTTCTCCCCGCACTAGCCCTGAGATGCGTGTCCTCAGCCCGGTACCTCCAGTTCCGGCACCACGCACCAGGCCTACGGTGCGCCTCAGACGGCCAGAGTCTGCCGTCTGCCCAACGGGGCCTGAACTGCCCGTCTGCCCAAAGCCTGCAAAGCCGCCCGTCTGCCATGAGCCATCAGAGCCGTCCGCCAGACCGGAGCCGCTAGAGCCTTCCGCCAGACAGGATCAGCCAGAGCCTTCTGCCAGACAGGATCAGCCAGAGCCTTCTGCCAGACAGGATCAGCCAGAGCCTTCTGCCAGACAGGATCAGCCAGAGCCTTCTGCCAGACAGGATCAGCCAGAGCCTTCCGCCAGACAGGATCAGCCAGAGCCTTCCGCCAGCCATGAGCAGCCAGATCCGTCAGCCAGCCATGAGCAGCCAGATCCGTCAGCCAGCCATGAGCAGCCAGATCCGTCAGCCAGCCATGAGCAGCCAGATCCGTCAGCCGGCCATGAGCAGCCAGATTCGTCAGTCGGCCATGAGCAGCCAGATCCGTCAGCCGGCCATGAGCAGCCAGATCCGTCAGCCAGCCATGAGCAGCCAGATCCGTCAGCCAGCCATGAGCAGCCAGATCCGTCAGCCAGCCATGAGCAGCCAGATCCGTCAGCCAGCCATGAGCAGCCAGATCCGCCAGCCAGCCATGAGCAGCCAGATCCGTCAGCCAGCCATGAGCAGCCAGATCCGTCAGCCAGCCATGAGCCGTCCAGCCAGGATCCGCCAGAGCCGTCCAGCCGGGATCCGCCAGAGCCGTCCAGCCGGGATCCGCCAGAGCCGTCCAGCCGGGATCCGCCAGAGCCGTCCAGCCGGGATCCGCCAGAGCCGTCCAGCCGGGATCCGCCAGAGCCGTCCAGCCGGGATCCGCCAGAGCCGTCCAGCCGGGATCCGCCAGAGCCGTCCAGCCGGGATCTGCCAGAGCCAGCCAGCCAGGATCCGCCATTTAGTCCGGTGCTGCCCCTTAGCTCGGTGTTGCTCCTTATCCTGGTGCTGTCCCTTATCCTGGTGCTGCCCCTTAGTCCGGTGCTGCCCCTTAGCTCGGTGCTGCTTCTTATCCTGGTGCTGTCCCTTAGTCCGGTGCTGCCCCTTAGTCCGGTGCTGCCTCTTAGTCCGGTGCTGCCCCTTAATCCAGGTGGGTTAGGATGTAGGGTGGTCAATTGGAGGAGGCTACTTAAGTGGGTAGTGACTATGGTGGGGTGGGGACCACGACCAGTGCCAGAGCCGCCTCCGTGGAGCAACACCCACCCAGCCCTCCCCATTTTTTGGGTTAGGCGCGGTCGGAGTCCGCGCCTTTGGGGGGGGTACTGTCACACTCTGGCTCCGGGACTGTGTAATTAGAGCCAGGGTTGTATTTCTTTTGGTGGTGTTGGGTATGGGTGTGTTTCATTTGTTTGTGTTTTGTGGTAATTGGTCTGGTGACTCCCAATCGGAGGTAACGAGTGTCAGCTGTCGGCTCGTTATCTCTGATTGGGAGCCATATTTATACTGTGTGTTTTTCACCTTGTGTTTGTGGGTTTTTGTTCCTGTTGTTGCTGTGTTCCATTGTTCTATGTTTACGTGTTCCTGTTTCAGTAGTAGTCACTGAGGACGTTACGATCGTGTTTTGTTTCGTTTTCGTGTGTGCGCTTTACATAATAAAGTATGTACGCTTATCACGCTGCGCCTTGGTCCGCTCATTTTGAAGACGATCGTGACAGGTATGACGGCTGCGTGGTCCCATGGTGTTTATACTTGCGTCCTATTGTTTGTACAAATGAACGTGGTACCTTCAGGTGTTTGGAAATTGCTCCCAAGGATGACCCGACTTGTGGAGGTCTACAATTTTATTTCTGAGGTCTTGCCTGATTTCTTTTGATTTTCCCATGATGTCAAGCAAAGAGGCACTGAGTTTCAAGGTATGCCTTGAAATACAGCCACAGGTACACCTCCAATTGACTCAAATTATGTCAATTAGCCTATCAGAAGCTTATAAAGCCATGACATCATTTTCTGGAATTTTCCAAACTGTTTAAAGGCACAGTCAACTTAGTGTATGTAAACTTCTGACCCACTGGAATTGTGATACAGTGAATTATAAGTGAAATAATCTGTCTGTAAACAATTGTTGGAAAAATTACTTGTGTCATGCACAAAGTAGATGTCCTAACCGACTTACCAAAACTATAGTTTGTTAACAAGAAATGTGTGGAGTGGTTGAAAAACAGGTGTATGTAAACTTCCGACTTCAACTGTATTAGCCATATCTAAGAAAACCACAGATCCAAAGGCTGGGCCTAATATTGTGTATAAGAGGTCATACAATACGTTTTGTAGTGATTCCTATGTTGTTGATGTAAAGAATATTTGTTGGTCTGTGGTGTGTAATGAGGAGCAAACAGACACATTTATGAAATTGCTTATTCCAGTTACTAATAAGCATGCACCCATTAAGAAAATGACTGTAAAAACTGTTAAATCCCTGTGGATTGATGAGGAATTTAAAAATTGTATGATTGAGATGGATTAGGCAAAAGGAATGGCAAATAAGTCTGGCTGCACAACCGATTGGCAAACGAAAATCTCTCATGTCTCAAAGTGGAAGAGGGATTGACTTCATCACTGCTTGTTTTTGTAAGAGGTGTTGACAAGCTGAATGTACCGAGCTGTCTGTTTAAACTACTATCACACAACTCGGAAACCCATGCATACCCCACAAGACATGTCACCAAAGGTCTCTTCACAATCCCCAAGTCCAGAACAGACTATGGGAGGCGCACAGTACTACATAGAGCCATGACTACATGGAACTCTATTCTACATCAAGTAACTGATGCAAGCAGTAGAATCAGATTTAAAAACAGATAAAAATACACCTTATGGAACAGCGGGGACTGTGAAGAGACACACATACAGGCACAGACACACATGATAAGACACGTCCTCTACACACACGTACACATGGATTTTATATTGTAGATATGTGGTAGTAGAGTAGTGGCCTGAGGGAACACACTTAATGTGTGGTGAAAAGTGTTATGAAATGTAATATCATGTAATATTTTTAATTGTATATAACTGCCTTAATGTTACTGCCTAATGGGGATCCATAATAAACCCCAGGAAGAGTAGCTGCTGCCTTGGCAGGAACTAATGGGGATCCATAATAAACCCCAGGAAGAGTAGCTGCTGCCTTGGCAGGAACTAATGGGGATCCATAATAAACCCCAGGAAGAGTAGCTGCTGCCTTGGCAGGAACTAATGGGGATCCATAATAAACCCCAGGAAGAGTAGCTGCTGCCTTGGCAGGAACTAATGGGGATCCATAATAAACCCCAGGAAGAGTAGCTGCTGCCTTGGCAGGAACTAATGGGGATCCTTAATAAACCCCAGGAAGAGTAGCTGCTGCCTTGGCAGGAACTAATGGGGATCCATAATAAACCACAGGAAGAGTAACTGCTGCCTTGGCAGGAACTAATGGGGATCCATAATAAACCCCAGGAAGAGTAGCTGCTGCTTTGGCAGGAACTAATGGGGATCCATAATAAACCCCAGGAAGAGTAGCTGCTGCCTTGGCAGGAACTAATGGGGATCCATAATAAACCCCAGGAAGAGTAGCTGCTGCCTTGGCAGGAACTAATGGGGATCCATAATAAACCCCAGGAAGAGTAGCTGCTGCCTTGGCAGGAACTAATGGGGATCCATAATAAACCCCAGGAAGAGTAGCTGCTGCCTTGGCAGGAACTAATGGGGATCCATAATAAACCCCAGGAAGAGTAGCTGCTGCTTTGGCAGGAACTAATGGGGATCCATAATAAACCCCAGGAAGAGTAGCTGCTGCCTTGGCAGGAACTAATGGGGATCCATAATAAACCCCAGGAAGAGTAGCCGCTGCCTTGGCAGGAACTAATGGGGATCCATAATAAACCCCAGGAAGAGTAGCCGCTGCCTTGGCAGGAACTAATGGGGATCCATAATAAACCCCAGGAAGAGTAGCCGCTGCCTTGGCAGGAACTAATGGGGATCCATAATAAACCCCAGGAAGAGTAGCTGCTGCCTTGGCAGGAACTAATGGGGATCCATAATAAACCCCAGGAAGAGTAGCTGCTGCTTTGGCAGGAACTAATGGGGATCCATAATAAACCCCAGGAAGAGTAGCTGCTGCTTTGGCAGGAACTAATGGGGATCCATAATAAACCCCAGGAAGAGTAGCTGCTGCCTTGGCAGGAACTAATGGGGATCCATAATAAACCCCAGGAAGAGTAGCTGCTGCCTTGGCAGGAACTAATGGGGATCCATAATAAACCCCAGGAAGAGTAGCTGCTGCTTTGGCAGGAACTAATGGGGATCCATAATAAACCCCAGGAAGAGTAGCTGCTGCCTTGGCAGGAACTAATGGGGATCCATAATAAACCCCAGGAAGAGTAGCTGCTGCCTTGGCAGGAACTAATGGGGATCCATAATAAACCCCAGGAAGAGCAGATGCTGCGTTGGGAGGAACGAATGGGATCCATAATAAATACACATACAAATACAAACAAGTTTAAAATATATCCCAGGTCTAAATCAGAGCAGAAAGCCTCTCCATCCCAGTATGGAAGTTGTAGACTTTCTCTTCAATTCATCTCCAACTAGAAGTCCTTCTCTGACCTAAATTCACCTCTTCACTTGGTGACATCTAGTAGAAGCAGAAACCCTGCATCTTAAACGTCCAATAAAAGAGAAGGGAAACAGCCATTTAATTCAGACTTTATTGTTACAATCATTACTATTTTAGTAAAAGCCTCGTGACCAATATTTAATGGAATATGTGATGACCCATCCTGGTTGTTGTTCTTTGGTAATTAAACATCACAGCCACATCTCCTACAGGCTGTTTCAGAGTGATCTACAATCAAAGCTAAGGAAACAGCGAACTGAAAACACTTCAAACTAACAGAACAAACAGCGAACTGAAAACACATCAAACTAACAGAACAAACAGCGAACTGAAAACACATCAAACTAACAGAACGGGTGCAGCGAACTCAAATGAGACACCCGCCCGCCACCGCAACAAATATTTCTCTAGTCAATTATTTGTAAACTCCCCATTCTCTCTCTCTGTGGACTGGAAATAGTCATTAAATGAGTGATTTGTAAATGATAGAGGGCTTTGATGTAGCTAGTAAACCAGTGGTCTGTCCCAAATGGCACCCTATTCAACAGTAGTGCACTATATAGGGAATAGGATGCCATTTGGGACGCAACCAGGTCTGCCTGGCATCTGGGAGGGAGGGAGGGATGGAGGGAGGGAGGGAGGGAGGGAGGGAGGGCGTGAGGGAGGAGGAGGAAGAATGCCTGGAGCATTTCCCTCGCTTCCTTTCTCGTTGTGGAGACGGGCAGGCAGCATTCTTCAGATCCGATTGGATCAGCCTGAGGGGCTGCCCCGTCTCTCAGAGCTCTTCCGTCTTTAATTTGTTTAGACAAACAGCTATAAACATGTAGAGAGCAGCAGAGCAGGGTGAAACTAAACTAAAGTAGAGTAGACTAGCCTCCAGGCCTCATGTCCTCTTACAGCAGGGTGAAACTAAGCTAAAGTAGAGTAGACTAGCCTCCAGGCCTCATGTCCTCTTACAGCAGCAGGGTGAAACTAAGCTAAAATAGAGTAGACTAGCCTCCAGGCCTCATGTCCTCTTACAGCAGGGTGAAACTAAGCTAAAGTAGAGTAGACTAGCCTCCAGGCCTCATGTCCTCTTACAGCAGGGTGAAACTAAGCTAAAGTAGAGTAGACTAGCCTCCAGGCCTCATGTCCTCTTACAGCAGGGTGAAACTAAGCTAAAGTAGAGTAGACTAGCCTCCAGGCCTCATGTCCTCTTACAGCAGCAGGGTGAAACTAAGCTAAAGTAGAGTAGACTAGCCTCCAGGCCTCATGTCCTCTTACAGCAGCAGGGTGAAACTAAGCTAAAGTAGAGTAGACTAGCCTCCAGGCCTCATGTCCTCTTACAGCAGGGTGAAACTAAGCTAAAGTAGAGTAGACTAGCCTCCAGGCCTCATGTCCTCTTACAGCAGCAGGGTGAAACTAAGCTAAAGTAGAGTAGACTAGCCTCCAGGCCTCATGTCCTCTTACAGCAGGGTGAAACTAAGCTAAAGTAGAGTAGACTAGCCTCCAGGCCTCATGTCCTCTTACAGCAGCAGGGTGAAACTAAGCTAAAGTAGAGTAGACTAGCCTCCAGGCCTCATGTCCTCTTACAGCAGGGTGAAACTAAGCTAAAGTAGAGTAGACTAGCCTCCAGGCCTCATGTCCTCTTACAGCAGCAGGGGTGAAACTAAGCTAAAGTAGAGTAGACTAGCCTCCAGGCCTCATGTCCTCTTACAGCAGGGTGAAACTAAGCTAAAGTAGAGTAGACTAGCCTCCAGGCCTCATGTCCTCTTACAGCAGCAGGGTGAAACTAAGCTAAAGTAGAGTAGACTAGCCTCCAGGCCTCATGTCCTCTTACAGCAGGGTGAAACTAAGCTAAAGTAGAGTAGACTAGCCTCCAGGCCTCATGTCCTCTTACAGCAGCAGGGTGAAACTAAGCTAAAGTAGAGTAGACTAGCCTCCAGGCCTCATGTCCTCTTACAGCAGGGTGAAACTAAGCTAAAGTAGAGTAGACTAGCCTCCAGGCCTCATGTCCTCTTACAGCAGCAGGGTGAAACTAAGCTAAAGTAGAGTAGACTAGCCTCCAGGCCTCATGTCCTCTTACAGCAGGGTGAAACTAAGCTAAAGTAGAGTAGACTAGCCTCCAGGCCTCATGTCCTCTTACAGCAGCAGGGTGAAACTAAGCTAAAGTAGAGTAGACTAGCCTCCAGGCCTCATGTCCTCTTACAGCAGGGTGAAACTAAGCTAAAGTAGAGTAGACTAGCCTCCAGGCCTCATGTCCTCTTACAGCAGGGTGAAACTAAGCTAAAGTAGAGTAGACTAGCCTCCAGGCCTCATGTCCTCTTACAGCAGCAGGGTGAAACTAAGCTAAAGTAGAGTAGACTAGCCTCCAGGCCTCATGTCCTCTTACAGCAGGGTGAAACTAAGCTAAAGTAGAGTAGACTAGCCTCCAGGCCTCATGTCCTCTTACAGCAGGTTCCTGGTTCCCGCTCCAAGGCATCCTATTCTCTATGTACTGTAGTGCACTACTTTTGACCAGAGCCCTGGTAGTGCACTACAGAGAAAATAGGGTGCCATTTGGGACGTGCCCTTAAAACAATCTGGGACTGCCTTTACTACGGGGAATACAAACAATTAAGGCCCCACCAAGAGAGGACAGCGGGGCTTGACTGGCTGCACTCAAAACACTCTGACTGGCTGCACTCAAAACACTCTGACGGTGCCTTTTTAAAAACACCTGACTGGTTTACTCAAAAAAACAATTCTGACTCCAACTATGGGATAAAAACCCCTTGGGCTCCCTTTAAAAACACGGGGATAAAAAAACCTGGGGTGCCTAAAACCCTATGGGAATCAAAACCACTGGGCTCCCTTTTAAAAAAGGGGAAACCAAAAATCTGGGCTCCCTTTAAAAACCGGGGATAAAAACAATCTGGGACTCCCAACTACGGGATCAAAACAAAAGGGCCCCCCAAAAGAGGGCACCCTGATGGTGCATAAAAAACCCCGATGGTGCCTCAAAACACCGACTGGCTGACTAAAACACATGATGGTTTTGCACTCAAAACACACGACTGGCTGCACTAAAAAACACACTGATGGTTTTGCACTAAAAACAACGACGGCGACTCAAAAAAACCTGACTGGCTGCACTCAAAACACACTGATGGCTGCACCAAAACACTTGGGTTAGTATAACTCTGCATCCCAACATCAAACACTCGGCCCTATTTTACCTGCAGTGTTGCTGGATTTTACTCGAAAAAGGGAAAGAGAGAAAGCCCCCCAACGTGTCTCCGAAAAAATCACAAAAACAGCTCAAAAGTCCCCGAGGATTGGGATTTTTGATATATTGATGAATATTTTAAAAATGGGGATGATTGATCAAAACATCTGATGGGGAAGACATGACCCAAGAAAGAGTTTACCAGCGGTAAAATTTTACCACAAGGTCTGAGTATGTTATTTTTTTGTTTGGTTTTTTCCATGGACATTCAGTGTGCAGCCTTTCTCCCTCCAGGATGGCCCCCACCGTCATCAGCCCCAGAGGGGGCTTTATAGCAAGGGGGCGGAGTAGGACTATAAACCCTTTTAACATAAAATTTAGAGGTTCCCAGTGAGGGTTTTTAAAAATGTGTTTCATAGAGGTGGGGAGGGTGGGGTGGAGAGGGAGGGGGGGGGAAGGGGGAGAGGGTTATAAAAAAGGTGAGGGGGGGAGAGGGGGGGGGGCAGGGGAGGGGGTTTTTGTTTTTGGGGGGTTTTAGAGGGAGGGGGGACAGGGGGGGGTTAGGTTTGGTGATTTAAAGAGGGGGTGAGGTGGTTTTGGGAGCAGGGAGGGGGGGCAGGGGAGGGTTAGGTTTAGGTGATTTAAAAGCAGTGTGAGGGGGGGGGGAGAGGGAGGGGGGGAAGGGGAGGGAGGAAGGGGAAAAGAGGGGGAGGGGGGTGGTTAGAGGGAGGGGAAAGGGGGCAAATTTTTTAAGGGGGGGGAAAAGGGGTTTTAGGGGAGGGGGGAAAGGGAAAGCTTGGGGGGGGTTTAAAATGGGGGGGTGGGGGGAGCGGGAGGGGGGAAAGGGGGAAAGGGGTTTGGTTTTAAAGGGATTTAAAGAGTGGGGAGGGTGGTGGTGCAGGGAGGGGGAAGGGGACGGTTTGGTCTGGTGTAATAATGGAGGTGGGGGTGGGTTTTTTGGTGGGGGAGGGGGACAGGGGAGCGGTTAGGTCTAGGTGATTAATAAAATGTGAGGGGGGTTTGGTTTGCGGGAGGGGGCAGGGGGGAGCGGTTTGGTTGGTGATTAATAGCATGTGGGTGGTGGAGAGGGAGGGGGGGCAGGGGAGCGGTTAGGGGCTAGGGGGTAATAGCAAAGGGGAGGTGGTGTTGGTAGAGGGAGGGGGACAGGGGAGCGGTTAGGTCCAGGTGATTAATAGCAGTGTGAGGTGGGTGGTGGTAGGGAGGGGGACAGGGGAGCGGTTAGGTCTAGGTGATTAATAGCAGTGTGAGGTGGGTGGTAGCAGGGAGGGGGACAGGGGAGCGGTAGGTTAGGTGAAATAGCAGTGGGGAGGGGTGGGGGGAGGGGGAAGGGGGGAAAGGGGGAGGGATAAAAGGGGCGGTTGGGTTAAAGGGGGGGGAAAGGGGAGGGAGGGGAAAAAAAGAGTGGAGGTGGGGGGTAGAGGGGGGAGAAAAAGGGGAGCGGTTGGTTAGGGATTAATAGAAGGGGGGAAGGTGGGGGGTTGCGGGAGGGGGACAGGGGGGGCGGTTTGGTCTAGGTGTTAAAGCAGGTGAGGTGAGGGGGGTGGGGGGAGCAGGGGGGGGGGACAGGGGAGCGGTTAGGTCTAGGGGATTAATAGCAGTGTGAGGTGGTGGTAGCAGGGGGGGGGAAGGGGAGGGTTTTGGGCTAGGGATTAATAGCAGGGGTTTGAGGTGGGGTAGAGGGGGGGGACAGGGGAGCGGTTAGGTTAGGGATTAAAGCAGGGGGGGTGGGGTAGAGGGAGGGGACAGGGGAGGGTAGGTCAGGTGAAATAGCCCGTGTGAGGGAGGTGGTGGGTGCAGGGAGGGAGGGGGGGGGGCCGGTTAGGTTAGGGATTAAAGAAAGGGGAGGGGGGTGGGGGGGTTTAGCGGGGGGGGGGGAAGGGGAGCGGTTTGGTCTAGGTGATTTAAAAGCCGGTGGGTGGGGTGGGGGGGGGGGGGAGGGGGGTTCGGGAAAGGGGAGGGGGGAAAGGGGGAAAAGGGGGGGGGTTTGGTCTAGGTGATTAAAGCAGGGGTGAGGGGGTGGTAGCAGGGGGGGGGGAAAGGGGAACGGTTAGTCAGGTGATAATAGCAGTTTTTGAGGTGGTGTTAGAGGGGGGGGGGAAAGGGGAGGGTTAGGTTAGGGATTATAAGCAGTGTGATGGGGTGGTTTGGTGGTTTTGCAGGGAGGGGGAAGGGGGGGCGGTTAGGTTAGGGATTTTTAGCATGTGAGGTGAGGGGGTGGGTTTGAGGGGGGGGGAAGGGGAGGGTTAGGTTAGGGATTAAAGCAGGTGAGGTGGTGGGAGGGAGGGGGAGGGGGAAAAGGGGGGGGGGTTTGTAGGGAAAAGCAGTTGGGGGGGGGTGGTGGTGGAGGGAGGGGGACGGGGAGCGGTTAGGTTAGGTGTTAATGCAGGTGAGGTGGTGGTAGCAGGGAGGGGGACAGGGGAGCGGTTAGGTCTAGGTGATTAATAGCAGTGTGAGGTGGTGGTAGCAGGGAGGGGGACAGGGGAGCGGTTAGGTCTAGGTGATTAATAGCAGGGTGAGGTGGGGGGGGAAAGAGGGAGGGGACAGGGGAGGGAGGCAGGGAAAAAAAGCGTGTGGGTGGGGGAGAGGGAGGGGGGGGAAAGGGGGGGGAGGGGAGGGAAAAGAGTTTTGGGGGGGGGTAGCGGGGGAGGGGGAAAGGGGAGCGGTTTTGGTCTAGGGGATTAATAGAAGTGTGAGGTTGGTGCGGGGGGGGAAGGGGGAAGCGGTTTGGTAGGTGATTAAAGAGTGGAGGGGTGGAGAGGGGGGGGGGAAGGGGAGGGTTAGGTTAGGTGATTAATAGCAGGTGAGGTTTGGGGGGGGTTTGCAGGGAGGGGGGCAGGGAGCGGTTAGGTCTAGGGAAAAAGAGTGTGAGGGGGGTGGGGTTTTGAGGGAGGGGGGGCGGGGACGGGGGGGGCAGGGGGAAAGGGGGAAAAGGGAAAAGCAAATTGGGGGGGTGGGGGTTTGAGGGAGGGGGAAGGGGGAGGGGGAGGCTAGGGGAAAAGCGGTGGGGGGGGGGTAGCAGGGAGGGGGAAAGGGAGCGGGGAGGTTAGGTGAAATAGAGGTGATGGGGGGTTGGTACCAGGGGGGGGAAGGGGGAGCGGTTTAGGTTGGGGAAATAGCGTGTGGGTGGTTGGAGCAGGGAGGGGGGCAGGGGAGCGGGTTTGGTCTAGGTGATTTTTAATAGCAGGGGGTGGGGGAAGGGGGGGGGAGGGAACGGTTGGTGGGGTTTAGAGGGAGGGGGGAAAGGGGACATAGGGTTAGGTCTAGGTGATTAATAGAGTTTTGGGGGTGGGTGGGGTAAACGGGAGGGGGCAGGGGGGGCGGTTAGGTCTAGGTGATAATAGCAGTGTGGGTGGGGGGGTTGCAGGGAGGGGGGAAAAGGGGGAAAGGGGCGGTTAGGTCTATGATTAATAGAGGGAGGTAGGGAGGGGGGGTTGGTGGAGAGGGGGGGGGAAAAGGGGAGGGGTTTTTGGTTAGGGATTAATAGCGTGTGAGGGGTTTTGGGGGTTTTTTTAGCAGGGAGGGGGACAGGGGAGCGGTTGGTTAGGTGATTAATAGAGTGGAGGGGTGGGGTAGCGGGAGGGGGAAAGGGGTAGGGGGGGGAAAACGGTTAGGTTAGGTGATTAATAGCAGGTGGGTGGTGGGGGGGTTTGCAGGGAGGGGGACAGGGAGCGGTTTGGTCTAGGTGATTAATAGCAGTGTGAGGTGGTGGGGGGGGAGGGGGACAGGGAGCGGTTAGGCTAGGTGATTTAGCGGTGAGGTGGTGGGGCAGGGAGGGGGGCAGGGGAGGGTTAGGTCTAGGTGATTTTAAAAGCAGTGTGAGGGGGTGGGTAGCAGGGAGGGGGAAGGGGGGGGGGTTTGGTTAGGTGTTTAAAAGCAGTGTGAGGGGGTGGGGGAGCAGGGAGGGGACGGGGAGCGGTTAGGTCTAGGGATTTAAAAAGGTGAGGGGGGTGGTAGCGGGGGGGGAAGGGAGGGTTAGGGGAGGTGAAATAGAGTGGGTAGGTGGTGGAGGTGGGGGGGGGGCAGGGGGGGGGGTCTTGTTTTAGGTGGGGGGTAGCAGGGAGGGGGAACAGGGGAGCGGGTTTGGTCTAGGTGATTTTGCGTGGGGAGGGGAGGGTGGTGGTAGCAGGGAGGGGGGGCAGGGGAGCGGGTTTGGTTAGGTGATTTAAAGCCGTGGAGGGGGGTGGGGGTGGTGCAGGGGGGGGACAGGGGGCGGTTTTGGTCTAGGTGATTAAAAGCAGGTGAGGGGTGGTTTGAGGGAGGGGGAAGGGGAAGGGGGGGTTTGGGATAAAGAGGGGGGGAGGGGGGTAGAGGGAGGGGGAAAGGGGAGGGTTTGGCTGGGGATTTAAAAGCAGTGTGAGGTGAGGGGGTGGAGCGGGGGGGGGAAGGGGGGCGGTTTGGCTGGTGATTGGATTTTAGGTTGGTGGGAGAGGGGAGGGGGAAAAGGGGAAGTTGGAGGTTTACGGTGAGGGGTTTTCCAGGGGGGGGGGACAGGGGGGGGTTAGGAGGGGAAAAGCAGGGAGGGGGGAAAAAGGGAGGGAAAGGGGAAACGGGGTCTTTGAAATGCATTTTGGTTTTAAAACTATAAAACAATTACTATGATTAAACATTTGGGTTTGGGGGTAAAGGGGGGCAACGGGGTTGGTTTTAAAATTAAGGTTTAAAACAAAACAAACGTTTTGGTTTGGGATTAAAAAGGGGAGGTTGGTAAAAGGAAAACAACGGGTTTTTTTAAAGATTGAGGTAGGGGGTTTTTGAAAACAGGGGAGCGGGTTCAAAATTTCAAGGGGTGGGGGGGGGGGGAGGGGAAAAAGGGGGGTTTATTTAAAAGCATTGAGGGGGTTTGAGGGAGGGAAAAGGGAGGCAATTTTAAAAAATTTTTATAAAGGGGGGGCAACTTAGGTTTGGTTTATAGACAGTTTGGGGGGAACAAACAGGGGAACTTATGGTGATTAAAACAGTTTAGGGGGGGGGGGTAAGGGGGGGGAAAAAATTTTGGAAATGTTTGCATGTATTTTTAGAGGGGGGGGAAAAAACAGGTTAATTTTTCATTATTTTGGGGGGTAGAAAAGGGGGGGGTTTTTGGTTATGATTTAATAAAGGGAGGGGGTTTTTTTTTGCAAGGGGGAAAAAGGGAGCGGTTAGGCAGGTATTAAACTTAGTTTAAAAGGGAAAAGCGGTTTTGGCTGGGAAAACGGTATAGGGGTTGGGGGAGCAAGGGGGACAAAGGGCCCGGGAGGGTTTGATTAAACTTTTAGGTGGGTGGACAAAAAAAACTGGGGAGGTGTTAAATTAAGGTGATTTGGGAAAACAATTTGGCTGGTGTTAAAAGGGGGGGGTTCAGGGGGGGGCAACGGGTTTTTAGGGGTTTAGAATGTTTTAGGTGGTGGAAGGGGGGGGACAGGGGATAGGGTTTTGTTAACAAAATGTAGGGGGGGTTGGGGCAGGGGGGGGAAACGGGGTTTTTTTGGTGAAAACTTATGATGGTTTTACCTGTATCCTAGTTAGAGGATGTCATCGGACACGGCTCTAGTTTAACAGAACATCCCGCTTTTTAAAGACTTAGGAGTTTCTGGGCGTGCCTGAACTTACATTCCAGTCGGACTGCGGCCCTTCCACCAAGATTACACAAGGCGGTGTGTGCGTGGGAGCAGCTGTGGTTCTTTATTAAAGGCTCACTCTGTCAGAAGGTTTCAGAGGGAGTGGACACTCAGCCCAGCCACCCATTACTACCACAACACTTTTACCTCAAATGACACTTACGTAGGTGTCTTATTCAGTACCACAGCCTTCTGGTGGCCAAGTTCAAAATACCAAATAAGGACCAATTAAAATGGCTGCATCATACAGATCTCATGAGAGGTGTATGGGAAAAAAATAGAACATGTTTCGCATGTATTTTTACGTATGAAATTAAACATATATAATTTCTTCCATTACATCTTCTGGACTGTTCGACATTTTCGCAGGTTTATGCTAAAATGACTAATTCAAAAGGGAGAAATACTTTTTAAAGCACACATCGAAAACATTGAGAGAAAACAAGATTGTTTCATGTCAACGAAATTACTTCCAAACTTCAGTAAAATGCCAAAAGCCAAAGATTATTGGCTTGAGCAGACACACTGGTCATAGTATGACAAAGAGAGAACAAGAAACAACCCAGCAAACCGAAATTGGTTCTCTGAAAGTTCCCAGAACATTCGTTAGTCGCGGCGAATGTTCTCATAACACAAAAACTGTCCAGTCGTGCTAATTATTGTAGAATGTTCGTATAAAACATTAGTCTGATGTTAAAAGAACGTTCCCAGAACACATTTAATTCGTTTTTTAAAGTTTCCCAGAATGTTTCATTAGGTTGTGGCAACAGTTTGGTGAGAACATTGTGGGGACATCACAAAAGATATGTTCCCAAAACACAAAAACTGTCCAGTTGTGCAGATGATTCTACAATGTTTCTTTTAGGGTGCAAAAAACATTCACCTGATGTTACAAGAACGTTCCCAGAACACATTTTGTCTGTTCTTTAAAGGTTCCCAGAATGCTTCTTTAAGCAACATTGTGGGGATATGACAAGAGATATGTTCCCAAAACAATACAACTGTCCAGTTATGCTGAATTTCAGATAATGTTTGAATCAGGGTGCACAAAACATTTATTTGATGCAAGAATGCTGACAAAACAGCCTTTCTGAGTTCTTTAAAGGTTCCCAGAACATTTAATTAAGTTATGGGAGTTGTCTGGGATGTTGCAAGAATATTCTTGTGATATTCACATAAGTTGCACAGAACATTCCCACTAACCAGATTTCCATCCAACCTTTCTATGCGAGTAAAGTACGTTGGATACAAAATGTCACGACAGGCCTGATAAAAACAGCAAATTTGTCAGTAAACTTCCAAATGTCGACAAAACAAAATACACTAGAAAAGGTGGGCTCTGTTTGTGTCAGTAAAATTAATTATGTGAGAAATGACAGTTGAAAACTCCTTTATACACAAATATTGATATAATAACCATCATATCGTTTTAAACTTGGGAGTCACGCGATGACATGTTGTGTGGTCTTCCCAATATGACTTGGGAAAGCATGCAGTTTATAAAAGGCTACAGATGAAATAAGTTATGATGAACTTCACAGGGTGGTGAAAGTGCCAAGGTTAAAACAGGAAGCATAGAATTCCTGATTGACCGTCCTGCCATGGCAACCATACTGCCATGGCAACCATACTGCCATGGCAACCATACTGCCATGGCGACCATAATGTCATGGCTTTATGGTTGCCATGGCAGTATGGTTGATATAATAACCACATTTGTGTATAAAGGAGTTTTCAACTGTCTGCTAAATGACGTTAATGTGCCCTTGAGCAAGGCACTTAACCCTAATTGCTCCTGTAAGTCGCTCTGGATAAGAGCGTCTGCTAAATGACTAAAATGTAAATGTAAATGGCTATATACTGAAAAAAGACAATGCAAGAGAGCATCCCTGGTGACGCAGAGGATAGAAGACCTGGCTTGGGAACCAAACATCGCAGGTTCGAACCCCAGATTGTCAATAAATGAAGTGTAGAAAGTATGGTTGCGTTTGTGTCATTAAATGCTGTTAAAATGTCCTGTGAGTGAAATAAAAGTGCCATGTGGCTCTATGTCACCTGCAATAAAGTCCTCAGATGTGAATTGCCATTTCAATCTAGAGAGAAACACAGTGGGGAAGTATTTCATCCTGCTTCCTGATGCTTTAAGGAGCTACACGCTGAGAATGTTGTGGTAATATTAGGTCAAACTTAAATATAACATTTTCTAAATGTTCTGAGGACCTCCAAGACAAGGTCAAATGTAGATTGTGTGAACATTAATGGGATATTATGTTAAACCCAAAACAAACATTATATGAATGTCATAAAAACGGCCTTATTTGGAAATTGTGGAACATTGTGCAACACTGTGGGAATGTTCTTCGCAACCTTCATGAATATCACACAAATATTCTTGCAACATCCCAGACAACTCCCATAACTTAATTAAATGTTCTGGGAACCTTTAAAGAACTTAGACCATGTGTTCTGTCAACATTCTTATAACATTAAGGGAATGTCCTGTGCAACCTAACTTAAATATATGAATGTCATCACAACTGAGCATATTTTGTGTTTTGGCAACCTATCTCTTGTCACATCTCCACAATGTTCCCACAACATAAAGAAACATTTTAGGAACTTTAAAAGAACATAAAACATTTGTTCTGGGAATGTTTTTGTATCATCAGGTAAACATTGTTTGCACCCTAAAATAAACATTGTATAATCATCCACACAACTGGACAGTTTTTATGTTTTGGGAACATATCTTTTGTGATGTCCCCACAATGTTCCCACCAGACTGTTCCCACAACCTAATGAAACATTCTGGGAATCTTTAAAGAACAGACAAAATGTGTTTTGGGAACGTTCTTGCAACTTAGACAAATGTTTTATACAAACATTGTATAATCATCAGCACGACTCGGTGGTGCTTTGCCAGGGCTGGGTCTGTGCTTTGCTGGGTTGAGCTGGGCAGTGCCATGCTGTTCAGGGCTAGGCTGGGTTCTGGGCATGTGGGTGGTTGCGGGTTGCTCTGTCTGGCTTCCAGTGCCTCCTCTAGTGTTTTTAATTGGCAGCCTGGTCTGCTCTACTCTACTCTACGCTGCTCTGCTCTGGTCGGGGCTGGGCGGTGCTCGACCGCAGCTGGAACGCACAACTGAGATTTTGATTTCGCCCTCAACAGCGCAGCAGAACTCAATATGTCCCCAAAGCTCAGTTTGCAACTCATGTTCAAAATAGTTCTGCTACTCCACAAAGCTCCTTCTCTCCGACACCGCCCCCAGCAGAGAGGACAGAGATGTGAACACCCAGAACTAGCAGCCACTGGATTAGGCTGTTGTTAGTTTGTAGAACCCTTGTCCCTCCTGTTCAGTGTTTAATGAGAGTCAGCAGGTGAACTCTGACAGCAGCACCATCTCTCTCTCTCTCTGTCTGTCTGTCCGTCTGACAGCAGCACCATCTCTCTCTCTGTCTGTCCGTCTGTCTGACAGCAGCACCATCTCTCTCTCTCTCTGTCTGTCTGTCTGACAGCAGCACGATCTCTCTCTCTGTCTGTCCATCTGTCTGACAACCAGCACCATCTCTCTCTCTCTCTGTCTGTCTGACAGCAGACACCATCTCTCTCTCTCTGTCCAGCTGTCTGACAGCAGCACCCTCATCTCTCTCTCTGGTCCAGTCTGTCTGACAACAGCACCCATCTCTCTCTGCTCTGTCCATCTGTCTGACAACAGCACCATCCTCTCTCTCTCTAGTGCCATCTGTCTGGACAAACAGCACCATCTCCTCCTCTGTTCCGTCTGGCTGGACAAAGCACAACCGATCTCTCTCTGTCCTTCTCTCTGACACAGCGCACCATCTCTCTCTCTCTGTTGCTGACACAGCACATCCATCTTCTCTGTCTGTGTCTGTAAACACCCATTCTCCTCTCTCTGTCATGTCTGACAAGCACGCTCACCCACTTGACCCTGCTGACAAGCAGCACCATCTTCTCTCTCTTCTGTCCGTCTGTCTGACACAGCACCATCTTCTCTCTCCTCTGTCCTCTTCTCTCTGTCCGTCTGTCTGACACAGCACCATCTCTCTCTCTGTCTGTCCATCTGTCTGACAACAGCACCATCTCTCTCTCTCTCTGTCTGTCTGACAGCAGCACCATCTCTCTCTCTCTGTCCATCTGTCTGACAGCAGCACCATCTCTCTCTCTGTCCGTCTGTCTGACAACAGCACCATCTCTCTCTCTCTGTCCATCTGTCTGACAACAGCACCATCTCTCTCTCTCTCTGTCCATCTGTCTGACAACAGCACCATCTCTCTCTCTCTCCGTCTGTCTGACCAACAGCACCATCTCTCTCTCTGTCCGTCTGTCTGACAACAGCACCATCTCTCTCTCTGTCTGTCCATCTGTCTGACAACAGCACCATCTCTCTCTCTCTCTGTCTGTCTGACAGCAGCACCATCTCTCTCTCTGTCCGTCTGTCTGACAACAGCACCATCTCTCTCTCTCTCTGTCTGTCTGACAGCAGCACCATCTCTCTCTCTGTCCGTCTGTCTGACAACAGCACCATCTCTCTCTCTCTGTCCATCTGTCTGACAACAGCACCATCTCTCTCTCTGGGAAACAACAACCAAAAGGCCTTGCAGAGGAGAGCACACACACACCCATCACACACACACACACACCATCACACACACACCATCACACACACACACACACAAACACACCATCACACACACCATCACACACACACACACACACCATCACACACACACACACACACCACACACACCATCACACCACACAGCCTACCTTAGGGTCCACGTTGAGGATCTTTCTGTCCGTCTTGTTCTTAAAGAGCAGACCGCTGGAGTTCTCAGCTATCACCTGGTAGTTAGTGCTGGCGTTGGACGTGGACACCTGGGTCTCCCAGTTGTAGAAGCTGGCAAAAAAATAGAAAGTGTTAGATAATAAAATAATACCATTTCCTAATCGGTTTCTACAGATGATCAGTAATAGCAGTGTTACGTTTCTTTATCGTCAGAATGAGGTTGATCATGCAGAAAGATTTGCTAGTCATGTTGAACAGATCTATATTCTATATATATATAGCAGTTTACATATTGTAGCTGTTTGAGATAATATATTTACAGTACAGAAAGTGTATCTTTATCGGCTCTGCTCTGCTGGAGGCTTTGGGTGGTCTGGTCTAAAGTAGTGCACTATATAGGGAATAGGGTGCCATTCTCTGGTCTAAAGTAGTGCACTATATAGGGAATAGGATGCCATTCTCTGGTCTAAAGTAGTGCACTATATAGGGAATAGGGTGCCATTCTCTGGTCTAAAGTAGTGCACTATATAGGGAATAGGATGCCATTCTCTGGTCTAAAGTAGTGCACTATATAGGGAATAGGGTGCCATTCTCTGGTCTAAAGTAGTGCACTATATAGGGAATAGGGTGCCATGTGGGACACACCCTTAACCAACCTGCCTGTTCTCCTCCCCTCCCCTGCGTGTGATGTTCAGCACCGTGCAGAGGTCACAACTTAGCACAAAACCACAGGATTATAAAGTATTACATCATCCAGTCCTCCAGCCAGAGTCGTTATTTAACAGCTGGGTATAAAACAAATCTACTTAGTCCATTAATAAAAAAGGAAAGCAAGCAACCACAGCACAGGCGAGAACAACGTGGGTGAGGAACAGATCGTCCATTGATGAGTGGGAAGAGGAGACAGGAGTCTGTTTCCTATTTGATGTGAGGTGCTGTTGGAGATGAGAGGAGACAGGAGTCTGTTTCCTATTTGATGTGAGGTGCTGTGTGAGAAGAGAGGGGAGACAGGAGTCTGTTTCCTATTTGATGTGAGGTGCTGTTGGAGTGGAGAAGGAGACAGGAGTCTGTTCGCTATTTGATGTGAGGTGCTGTTGGAGAAGAGTAGGAGACAGGAGTCTGTTTCCTATTTGATGTGAGGTGCTGTTGGTGAAGAGTAGGAGACAGGAGTCTGTTTCCTATTTGATGTGAGGTGCTGTTGGAGAAGAGTAGGAGACAGGAGTCTGTTTCCTATTTGATGTGAGGTGCTGTTGGAGAAGAGTAGGAGACAGGAGTCTGTTTCCTATTTGATGTGAGGTGCTGTTGGAGAAGAGTAGGAGACAGGAGTCTGTTCGCTATTTGATGTGAGGTGCTGTTGGAGAAGAGTAGGAGACAGGAGTCTGTTCGCTATTTGATGTGAGGTGCTGTTGGAGAAGAGTAGGAGACAGGTGTCTGTTCGCTATTTGATGTGAGGTGCTGTTGGAGTGGAGAAGGAGACAGGAGTCTGTTCGCTATTTGATGTGAGGTGCTGTTGGATAACATTCCTCCTAGGCCAAGCTTTAAGGTAAAGCCCTGGCTAAAAACTATCTGAGTCAGGCAAAAATGACCTAAAACAAATGTTATGCAAGGTAGATGTACATTTTTCGTAACTAGCTAGCTACCAATTCTTCATGGCTAGTTAGCTAGCCAGTTAGCCCTATTGACTTACTATGGACTTACCCATTCACTGAACCTTCTTCCAGCCAGGACAATGGCAATAGAGACATAACAAGATATGCACAGAGCAAATAATTTTACTTCAGAACTATCAGCTAGTTATATGTGAATCTAAATAAAGTAGCTAACCAGACCTAAAACTAATGGGTGGATGTCAATTCTTCGTGGGTAGCAACCTAGCTAACAGTTCTTCGTGGCTATCTGGCTAGCTAAAAGTAGTAGCTAGCTAACAGTAGTAGCTAGCCAGTTAGCCCTATTGACTTACTATGTGCAGGTAAACTTGCCAAAATGAACACATCATGTATTTATTAACGTATCAGGATAAAATATTGTAGTCAGGCAACATATGAGATGTGAATAGGCAACATTTCATTCCGAAGTCGGACTGCATTTCTTCTCGCTACAGCTCAAATAATGTCCGCCATTGATTGAAAAAAATATTGCGTCATATTTTGTATGGTTGCGTCATATTTCTATGCATACTTTCCGTTGAAGTGCGCATCGATGCATGCTTCAAAATATGTACAAACGGAGTACGCATTCGAGAAGTGCCCTCTTTGCTCCGTTTCACATACTTTGATTTGGACTCCGACCCTCCCGGGCTCCCATTTGCGTGTTCGGAGCATTTTGGGGAACACCTGTAGTGTTCACTCCTTGGTTATGATAGTTTAGTCTAATGTAGTGTTCACTCCTTGGTTATGATAGTTTAGTCTAATGTAGTGTTCACTCCCTGGTTATGATAGTTTAGTCTAATGTAGTGTTCACTCCTTGGTTATGATAGTTTAGTCTAATGTAGTGTTCACTCCTTGGTTATGATAGTTTAGTCTAATGTAGTGTTCACTCCCTGGTTATGATAGTTTAGTCTAATGTAGTGTTCACTCCCTGGTTATGATAGTTTAGTCTAATGTAGTGTTCACTCCCTGGTTATGATAGTTTAGTCTAATGTAGTGTTCACTCCCTGGTTATGATAGTTTAGTCTGAGCTAACAGTAACACTTTACAGTAGCATTTTGTTGCAATGGATGGATTGTTGTCTCTCCTTGTCCGTGTACTGATTTAAAGGTCCATGGAATGCCTTCAACTTATGGAACCTGCCAGACACACGGCAGCCTCTATAAAAGCCTGGTGGTAACAGGGCTGACTATAATTACAACAGTCTAGTTCCATATCAGTGGAACCGCTTTAGAACTGATCTGGAACCGCTATAACCACTGTTTAGATGTTTCCGTCGCTAGCTCCAGAGGTTCTCACTCCAGAGGTTCTAGCTCCAGTGGTTCTAGCTCCAGAGGTTCTAGCTCCAGTGGTTCTAGCTCCAGAGGTTCTAGCTCCAGAGGTTCTAGCTCCAGTGGTTCTAGCTCCAGAGGTTCTAGCTCCAGTGGTTCTAGCTCCAGAGGTTCTAGCTCCAGAGGTTCTAGCTCCAGAGGTTCTAGCTCCAGTGGTTCTAGCTCCAGAGGTTCTAGCTCCAGAGGTTCTAGCTCCAGAGGTTCTAGCTCCAGAGGTTCTAGCTCCAGTGGTTCTAGCTCCAGAGGTTCTAGCTCCAGAGGTTCTAGCTCCAGAGGTTCTAGCTCCAGAGGTTCTAGCTCCAGTGGTTCTAGCTCCAGAGGTTCTAGCTCCAGAGGTTCTAGCTCCAGTGGTTCTAGCTCCAGAGGTTCTAGCTCCAGAGGTTCTAGCTCCAGAGGTTCTAGCTCCAGAGGTTCTAGCTCCAGTGGTTCTAGCTCCAGAGGTTCTAGCTCCAGAGGTTCTAGCTCCAGAGGTTCTAGCTCCAGAGGTTCTAGCTCCAGAGGTTCTAGCTCCAGAGGTTCTAGCTCCAGAGGTTCTAGCTCCAGAGGTTCTAGCTCCAGTGGCTCTAGCTCCAGTGGTTCTAGCTCCAGTGGTTCTAGCTCCAGAGGTTCTAGCTCCAGAGGTTCTAGCTCCAGAGGTTCTAGCTCCAGTGGTTTCTAGCTCCAGAGGTTCTAGCTCCAGAGGTTCTAGCTCCAGAGGTTCTAGCTCCAGAGGTTCTAGCTCCAGTGGTTCTAGCTCCAGAGGTTCTAGCTCCAGTGGTTCTAGCTCCAGAGGTTCTAGCTCCAGTGGTTCTAGCTCCAGAGGTTCTAGCTCCAGAGGTTCTAGCTCCAGTGGTTCTAGCTCCAGAGGTTCTAGCTCCAGAGGTTCTAGCTCCAGAGGTTCTAGCTCCAGAGGTTCTAGCTCCAGTGGTTCTAGCTCCAGTGGTTCTAGCTCCAGTGGTTCTAGCTCCAGAGGTTCTAGCTCCAGTGGTTCTAGCTCCAGTGGTTCTAGCTCCAGTGGTTCTAGCTCCAGAGGTTCTAGCTCCAGTGGTTCTAGCTCCAGTGGTTCTAGCTCCAGAGGTTCTAGCTCCAGTGGTTCTAGCTCCAGTGGTTCTAGCTCCAGTGGTTCTAGCTCCAGTGGCTCTAGCTCCAGTGGTTCTAGCTCCAGTGGTTCTAGCTCCAGTGGCTCTAGCTCCAGAGGTTCTAGCTCCAGAGGTTCTAGCTCCAGTGGTTCTAGCTCCAGTGGTTCTAGCTCCAGTGGTTCTAGCTCCAGTGGCTCTAGCTCCAGAGGTTTCTAGCTCCAGAGGTTCTAGCTCCAGTGGTGGGTTCTAGCTCCAGTGGTTCTAGCTCCAGAGGTTCTAGCTCCAGTGGTTCTAGCTCCAGTGGTTCTAGCTCCAGAGGTTCTAGCTCCAGAGGTTCTAGCTCCAGTAGGTTCTAGCTCCAGAGGTTCTAGCTCCAGAGGTTTCTAGCTCCAGAGGTTCTAGCTCCAGAGGTTCTAGCTCCAGTGGTTCTAGCTCCAGGTTCTAGCTCCAGAGGTTCTAGCTCCAGAGGTTTCTAGCCTTCAGTCCAGTGTTCTAGCTCCAGAGGTTCTAGCTCCAGAGGTTCTAGCTCCAGTGGTTCTAGCTCCAGAGGTTCTAGCTCCAGAGGTTCTAGCTCCCAGAGGTTCTAGCTCCAGTGGTTTCTAGCTCCAGAGGTTTCTAGCTCCAGAGGTTCTAGCTCCAGATGGTTCTAGCTCCAGAGGTTCTAGCTCAGTGGTTCTAGCTCCAGAGGTTCTAGCTCCAGTGGTTCTAGCTCCAGAGGTTCTAGCTCCAGTGTGTTCTAGCTCCAGAGGTTCTAGCTCCAGAGGTTCTAGCTCCAGTGGTTTCTAGCATCCAGAGGTTCTACCTCAGAGGTTCTAGCTCCAGAGGTTCTACTCCAGTGGTTCTAGCTCCAGTGGTTCTAGACTCCAGTGGTTCTAGCTCCAGAGTTCTAGCTCCAGTGGGTCTAGCTCCAGTGGTTCTAGCTCCAGTGGTTCTAGCAATCCAGTGGTTCTAGCTCCAGGGTGTTCTAGCTCCAGTGGTTCTAGCTCCAGTGGTTCTAGCCTGGTTCTAGCTCAGTGGTTTAGCTCAGTGGTTCAGGCTCCAGTGGCTCTAGCTCCAGTGGTTCTAGCTCCAGTGGTTCTAGCTCCAGTGGCTCTAGCTCCAGAGGTTCTAGCTCCAGAGGTTCTAGCTCCAGTGGTTCTAGCTCCAGTGGTTCTAGCTCCAGTGGTTCTAGCTCCAGTGGCTCTAGCTCCAGAGGTTCTAGCTCCAGAGGTTCTAGCTCCAGAGGTTCTAGCTCCAGTGGTGCTGTGCTGGCCAGCTGCCCAACAATAACACAACTCCAAATGTCACACTTTGAGGCGCTGGAGGTTGTAGTCTGTAGTGTAGTGGACCCCCTCTCATCTCTCCGCTCCTCTCCTTTAAGTCTCCACTCCTCACCTCTCAGTCTCCTCTCTACTGTCTCCTCTCCTTCTCCTCTCAGTCTCATCTCAGTCTCCTCTCAGTCCCCTCTCCCCTCAGTCTCCTCTCCTCTCAGTCCCCTCTCCTCTCATTCTCCTCTCCTCTCAGTCCCCTCTCCTCTCATTCTCTTCTCCTCTCAGTCTCCACTCCACTCCTCTCCTCTAATCTCCTCTTCTTCAGTCTCCTCTCGTCTCTTGCCAGTCTCCTCTCTTCTCAGACTCCTCTCCTCTCGTATCCTCCCCTCAGTCTCTACTCCTCTCCCCTCAGTCTCTACTCCTCTCCCCTCAGTCTCTACTCCTCTCCCCTCAGTCGCTACTCCTCCTCCCCTCAGTCTCTACTCATTCTCCCCTCAGTCTCTACTCCTTCCTCCTCAGTCTCTACTCCTCTCCCCTCAGTCCTAACTCCTCTCCCCTCAGTCTCTACTCCTCTCCCCTCAGTCTCTACTCCTCTCCTCTCAGTCTCTACTCCTCTCCCCTCAGTCTCTACTCCTCTCCTCTCAGTCTCTTACTCCTCTCCCTCAGTTCTCTACCCTCTCCCCTCAGTCTCTACTCCTCTCCCCTCAGTCTCTACTCCTCTCCTCTCAGTCTCTACTCCTCTCCCCTCAGTCTCTACTCCTCTCCCCTCAGTCTCTACTCCTCTCCCCTCAGTCTCTACTCCTCTCCCCTCAGTCTCCGCTCGTTTCCTCTCAGTCTCTACTCCTCTCCCCTCAGTCTCCGCTCGTTTCCTCTCAGTCTCTACTCCTCTCCCCTCAGGTGAGACGAGTGTTCAGGCTATGGGTGAGACGAGTATTCAGGCTATGGGTGAGACGAGTGTTCAGGCTATGGGTGAGACAAGTATTCAGGCAATGGGTGAGACGAGTATTCAGGCTATGGGTGAGACGAGTATTCAGGCTATGGGTGAGACGAGTATTCAGGCTATGGGTGAGACGAGTATTCAGGCTATGGGTGAGACGAGTATTCAGGCTATGGGTGAGACGAGTATTCAGGCTATGGGTGAGACGAGTGTTCAGGCTATGGGTGGGACGAGTGTTCAGGCTATGGGTGAGACGAGTGTTCAGGCTATGGGTGAGATGAGTATTCAGGCTATGGGTGAGACGAGTGTTCAGGCTATGGGTGAGACGAGTATTCAGGCTATGGGTGAGACGAGTGTTCAGGCTATGGGTGAGACGAGTATTCAGGCTATGGGTGAGACGAGTATTCAGGCTATGGGTGAGACGAGTGTTCAAGCTATGGGTGAGACGAGTATTCAGGCTATGGGTGAGACGAGTATTCAGGCTATGGGTGAGACGAGTGCTCAGGCTATGGGTGAGACGAGTGCTCAGGCTATGGGTGAGACGAGTGTTCAGGCTATGGGTGAGACGAGTATTCAGGCTATGGGTGAGACGAGTATTCAGGCTATGGGTGAGACGAGTATTCAGGCTATGGGTGAGACGAGTATTCAGGCTATGGGTGAGACGAGTGTTCAGGCTATGGGTGAGACGAGTATTCAGGCTATGGGTGAGACGAGTGTTCAGGCTATGGGTGAGACGAGTATTCAGGCTATGGGTGAGACGAGTATTCAGGCTATGGGTGACACAATAAGAGAATGACATTTCCCACAGAACGAAAAACCAGTTTCAAGCCAAATCCACCTGTTGTCCGCCCAGATACGGAAATCCCTCCTTGGAAACAGACTGCTGATTGGTGGAAAAAGATGTCTCAGATCCTGAATAAGACATGAGAATAAAGAGTCTACAATCACTGGATGAATAAAAAAAATGACTCCACTTTGATTGTGTGAATCTGATAAGGGCTGTGGTTCTGGTAAACAGGGATGATTATGTGAATGAGATCAGGGGACAATTGAACAACACCACTTTCTATCAGAAACTGTCACGTGACTCCCACACCACTGTTCAAAGATGAGATTCACTGCAAGCTGAAGTCTCTTGTTGAAAGTGGATGACAAAAATAATATGAGTTAATGAAAGTAGACCATCCAATCACGAGCGTTATCCATGCCTTACCAAAAATCCTAATGATTGGATACGCCATTAGAGAGACTGTGGTTCATTGACTTTAGACATTTCAGCTTTTAGAGATTAGTTTCTAAAACCAAGTGTGGTGTCACTCCCCACATATGTACGTGATTCTATGAACATGATTAACACCCTTAAGACAATGGACAACATTGATGAGGAGATGATTATGACTTGTTTTATGTTGAATCTCTGTATATTAACATCCCCCACCAGGGAGGCCTAGAAGCTATGGCATACTGTCTTAGCCAACGACCCACTGGCACACTGTCTTAGCCAACGACCCACTGGCACACTGTCTTAGTCAACGACCCACTGGCACACTGTCTTAGCCAACGACCCACTGGCACACTGTCTTAACCAACGACCCACTGGCACACTGTCTTAGCCAACGACCCACTGGCACACTGTCTTTGCCAACGACCCACTGGCACACTGTCTTAGCCAACGACCCACTGGCACACTGTCTTAACCAACGACCCACTGGCACACTGTCTTAGTCAACGACCCACTGGCACACTGTCTTAGTCAACGACCCACTGGCACACTGTCTTAGCCAACGACCCACTGGCACACTGTCTTAGCCAACGACCCCCTGGCACACTGTCTTAGCCAACGACCCACTGGCACACTGTCTTTGCCAACGACCCACTGGCACACTGTCTTAGTCAACGACCCACTGGCACACTGTCTTAGTCAACGACCCACTGGCACACTGTCTTAGTCAACGACCCACTGGCACACTGTCTTAGCCAACGACCCACTGGCACACTGTCTTAGCCAACGACCCACTGGCACACTGTCTTAGCCAACGACCCACTGGCACACTGTCTTAGCCAACGACCCACTGGCACACTGTCTTAGCCAACGACCCACTGGCACACTGTCTTAGTCAACGACCCACTGGCACACTGTCTTAGCCAACGACCCACTGGCACACTGTCTTAGTCAACGACCCACTGGCACACTGTCTTAGCCAACGACCCACTGGCACACTGTCTTAGCCAACGACCCACTGGCACACTGTCTTAGTCAACGACCCACTGGCACACTGTCTTAGCCAACGACCCACTGGCACACTGTCTTAGCCAACGACCCCCCTGTCTAGTCAACGACCCACTGGCACACTGTCTTAGTCAACGACCCACTGGCACACTGTCTTAGCCAACGACCCACTGGCACACTGTCTTAGCCAACGACCCCCTGGCACACTGTCTTAGCCAACGACCCACTGGCACACTGTCTTAGCCAACGACCCACCGGCACACTGTCTTAACCAACGACCCACTGGCACACTCCCTACCACTAACTATACTGTTGAACTGGCTGAGATTGTTATGACTAAGAACTTTTTCATGTTTGAAAATGACCTGTTCATTCAACAGAAGGGGTAGTAAAATGGCACTGAATTATGTCGATCTGTATGTGGGGTTGTTTGAGAAGAATGTGATTTTCAGCCCTAACAATCGATTATTGTGCCATATTAAGCTCTGGAAACACTTCATGAATGACATATTCCTTCTATTCCAGTGCCCAGCAGAGGAACTTCATCAATTCCACTCCTTCATCAATATAAGCGGTGAACATCTGCAATTCACGCTCACTTTTGACGCGCATGAAACAAGTTTTCTGGACATTTTGATAAAGAGCAGGTGGGGGGGGGGGGGCTTTAGCACAGACCTATACAGGAAGTCGTCGGACAGGAATTTCCTGTTACGCAGAGACAGCTTCCACCACACACCCTTGAAAAAGAGCCTCCCTTTCAGCCGATATAGTCGCATACACAGGATCTGTAGTACACAGAGTGACTATGATAAACATGCACACTGTCTGGAGGACCGTTTCAGACAGCAGGGTTACCCAGAGGAATGGCTACATGACACAACGGACCGTTACAAAAAATATGACCCAGAATGACAGCCTCACACCCAAACCACCATGCCCTCCTGACCAACGAGTCCAATGCTTCCTCCAATCCTCCCCACTTGGCAAATAGTTTCGACCACATCATTAAAAAAACACTGGCACATCTTGAGCACTGATCCACAACTGGAAAAGACGTTTAAGGAACCCCCGCCGGTACTTTTCAGACACGACGACCCCAACATCAGTCAAACGGTGGTGAGGTCCGATCTTCCACCGGTGCCACGTAGCACCTTCCTAGACAATGTGCCGGATGGTAATTACAGATCTGGCCGATGTACCCAGTGTAACTTTACCAACAAATGCACAATGTTCAATCCCCCTATCACAGGCAGGGCCATTAAGATTAGGGGCATCATTACGTGTTCTACAGAAGAGGTGGAATACCTGATCCAGTGTATTTGTGGTCTATGCTATGTAGGAAAAACAAGCTCTGAAAACAAGGACAGCAGAACATCAGGAGTAATATCAGGATCCTTGACCAGAGAAACCCTGTGGCCGCGCATTTCATGAACGCTCGTCACAACATCAGGTCTCCGAGATATCGAACACGTTGGAGATCCTGCTAATCTATTACTGAGAAGAGAACTGAATTGGATTCACCGTATGTACGCCACGTCTCCAAAAAGGTCTGAACCAGGAGTTTCTTACGCTAGGCCACCTTCTCACAAATGATCCCAAAAATATAAAAATTAAATAAAGTTGGTTCAACACAGTGGCGGGTCATTTTGACCCTAGGACAACGGGAGGGTTAAACATTTTTGTTTAAAATCTGGATATTTGTATTTTTGTATTTTATGTCTTACCGTGTTCTGACCATAAAAATGTTAAGGAGATTATTTTACAAACACTTCCTCATATGTCATTGAAACCAGTATTTCTGTCATGTTCTCAACTTTCTTTCATTGTCCAGCAGCCAAAGACACCATCCTAGCCATATTAACAACCATCCTAGCCATATTAACAACCATCCTAGCCATCTTAACAACCCATGCTAGTTGTTGCATCTTTAGAGGTTCTCTCTTTCAACATTTCTAAAGGATATTTTCATCTCTGTCATATTAAACCGCTGGCATTTGCTGTGTTTTCCCGCTAATTGCATTTGGGAACATTCCCGCTTATAACCTCATGCCGTGAGCGCATTGCTGCGCTTATAATGTGAAGAAATAGCCTAATAGTTTAGCAACGTTTTAAGCTAATCATTCTGATCTGGGGTTTTTTATGTACAGTGGTTGTATTCATTTGGGATGTATTGTCCCACAACTGTCCCAGAGTCTGTTTGGAATATAAAGTAATTCTGAAAAAGACACAGTGAAGGAATACACTTTTTGGCCTAAATGCAAAGCCTCATGTTTGGGCCAATTCCAACAAAACACATCACTGCCTCCTTATTTTCAAGCATGGTGGTCGCTGCATTATGTTATGGGTATGCTTCACATAAGCAAAGACTGGGGAGTTTTTCAGGATAAAAATAAATGGGATGGAGATGAGCACAGGCAAAATCCTAGAGGAAAACCTGGTTCAGTCCGCTTTAAACCAGACACTGGGAGAGGAATTCACCTTTCAGCAGGACAATAACCTACAACACAAGGCCAAATCTACACTGGAGCTGCTTACCAAGAAGACAGTGAATGTTCCTGAATGGCCGAGTTACAGTTTTGACTTAAATCTGCATCAAAATCTATGGCAAGACCTGAACATTAACGTCTAGCCAGGATCCCCAACACCTTGACAGAGCCTGAAGAATTTTGAAAATAATAATGTGCAAATATTGTACGATCCAGGTGTGCGAAGCTCTTACAGACTTCCTCAAAAAGACTCACAGCTGTAATCGCTGCCAAAGGTGTTTCTAACATGTATTGACTCAGGTGGGTGAAAAACGAATATAATCTAATCAAGGTATATTAGTGTTTTTTTTTTATTTATCTTTAAAAAATGTTAGTATTTTTCTTCCACTTTAACATTAGAGAGTATTTTGTGAATATTACAATTCAATCCATTTTAATCCCTTTTTTTTTTTTGGGACTGAAGAACTCCAAGGGGTCTAAACACTTATAAGCGCTGTACATCATCTCTAAATGAACTTGGAGATTATACCGTGTTTATCCAAGACAGAAGAGAGGTCACACAGTAACGTCTGTTTGCTGCTGGTTTCCCAGCAACCAGTTGAATTACCGGACAGTTTCTGGTAGCTGTAAATCAGCTGGTTGTGGGGTTAGAGTTACACTCTTAGAAAAAGAAAGGTGCTGTCTAGAACCTAAAAGGGGTTCTTCGGCTGTCCCCATAGGAGAACCCTATGAAGAACCCTTTTTGGTTCCAGGTAGAACCGTTTTGGTTCTAGGTAGAACCCTTTTGGGTTCCATGTAGAACCCTTTCTAAAGAGGGTTCTACATGGAACCCAAAATAGTTTTACCTGGAACCAAAAAGGGTTCTTCATAGGGTTCTCCTATGGGGACAGCCGAAGAACCCTTTTGGAACACTTTTTTATAAGAGTGTAGGAGGGTTGGTGCCATTAGAGAAGCTCAACAAAAAAAAGATTTACCCCCAAAAATACGTCTCTCTCTCTAACTTCCCGAAATACGTCTCTCTCTCTAACTTCCCGAAATACGTCTCTCTCTCTAACTTCCCGAAAGTTCAGATTCCAGAGACACCCTCTATTTGCCATCTGGTTCCACTGAAGGGTTTTCTAACTTCTCCTGTCAGCATTCTGAGTGACAGACTGCCTGCATCCCAAATGGCACCCTATTCCCTATGGGCTCTGGTCTAAAGTAGTGCACTACATAGGGAATAGGGTGCCATTCTCTGGTCTAAAGTAGTGCACTATATAGGGAATAGGGTGCCATTCTCTGGTCTAAAGTAGTGCACTATATAGGGAATAGGGTGCCATTCTATGGTCTAAAGTAGTGCACTATATAGGGAATAGGGTGTCATAGGGCTCTGGTCTAAAGTAGTGCACTATATAGGGAATAGGGTGCCATTCTCTGGTCTAAAGTAGTGCACTATATAGGGAATAGGGTGCCATTCTCTGGTCTAAAGTAGTGCACTATATAGGGAATAGGGTGTCATAGGGCTCTGGGCTAAATTAGTGCACTATATAGGGAATAGGGTGCCATTCTCTGGTCTAAAGTAGTGCACTATATAGGGAATAGGGTGTCATAGGGCTCTGGTCTAAAGTAGTGCACTACATAGGGAATAGGGTGCCATTCTCTGGTCTAAAGTAGTGCACTATATAGGGAATAGGGTGTCATAGGGCTCTGGTCTAAAGTAGTGCACTATATAGGGAATAGGGTGCCATTCTCTGGTCTAAAGTAGTGCACTATATAGGGAATAGGGTGTCATAGGGCTCTGGTCTAAAGTAGTGCACTATATAGGGAATAGGGTGCCATTCTCTGGTCTAAAGTAGTGCACTATATAGGGAATAGGGTGCCATTCTCTGGTCTAAAGTAGTGCACTATATAGGGAATAGGGTGTCATAGGGCTCTGGTCTAAAGTAGTGCACTATATAGGGAATAGGGTGCCATTCTCTGGTCTAAAGTAGTGCACTATATAGGGAATAGGGTGTCATAGGGCTCTGGTCTAAAGTAGTGCACTACATAGGGAATAGGGTGCCATTCTCTGGTCTACAGTAGTGCACTATATAGGGAATAGGGTGCCATTCTCTGGTCTAAAGTAGTGCACTACATAGGGAATAGGGTGTCATAGGGCTCTGGTCTAAAGTAGTGCACTACATAGGGAATAGGGTGTCATAGGGCTCTGGTCTAAAGTAGTGCACTATATAGGGAATAGGGTGCCATTCTCTGGTCTAAAGTAGTGCACTATATAGGGAATAGGGTGCCATTCTCTGGTCTAAAGTAGTGCACTATATAGGCAATAGGGTACCATTCTCTGGTCTAAAGTAGTGCACTACATAGGGAATAGGGTGCCATTCTCTGGTCTAAAGTAGTGCACTAAATAGGGAATAGGGTGCCATTCTCTGGTCTAAAGTAGTGCACTATATAGGGAATAGGGTGCCATTCTCTGGTCTAAAGTAGTGCACTATATAGGGAATAGGGTGTCATAGGGCTCTGGTCTAAAGTAGTGCACTATATAGGGAATAGGGTGCCATTCTCTGGTCTAAAGTAGTGCACTATATAGGGAATAGGGTGTCATAGGGCTCTGGTCTAAAGTAGTGCACTACATAGGGAATAGGGTGCCATTCTCTGGTCTACAGTAGTGCACTATATAGGGAATAGGGTGCCATTCTCTGGTCTAAAGTAGTGCACTACATAGGGAATAGGGTGTCATAGGGCTCTGGTCTAAAGTAGTGCACTACATAGGGAATAGGGTGTCATAGGGCTCTGGTCTAAAGTAGTGCACTATATAGGGAATAGGGTGCCATTCTCTGGTCTAAAGTAGTGCACTATATAGGGAATAGGGTGCCATTCTCTGGTCTAAAGTAGTGCACTATATAGGGAATAGGGTACCATTCTCTGGTCTAAAGTAGTGCACTACATAGGGAATAGGGTGCCATTCTCTGGTCTAAAGTAGTGCACTATATAGGGAATAGGGTGCCATTCTCTGGTCTAAAGTAGTGCACTACATAGGGAATAGGGTGCCATTCTCTGGTCTAAAGTAGTGCACTACATAGGGAATAGGGTGCCATTCTCTGGTCTAAAGTAGTGCACTACATAGGGAATAGGGTGCCATTCTCTGGTCTAAAGTAGTGCACTATATAGGGAATAGGGTGTCATAGGGCTCTGGTCTAAAGTAGTGCACTACATAGGGAATAGGGTGTCATAGGGCTCTGGTCTAAAGTAGTGCACTATATAGGGAATAGGGTGTCATAGGGCTCTGGTCTAAAGTAGTGCACTATATAGGGAATAGGGTGCCATTCTCTGGTCTAAAGTAGTGCACTACATAGGGAATAGGGTGCCATTCTCTGGTCTAAAGTAGTGCACTACATAGGGAATAGGGTGCCATTCTCTGGTCTAAAGTAGTGCACTATATAGGGAATAGGGTGTCATAGGGCTCTGGTCTAAAGTAGTGCACTACATAGGGAATAGGGTGCCATTCTTTGGTCTAAAGTAGTGCACTATATAGGGAATAGGGTGCCATTCTCTGGTCTAAAGTAGTGCACTACATAGGGCATAGGGTGCCATTCTCTGGTCTAAAGTAGTGCACTATATAGGGAATAGGGTGCCATTCTCTGGTCTAAAGTAGTGCACTATATAGGGAATAGGGTGCCATTCTCTGGTCTAAAGTAGTGCACTATATAGGGAATAGGGTACCATTCTCTGGTCTAAAGTAGTGCACTACATAGGGAATAGGGTGCCATTCTCTGGTCTAAAGTAGTGCACTATATAGGGAATAGGGTGCCATTCTCTGGTCTAAAGTAGTGCACTATATAGGGAATAGGGTGTCATAGGGCTCTGGTCTAAAGTAGTGCACTACATAGGGAATAGGGTGTCATAGGGCTCTGGTCTAAAGTAGTGCACTATATAGGGAATAGGGTGTCATAGGGCTCTGGTCTAAAGTAGTGCACTATATAGGGAATAGGGTGCCATTCTCTGGTCTAAAGTAGTGCACTATATAGGGAATAGGGTGCCATTCTCTGGTCTAAAGTAGTGCACTATATAGGGAATAGGGTGCCATTCTCTGGTCTAAAGTAGTGCACTATATAGGGAACAGGGTGCCATTCTCTGGTCTAAAGTAGTGCACTATATAGGGAATAGGGTGCCATTCTCTGGTCTAAAGTAGTGCACTATATAGGGAATAGGGTGTCATAGGGCTCTGGTCTAAAGTAGTGCACTATATAGGGAATAGGGTGTCATAGGGCTCTGGTCTAAAGTAGTGCACTACATAGGGAATAGGGTGCCATTCTCTGGTCTACAGTAGTGCACTATATAGGGAATAGGGTGCCATTCTCTGGTCTAAAGTAGTGCACTACATAGGGAATAGGGTGTCATAGGGCTCTGGTCTAAAGTAGTGCACTACATAGGGAATAGGGTGTCATAGGGCTCTGGTCTAAAGTAGTGAACTATATAGGGAATAGGGTGCCATTCTCTGGTCTAAAGTAGTGCACTATATAGGGAATAGGGTGCCATTCTCTGGTCTAAAGTAGTGCACTATATAGGGAATAGGGTACCATTCTCTGGTCTAAAGTAGTGCACTACATAGGGAATAGGGTGCCATTCTCTGGTCTAAAGTAGTGCACTATATAGGGAATAGGGTGCCATTCTCTGGTCTAAAGTAGTGCACTACATAGGGAATAGGGTGCCATTCTCTGGTCTAAAGTAGTGCACTACATAGGGAATAGGGTGCCATTCTCTGGTCTAAAGTAGTGCACTACATAGGGAATAGGGTGCCATTCTCTGGTCTAAAGTAGTGCACTATATAGGGAATAGGGTGTCATAGGGCTCTGGTCTAAAGTAGTGCACTACATAGGGAATAGGGTGTCATAGGGCTCTGGTCTAAAGTAGTGCACTATATAGGGAATAGGGTGTCATAAGGCTCTGGTCTAAAGTAGTGCACTATATAGGGAATAGGGTGCCATTCTCTGGTCTAAAGTAGTGCACTACATAGGGAATAGGGTGCCATTCTCTGGTCTAAAGTAGTGCACTACATAGGGAATAGGGTGCCATTCTCTGGTCTAAAGTAGTGCACTATATAGGGAATAGGGTGTCATAGGGCTCTGGTCTAAAGTAGTGCACTACATAGGGAATAGGGTGCCATTCTTTGGTCTAAAGTAGTGCACTATATAGGGAATAGGGTGCCATTCTCTGGTCTAAAGTAGTGCACTACATAGGGAATAGGGTGCCATTCTCTGGTCTAAAGTAGTGCACTATATAGGGAATAGGGTGCCATTCTCTGGTCTAAAGTAGTGCACTATATAGGGAATAGGGTGCCATTCTCTGGTCTAAAGTAGTGCACTATATAGGGAATAGGGTACCATTCTCTGGTCTAAAGTAGTGCACTACATAGGGAATAGGGTGCCATTCTCTGGTCTAAAGTAGTGCACTATATAGGGAATAGGGTGCCATTCTCTGGTCTAAAGTAGTGCACTACATAGGGAATAGGGTGCCATTCTCTGGTCTAAAGTAGTGCACTACATAGGGAATAGGGTGCCATTCTCTGGTCTAAAGTAGTGCACTACATAGGGAATATGGTGCCATTCTCTGGTCTAAAGTAGTGCACTATATAGGGAATAGGGTGTCATAGGGCTCTGGTCTAAAGTAGTGCACTAAATAGGGAATAGGGTGTCATAGGGCTCTGGTCTAAAGTAGTGCACTATATAGGGAATAGGGTGTCATAGGGCTCTGGTCTAAAGTAGTGCACTATATAGGGAATAGGGTGCCATTCTCTGGTCTAAAGTAGTGCACTATATAGGGAATAGGGTGCCATTCTCTGGTCTAAAGTAGTGCACTATATAGGGAATAGGGTGCCATTCTCTGGTCTAAAGTAGTGCACTATATAGGGAACAGGGTGCCATTCTCTGGTCTAAAGTAGTGCACTATATAGGGAATAGGGTGCCATTTGGGAAGCATCCCCAGTCTGCTGTTTAAGTAAAGACAGGAAGCATCCCCAGTCTGCTGCTATAGTAAAGACAGGAAGCATCCCCAGTCTGCTGCTATAGTAAAGACAGGAAGCATCCCCAGTCTGCTGTTTTAGTAAAGACAGGAAGCATCCCCAGTCTGCTGCTATAGTAAAGACAGGAAGCATCCCCAGTCTGCTGCTATAGTAAAGACAGGAAGCATCCCCAGTCTGCTGCTATAGTAAAGACAGGAAGCATCCCAGTCTGCTGCTATAGTAAAGACAGGAAGCATCCCCAGTCTGCTGCTATAGTAAAGACAGGAAGCATCTCCAGTCTGCTGCTATAGTAAAGACAGGAAGCATCTCCAGTCTGCTGCTATAGTAAAGACATGAAGCATCCCAGTCTGCTGCTATAGTAAAGACAGAAGCATCCCCAGTCTGCTGCTATAGTAAAGACAGGAAGCATCCCCAGTCTGCTGTTTTAGTAAAGACAGGAAGCATCCCCAGTCTGCTGCTATAGTAAAGACAGGAAGCATCCCCCAGTCTGCTGCTATAGTAAAAGACAGGAAGCATCCCCAGTCTGCTGCTATAGTAAAGACAGGAAGCATCCCCAGTCTGCTGCTATAGTAAAGACAGGAAGCATCCCCAGTCTGCTGCTATAGTAAAGACAGGAAGCATACCCAGTCTGCTGCTATAGTAAAGACAGGAAGCATCTCCAGTCTGCTGCTATAGTAAAGACAGGAAGCATTCCCAGTCTGCTGCTATAGTAAAGACAGGAAGCATCCCCAGTCTGCTGCTATAGTAAAGACAGGAAGCATCCCCAGTCTGCTGCTATAGTAAAGACAGGAAGCATCCCAGTCTGCTGTTTAAGTAAAGACTGGAAGCATCCCCAGTCTGCTGTTTAAGTAAAGACAGGAAGCATTCCCAGTCTGCTGCTATAGTAAAGACAGGAAGCATCCCCAGTCTGCTGCTATAGTAAAGACAGGAAGCCAAACCAGTCTGCTGCTATAGTAAAGACAGGAAGCATCCCCAGTCTGCTGCTATAGTAAAGACAGGAAGCATCCCCAGTCTGCTGCTATAGTAAAGACAGGAAGCATCCCCAGTCTGCTGCTATAGTAAAGACAGGAAGCATCCCCAGTCTGCTGCTATAGTAAAGACAGGAAGCATTCCCAGTCTGCTGCTATAGTAAAGACAGGAAGCATCCCAGTCTGCTGCTATAGTAAAGACAGGAAGCATTCCCAGTCTGCTGCTATAGTAAAGACAGGAAGCATCCCCAGTCTGCTGCTATAGTAAACACAGGAAGCATCCCCAGTCTGCTGTTATAGTAAAGACAGGAAGCATCCCCAGTCTGCTGTTTTAGTAAAGACAGGAAGCATCCCCAGTCTGCTGTTTAAGTAAAGACAGGAAGCATCCCCAGTCTGCTGCTATAGTAAAGACAGGAAGCATTCCCAGTCTGCTGCTATAGTAAAGACAGGAAGCATCCCCAGTCTGCTGTTTAGTAAAGACAGGAAGCATCCCCAGTCTGCTGCTATAGTAAAGACAGGAAGCCAAACCAGTCTGCTGCTATAGTAAAGACAGGAAGCATCCCAGTCTGCTGCTATAGTAAAGACAGGAACCCAAACCAGTCTGCTGCTATAGTAAAGACAGGAAGCATCCCCAGTCTGCTGCTATAGTAAAGACAGGAAGCATTTCCAGTCTGCTGCTATAGTAAAGACAGGAAGCATCCCCAGTCTGCTGCTATAGTAAAGACAGGAAGCATCCCCAGTCTGCTGCTATAGTAAGACAGGAAGCATCCCCAGTCTGCTGTTTTAGTAAAGACAGGAAGCATCCCCAGTCTGCTGTTTTAGTAAAGACAGGAAGCATCCCCAGTCTGCTGTTTTAGTAAAGACAGGAAGCATTCCCAGTCTGCTGCTATAGTAAAGACAGGAAGCAATCCCCAGTCTGCTGCTATAGTAAAGACAGGAAGCAATCCCCAGTCTGCTGCTATAGTAAAGACAGGAAGCATCCCCAGTCTGCTGTTTTAGTAAAGACAGGAAGCATCCCCAGTCTGCTGTTTAAGTAAAGACAGGAAGCATCCCCAGTCTGCTGCTATAGTAAAGACAGGAAGCATTCCCAGTCTGCTGCTATAGTAAAGACAGGAAGCATCCCCAGTCTGCTGTTTTAGTAAAGACAGGAAGCATCCCCAGTCTGCTGCTATAGTAAAGACAGGAAGCCAAACCAGTCTGCTGCTATAGTAAAGACAGGAAGCATCCCCAGTCTGCTGCTATAGTAAAGACAGGAAGCCAAACCAGTCTGCTGCTATAGTAAAGACAGGAAGCATCCCCAGTCTGCTGCTATAGTAAAGACAGGAAGCAAATCCCAGTCTGCTGCTATAGTAAAGACAGGAAGCATCCCCAGTCTGCTGCTATAGTAAAGACAGGAAGCAATCCCAGTCTGCTGCTATAGTAAAGACAGGAAGCATCCCCAGTCTGCTGTTTTAGTAAAGACAGGAAGCATCCCCAGTCTGCTGTTTTAGTAAAGACAGGAAGCATCCCCAGTCTGCTGTTTTAGTAAAGACAGGAAGCATTCCCAGTCTGCTGCTATAGTAAAGACAGGAAGCAATCCCCAGTCTGCTGCTATAGTAAAGACAGGAAGCATCCCCAGTCTGCTGCTATAGTAAAGACAGGAAGCATCCCCAGTCTGCTGTTTTAGTAAAGACAGGAAGCATCCCCAGTCTGCTGTTTTAGTAAAGACAGGAAGCATCCCCAGTCTGCTGCTATAGTAAAGACAGGAAGCATTCCCCAGTCTGCTGCTATAGTAAAGACAGGAAGCATCCCCAGTCTGCTGTTTTAGTAAAGACAGGAAGCATCCCCAGTCTGCTGCTATAGTAAAGACAGGAAGCATCCCCAGTCTGCTGTTTTAGTAAAGACAGGAAGCATCCCCAGTCTGCTGCTATAGTAAAGACAGGAAGCATCCCCAGTCTCTGTGACAGGGGCCTGCAGGGCTACCGGACACATGAAAGTATTAGACAGTATTAGGTAAGACAGGACGACCAGAGGCCTTGAGCTGCAGTCTGCTGTGTAGCACAGACAGGGCACTGCCAACAGAGCTGAGCAACACAGCCTAGCTAGCCTCCATTCAGAATAGACTGTTTCAATGTTCCAATTATACAATTACAAACTGAGGTTTTACCCACTCCGACTTTCACCACCGGGGTCTTTTTCTAGATATTAAGAGAAAACTAGATGGTCATTTTCCATGAAGAAAAAGTATTTTTGTGGTAGTGGAAGAAGTTTAAAATGTTTTACTTAAGCCAAGCAGTTTAATATAGCAGTTAAATATAATATTAGTCTGATTACTTTAATAGACTACAATATGAACCTTATTACTTTGGGTTGTGGGGCAGTTAGATCACATCTTTCAACACAAATAACTACACTCAGACTACTACACTTTTATCCAGTCTCCTACTAGACTACCACAGTATATAAACCTGTACTAGTAGAGTACAGAAGACAAGGAGGCATTGTTGAAGTTTAAAATACATTTTAAAATGGTATGTTATCCCAAGCTGTTTATCCCTTACTTCAACCATACATTAATGTCTTAATCAAATGATGAAGCTGTTAAAAGAAAGTTATGACTGGACAGATAAATAAATGGCTGATAAATGAATTAAGGATACAGGGATGGAAGACCTAATGGTGGAGGGATGAAGACCTAATGGTGGAGGGATGAAGACCTAATGGTGGAGGGATGGAGACCTAATGGTGGAGGGATGAAGACCTAATGGTGGAGGGATGAAGACCTAATGGTGGAGGGATGAAGACCTAATGGTGGAGGGATGAAGACCTAATGGTTGAGGATGGAGACCTAATGGTGGAGGGATGGAGACCTAATGGTGGAGGGATGAGACCTAATGGTGGAGGGGATGGAGACCTAATGGTGGAGGGATGAAGACCTAATGGTGGAGGGATGGAGACCTAATGGTGGAGGGATGAAGACCTAATGGTGGAGGGATGAAGACCTAATGGTGGAGGGATGGAGACCTAATGGTGGAGGGATGGAGACCTAATGGTGGAGGGATGGAAGACCTAATGGTGGAGGGATGGAAGACCTAATGGTGGAGGGATGAAGACCTAATGGTGGAGGGATGGAGACCTAATGGTGGAGGGATGGAGACCTAATGGTGGAGGGATGGAAGACCTAATGGTGGAGGGATGAAGACCTAATGGTGAGGGATGAAGACCTAATGGTGGAGGGATGGAGACCTAATGGTGGAGGGATGAAGACCTAATGGTGGGGGGATGAAGACCTAATGGTGGAGGGATGAAGACCTAATGGTGGAGGGATGAAGACCTAATGGTGGAGGGATGAAGACCTAATGGTGGAGGGATGGAGACCTAATGGTGGAGGGATGAAGACCTAATGGTGGAGGGTGGAAGACCTAATGGTGGAGGATGAAGACCTAATGGTGGAGGGATGAAGACCTAATGGTGGAGGGATGGAGACCTAATGTGGTGGGGATGGAGACCTAATGGTGGAGGGATGGAGACCTAATGGTGGAGGGGATGAAGACCTAATGGTGGAGGGATGAGACCTAATGTGGAGGGATGGAGACCTAATGGTGGAGGGATGGAAGACCTAATGGTGGAGGGATGGGGACCTAATGGTGGAGGGATGGAGACCTAATGGTGGAGGGATGGAGAACCTAATGGTGGGAGGGATGAAGACCTAATGGTGGAGGGATGGAGACCTAATGGTGGAGGGATGGAGACCTAATGGTGGGGGGATGACGACCCTAATGTGGGAGGGATGGAATTACCTAATGTGGAGGGATGAAGCCCTAATGGTGGAGGGATGGAAGACCTAATGGTGGAGGGATGAAGACCTAATGGTGGAGGGATGAAGACCTAATGGTGGAGGGATGAAGACCTAATGGTGGAGGGATGAAGACCTATGGTGGAGGGATGAAGACCTAATGGGGAGGGATGAGACCTAATGGTGGAGGGATGGCGACCTAATGGTGGAGGGATGGAGACCTAATGGTGGAGGGATGGAAGACCTAATGGTGGAGGGATGGAGACCTAATGGTGGAGGGATGGAGACCTAATGGTTGGAGGGATGGAGACCTATGGTGGAGGGATGGAGACCTAATGGTGGAGGGATGGAGACCTAATGGTGGAGGGATGAGACCTAATGGTGGAGGGATGAAGACCTAATGGTGGAGGGATGAAGACCTATGGTGGAGGGATGAAGATCCTAATGGTGGGAGGGATGGATTGAGACCTAATGGTGGAGTGATGAAGTACCTAATGTGGAGGGATGAGACCTAAGTTGGAGGGATGGAATACCTAATGGTGAGGGATGGAAGACCTAATGGTGGAGGGATGGAAGACCTAATGGTGGAGGGATGGAGACCTAATGGTGAGATGGATACCTAATGTGGAGGGATGAAACCTAATGGTGGAGGGATGAAGACCTAATGGTGGAGGGATGGAAGCCTAATGGTGGAGGGATGAAGACCTAATGGTGGAGGGTGGGGACCTAATGGTGGAGGGATGGAGACCAATGGTGGAGGGGTGAAGACCTAATGGTGGAGGGATGGAGACCTAATGGTGGAGGGATGGAAGACCTAATGGTGGAGGATGAAAACCTAATGGGGGAGGGATGGAAGACCTAATGGTGGAGGGATGGAAGACCTAATGGTGGAGGGATGAAGACCTAATGGTGGAGGGATGGAGACCTAATGGTGGAGGATGGAGACCAATGGTGGAGGATGAAACCTAATGGTTTGGAGGATGGAACCAATGGTGAGGATGGAAGACCTAATGGTGGAGGATGAAACCTAATGGTGAGGTAAACCTAATTGTTTGGGGGATGAAGACCTATGGTGGAGGGGTGAACCCTAAAGGTGGAGGGGTGAAGACCTAATTGGGGGAGGGATTTGGGAAGCCTAATGGTGGAGGGATGGGAAAACCTAATTTGGGGGAGGGATAAGACCTAATGGTGGGGGGATGGAGACCTAATGGTGGAGGGATGGAGACCTAATGGTGGAGGGGTTGGAAGACCTAATGGTGGGGGATTGAAGACCTAATGGTGGGGGATGAAGACCTAATGTGGAGGGTGAAAACCTAATGGTGGAGGGATGGAGACCTAATGGTGGAGGATGGAGACCTAATGGTGGAGGGATGGAAAGACCTAATGGTGGAGGGATGGAAGACCTAATGGTGGAGGGATGGAGCCTAATGGTGGGGTGGACCTAATGTGGAGGATGGAAACCTAATGGTGGAGGATGGAGAGAGGTTCCGTTGGACTGATTGGTATGATGAAGGAATTCATCTAAGGTTGAAGGGAGCTTGAAGGTTTTGGATGGTGTGTGTGTGTGTGTGTGTGTGTGTGTTGAAGGTGTGGATGGTGAGTGTTGTGTGTTGTGGTTGAGGTTGGATGGTGGTGTGTGTGTGTTTGTTGTTTGAAGTTTGTGATGGTTGTTTGTGTTTGTGTTGACGTGTGTGGTGTGTGGTGTGTGTGTTGTGTTTTGTGTTGTGTTGAAGGTTGTTTTGGATTGTGTTTTACTCATTGTTTAGTCAATGTGCTCCCCCATTGTTATAATTGGAATGTTCTGAAAACTTCCATGGCAGTTAATTCAACAGCGGGAAGTTATCTAAATGAGTTGATGTGGTTACTAAAACAGCTGTACCTCGATTGGTAGTAGATATTTCCGTTCTTATTTCAGGTTTGAATAGCACAGAAATAGACCAAGATGTCATAACCTTTAACGTTACGTCTAACTTGTTGGGATAGTGGTGAAAGTAGCTGATTTGTGTCAAATGTTACATTGTTTACAGTGAATTTTGGAAGCCATGATGTCACAATGGGCCCTTTAGAATGTTGAGGAAATCCCATGAAAGTGGACGAGGACAAAAAGAGGAGAAGAGTAGCATGCTAAATAATAATAAAAAATAATAATAATAATAATAATAATAATAATAATAATAATAATAAAAAGTCAGAAGTATGACGAAGATTTAAAGTCGGGACTTTTGCGTCGCAAGTCCCACCAAATGATATTGTCTACACTTACACACATGCACACTTCCTCTCCTCTCTTTTCTCCTCTGTTTGACGGTCTGTTCAGGTCCTATTTATACCAAAATGCCATACTGCAATTAACATTTTTCGGGTTGACCACTTTTATGGCATGGTGAACCATTGGTAGAAAAATAGGATGGGGAGAGATACTTTAACACTGAACATGAAAGAGACGGAGAGAAAGTGTTTACCGTAAGCAGGCTGAAATGCAGTGTTATTGGCCTTTCATTGATGGTGCAGTATACCATTCTTCTATACTGCACCAGCTGTAGAGTCCCTTCTTTGTTACATTGACACTGTTTAAAGGGTGTTTGGTGAACATTAAATAATCAAACGTGTTATTAAATTGTATTTGTCACATGCACCGAATACAACAGGTGTAGACCTTACAGTGAAATGCTTACTTATTAGCCCTTGACCAACAATGCAGTTTTAAGAAAAATAAGTGTTAAGTAAAAAATTACAAATAATTAAAGAGCAGCAGTAAAATAACAGTAGCGAGGCTATATACAGGGGGTACCGGTACAGAGTCAATGTGCGGGGGCACCGGTTAGTCGAGGTAATTGAGGTAATATGTACATGTAGGTATAGTTAAAGTGACTATGCATAGATAATAAACAGAGTAGCAGCAGCGTAAAAGAGGGGGATGGGGTGGGGGGGACAATGCAAATAGTCTGGGTAGCCATTTGATTAGCTGTTCAGGAGTCTTATGGCTTCGGGGTAGAAGCTGTTAAGAAGCCTTTTGGACCTAGACTTGGCGCTCCGGTACCGCTTGCCGTACGGTAGCAGAGAGAACAGTCTATGACTAGGGTGGCTGGAGTCTTTGACAATTTTTAGGGCCTTCCTCTGACACCGCCTGGTATAGAGGTCCTGGATGGCAGGAAGCTTGGCCCCAGTGATGTACTGGGCCGTACGCACTACCCTCTGTAGTGCCTTGCGGTCGGAGGCCGAGCAGTTCCCATACCAGGCAGGGATGCAACCAGTCAGGATGCTCTCGATGGTGCAACTGTATAACTATTTGAGGATCTGAGGACCCATGCCAAATCTTTTCAGTCTCCATAGGGGGAATTGGCTTTGTTGTGCCCTCTTCATGACTGTCTTGGTGTGTTTGGACCATGATAGTTTGTTGGGGATGTGGACACCAAGGAAGTTGAAGCTCTCAACCTGCTCCACTACAGCCCCGTCGATGAGAATGGGGGCGTGCTCGGTCCTTCTTTTCCTGTAGTCCACAATCATCTCCTTCGTCTTGATCACGTTGAGGGAGAGGTTGTTGTCCTGGCACCACACGGCCAGGTCTCTGACCTCCTCCCTATAGGCTGTCTCATCGTTGTCGGTGATCAGTCCTACCACTGTTGTGTCGTCGGCAAACTTAAAGATGGTGTTGGAGTCGTGCCTGGCCATGCAGTCATAGGTGAACAGGGAGTACAGGAGGGGACTGAGCACGCACCCCTGAGGGGCCCCCGTGTTGAGGATCAGCGTGGCAGATTTGGTGTTACCTAACCTTACCACCTGGGGGCGGCCCGTCAAGAAGACCAGGATCCAGTTGCAGAGGGAGGTGTTTAGTCCCAGGGTCCTTAGCTTAGTGATGAGCTTTGAGGGCACTATGGTGTTGAACGCTGAGCTGTAGTCAATGAATAGTATTCTCACGTAGGTGTTCCTTTGTCCAGGTGGGAAAGGGCAGTGTGAAGTGCAATAGAGATTGCATCATCTGTGGATCTGTTGGGGCGGTATGCAAATTGGAGTGGGTCTAGGGTTTCTGGGATGATGGTGTTGATGTGAGCCATGACCAGCCTTCCAAAGCACTTCATGGCTACAGATGTGTAGTCATTTTGGCAGGTTACCTTAGTGTTCTTGGGCACAGGGACTATGGTGGTCTGCTTGAAATATGTTGGTATTATAGACTCAGTCAGGGACAAGTTGAAAATGTCAGTGAAGACACTTGCCAGTTGGTAATCCATCCTGGCAATCCGTCTGGCCCTGCAGCCTTTTGAATGTTGACCTGTTTAAAGGTCTTACTCACATCGACTACGGAGAGCGTCATCACACAGTCGTCCGGAACAGCTGGTGCTCTCATGCATGCTTCAGTGTTGCTTGCCTCGAAGCAAGCATAGAAGTGATTTAGCTCGTCTGGTAGGCTCGTGTCACTGGGCAGCTCGCGGCTGTGCTTCCCTTTGTAGTGTGTAATAGTTTTCAAGCCCTGCCACATCCGACGAGCGTCAGAGCCGGTGTAGTACGATTCAATCTTAGTCCTGTATTGACGCTTTGCCTGTTTGATGGTTCGTCGGAGGGCATAGCAGGATTTCTTATAAGCGTCCGGGTTAGAGTCCCGCTCCTTAAAAGCGGCAGCTCTACCCTTTAGCTCAGTGCGGATGTTGCCTGTAATCCACTAGTAATAACCATAACAAGAGAAATGATTCCACTAGTAATAACCATAACAAGAGAAATGATTCCACTAGTAATATACCAAACAAGAAATATCCATAGAATACCAATACAGATACTATTTCACTGGTAATAACCATAACAAGATAAATGATTCCACTGGTAATAACCATACCAAGATAAATGATTCCACTGGTAATAACCATACCAAGATAAATGATTCCACTGGTAATAACCATACCAGATACATATCCATGGTATACCATATCAAGATAAATGATTTCCACTGGTATGCACTATCCAATACTGATTCCACTTGGTAATAACGCATCCAGATACATATTCCACTGTAATACCATTACCAGTATGATTCCACTGGTATAACCATACCAAGATACAGATTCACTACATTTACATTTACTTTATCGTCTTTGCAGACGCTCTTATCCAGAGGACTTTACAAACTAACTAGTTAAGTAACATAACAAGACGAATGATTCCGGTAATACATACTCAGACACATGATTCCACTGTAAAACATTTTCACTTACATTTTAGTCATTACAACTGCTCTTATCAGAGACTTACAGTTGTGATACATTTTTTTTTATACTGGCCCCCTCGTGGGAATGAACCCACAACCCTGGCCTGCAACGCCAGCTCTATCAACTGAGCTACATCCTGCCGAGCCATTCCTCCTACCCTGGACGACTGGCAATTGGGCACGCCTAGTCTCCGGTCGGGACATGCGAAGAGCCTGATCCCAACCAGAATGCTCTATGGCACGTTACACTGCGATGCTCTGCCTAGACCCTGCGCCGACTCAGAGTCAATACATCCCAGAGACATTGGGGTGTATTTTATGAGGCTGATTTCCACTTCGATGTAGGCCTGTATGGACGTACCAGCTTTTTGTGCCACCAATAGCAATTACCATTAATTCTGGTTTATGTGGTTCAGCTGCTACAGAATGGGTTCATCTCATTTGATATCTGACTTGGCAGGATCGCCTCAATGTTTTGGATATATCGCAGATTAGGTCATCCTCTCCCGTTCATCTTCAGGACAATCTATTGACCAGCCAACCCACCACAATGAGCTATAGAATCTGCGCTCTGCATAGGCCTGATGAGGGACATGGGCCATCCAACAGCAAATTGCTCATTGAAATCTCCCGCTGTCTGCATATGGGACTAGTATGGAGGATGGGGTCTCCCATAGCAATCCTCTCTCATAGTCTGTGCGCCTTAGGTCATATGATCGGGAAGGGGTTCATTGCCAAGCAATAGCTCTTCAAGTGTCTGCTCTGCATATGGACTCATTGGGAAGGGGTGATCCAACCTCAAAGGTCATTAATCTGCTTCCATTGGCTAGTATGGAGGGACTGGGGTGCTCCCAACTAGCAATAGCCATTAGAATCTGTCTCTTCGATATGGGCCTATAGTAGAACATAAGGTAGCATCCCAACTAGCAAATAGCTCATTAGTCCTCCCCCTCGCAAGGGACTTATGGGTGGACATGGGTGCATCCCAACCAGCACCCTTATTCCCCTCAGTGAACACTTTTCGACCAACCCTTATGCCACCATCTCAGTCCTATAACCTTATCGCCAACCACATGTCCATAGCCTTCTCCAGCCACCATCCACTGACCCCTAGCACGACCATCCCCCCTCTCGCAAGAGCCTTATGCCCCTCCCTCAGCGACCTCCATTGTCTCCTAGCAAAGACTTCAGTGTCTCCTACCTATAGCCCTTCCAGTTGTCTCATAGTCTGATAGAGCCTTCCAGTTGTCTCATAGTCACAGAGCCTTAGCCCCATATTCTCTCATGAGCGAACCGCTCCCTTCCATTTAATAATATAATAATATGCCATTAGCAACAGACACACTCCCCTTACCCTCCCAAAGACACAATTCCCCTACCCGCCAGACAGTCCCCTACCCCCTCCAGACAGCCAATGTCCCCTACCCCCTCCAGAACACAATGCCCCCTACCCCTCCAGCACAGACACCATCCCCTACCCCATCCCCAGCACAGACACAATCCCCCCCCCCACCCAGACACAATGTCCCCTACCCCCTCCACACAGACACAATGTCCCCTACCCCCTCCAGCACAGACACAATGTCCCCTACCCCCTCCACACAGACACAATGTCCCCTACCCCCTCCAGCACACACAATGTCCCACACACTCCCCTCCCATCAGCAAACACAATGCCCAACCCTATAATTCACTAGCATGCTGGAACCGCTTATTCCTCCAGTATGAACGCTTATAGACATCCAATCAAATTATAAGTCACAGGGCAAAACAAGCCGAACACCAGACCGTGCATTGCAGCAGGAGCAGAGCAGAGCGGAGCGAGTCGAGCAGCGAGGACGGACTGACTGAAGGAGGAGGACTGGAGGCAATATGGTTTTGGCACAACGTGATTTTTCTTTCAGCGCCAAAAATCCTTCAAGTTCAATGTTTCATAGTCGCAAACACACATAGCTAGGATCCCACTAGCACGCAGGCTAGCTACCTGAGCCTCTACGTCACACAGCACTAGGATCCCACTAGCACGCAGGCAGCTACCTGAGCCTCTACGTTTACACAGCTAGGATCCCACTAGCACGCAGGCTAGCTACCTGAGCCTCTACGTTACACAGCTAGGATCCCACTAGCACGCAGGCTAGCTACCTGAGCCTCTACGTTACACAGCTAGGATCCCACTAGCACGCAGGCTAGCTACCTGAGCCTACGTCACACGCTAGGATCCCTACACGCAGGCTAGTCTGAGCCTCTACGTTACACGCTGGATCCCACTAGCACGCAGGCTAGCTACCTGAGCCTCTACGTTACACAGCTAGGATCCCACTAGCACGCAGGCTAGCTACCTGAGCCTCTACGTTACACAGCCCTCTGTATGTTCAGCTTACCCTGCAAAGAGGATGGTCAGGACCATCTGTGCCTGGTTGTTCAGATCTCATTGACTGAATGAGAAACAATGGAACCTGTGTTTAGAGACCTATAGGAACCACTATACAAATCAGATCAATGCATCTCATCCATCAAGAGTGACACAGACATTTACAGTAGGTTGACTCCTGCCTTTTAAGACTTCTGACACACTGACCGACAGAGGGTTGAAAAGTAAACCAAGTCAATCATCACCTGCATGAGAGAGAGAGAGAGAGAGGAGAGAGAGAGAGAGAGAGAGAGGAGAGAGAGAGAGAGAAGAGAGAGAGAGAGAGAGAGAGAGAGAGAGGAAGAGAGGAGAGAGGATGAGTGAGAAGAGAGAGCAGAGGAGAGAGGTAGATAGAGAGAGATAGAGAGAGATAGAGAGAGAATGAGAAGAGAAAGGATAAGAGAGATAGTAGAGAGAGAGAGTATATCTAGATGGTCAGAGTAGAGAATATCCGTCACTAACATCAACACTAATCCCCTCTGTCTGTCCCACACAAGGTGGAATTCTAAATTGGGAAGCTTGTTAAAAGAAGCACATCCAAGACCGTGTCTGGTCCGCGGAGGTGGTGTTGGTAGGTGAAAGCAGTGTTGCAGAAGAGGTTGCTGCGGTTAAGGTGTGGAGGGTGGGATGGAGGGTTACGAGGGTGTGGAGGTTGAGGTTGAGTTGGAACTTTGGGTCTTGAGATGTGGTTAGGGGATGTGGGTTTAGGAGGATGTGACGGTGTTGCGGTCGGTGGTTCTGGGTTGTGAGGGTGAGGTGTTGGGGGTTGTGGAGGGTTAGTAGTTGTGGAGGGTTAGAGTTGGCGAGAGGAGGTGTGGAGGTTGGGTTGGGTTTGCTTTGGGTTTTGGGGTGTGAGGTTCCGTGTTGGTTGGGGTTTGGGGTTTGTGGTTTCGGCGGTGTGGGGGTTTTGTGTTTTGGTTAGGGTTTTTGGGTTTGGTCTTTGTTTTGGTTCTCGTTTGGGGTTTGTTGATTTTGGTTTGTTGTTTTGGTTTGGTTTGGTTTTCTGTTTCTGTTCGTTTTCTGTAGGTTTTTTTCGGCTTGCTTGTTTTTCTTTTTGTTTCTGGTTTTTGTTCTTTGTTTCTTCGTTGTTTGGGGTTTTTGGCTGTTTTGTTTCTGTTCTGTGTGGTTCGTGGTGCTTGGTGGTTCGTGGGTTTGGGTTTGCGTTTGGCGGTTCGGGTTTGGCGTGGTTGGCGTTGGTGGCTTTGGGCTTGGGGGTTCGGGGTTGTTGCGGGTTGGGCTTGGCGGGTTGGGCGTGGTGGTTTGGTGTGTGCGTGTGTGGTTCTGGGGGTGTTTTTTTCGGGTTGTGGGTTTCCCGGGTTGTCTTTTGGGTTTTTTGGCGTTGCGTTGGGTCATTTTTTGTTATGTTTTGGGTTTCGCTTGATGGGTTTGCGGTTGCTTGTTAGTTTTTCTTTTTGGCCTTTTTTTCGGGTTTTCGTTTTTGGTTTTTGGGTGCGTTTTTTTGTTTTTGCGGTTTGGGTTTGGGTTGGGGTTGGGGGTGAGGGGTTTAGGTGGGGGGGGGGTTGTGAGGTTTGGAAGGTGTTAGGGTTGGAGGTTGGGTGGGAGGGTTAGGAGGGTTGGAGCGGTTGTAGGGCTTGGATGTGGCGGGTTGGGCTTTGTTGGTTTGTTTGACTGGTTGTGGGGTTGTTGGTTTGGAGTTTGAGGTTGTGGGTGTGGTTGTTTGTGTGGGGTTGAGGGTTGTGGTGGTTGGAGGTTTGGGGTTGGAGGTTGTGGGTTGGATTTTGGGGTTGGAGGTTGTGGGGTTGGGGGTTTGGGGTTGGTGTTGCGATTGGGCTTTGGCGGGTTGGAGTTTTGAGGTGGCGGTTGGGCGTTGGAGGGTGGAGGGTTTGGAAGGTTGGAGGTTTGGGAAGTGTTGGGGTTAGGAAGGTTTTGTGGAGGGTTTGGGTTTGGGGGGGTGGGTTGGTGTGTGGAGGGTTAGGGGTTTTGGGTTTGGGTTGGTTAGGGGATGTTTGGGTTTTGGAGGTTGTGGGGTTGGATGTTGGTTTGAGGTGGTTTGGAGTTTGGGGGTTGGCGGTTGTTGAGGGTTGGGCGTTTGGTGTTGGGCGGTTTGGCTTGTTTGCGTTATGGGTTTGAGTTCCCGTTGGTGTGTTTCGATTGTGGTTTGGCCGGTAGCTTTATGGTCTTGTGCACTTTTAGTTGTTGTCCCCTTTAGTGTTCTTTGGGTTTGGGAGTTTTGTTTTTTTTTTCTTTGGTTGTTCGGAGTAGTAGCCTTGGGCTGTATGGTGACGTTATAGCCTGGTGGACGGTTTGGCCCCGGAGTGGCCCTTGCTTGGACCTGGTCTGACGTCCTAAGCCGTCGCCCCGTACCCTGTCCGGTTAGAAGCCTTGTGGTCCTCGGACCGATGACCTGTTGGCCCCCTGTAACGTTGTATGTACCCCTGTTTGTAGCCTTGGCCCGGCCTCCCGGAATTTACGCGTTACCGGTCCCGCTGTATTGCTTCTTCCGTACCCCACCCTGTATAGCCTGTGTACCGTCCTTTGCCTGCGTAGCCTCACCTGTACGGATAGCCTGGTACCGTGCCCCTGTATAGCTCTGTACCGGTACCCCCCCTTATTATCCTCTGTACCGTACCCCCTTCTCTTCTTTCCTTCCGCCCCCGCCCCTTACCTCCGTCCGTACCCCTTCTCTACCTCCTGATCCTCCCGACCCAGCCTTATACCTCCCCTAATTAAAGCCTCTTTACCTTCCCTCTATATCCTCGTACCCCCCGTATCGCCTTTCCCGTCCCCCCTGTATATCTCTTACTGTACCCCCTTTATAGCCTGTACCCGTTATACCCCTGTATAGCCCTACTCCCCCTGTTACCTCTCCGTACCCCCTGTATATCCTCTTCGTACCCCCCTGAAATATACCTACCGGTCCCCGCACCACCTCCAGACTTAGCAATAATATCTCTCTTTACCGTAGCCTCTCTCCACGTACCTGTCCCCCCCTGATCCCCTGTATCCCTGATACTTACCGGTACCCCCTGTATTTACTCCTGAGTGGCTGCAGTGGTCTAAGGCACTGCCTCGCAGTGCTAACTGTGCCACTAGGGATCCTGGTTCGAATCCAGGCTCTGTCGCAGCGGCCGCGACCGGGGAGACTCATGGGGGCGGCACACAATTGGCCCAGCGTCGTCCAGGGTAGGGGAGGGAATGGCCGGCAGGGATGTAGCTCAGTTGATAGAGCATGGAGTTTGCAACGCCAGGGTTGTGGGTTCGATCCCCACGGGGGGTCAGTATAAAAAAAATATATATAAAAAATATGTATTCACTAACTGTAAGTCGCTCTGGATAAGAGCATCTGCTAAATGACTTAAATGTATATAGCCTCTGTACCAGTACCCCCTGTATATAGCCTCTGTACCGGTACCCCCTGTATATAGCCTCTGTACCGGTACCCCCTGTATATAGCCTCTGTACCGGTACCCCCTGTATATAGCCTCTGTACCGGTACCCCCTGTATATAGCCTCTGTACCGGTACCCCCTGTATATAGCCTCTGTACCGGTACCCCACCCCCCCCCTGTATATGCCTCTGTTCCTTGGTAACCCCCGAATAGCCTCTGTACCGGTACCCCCTTGTACCGTACCCCCTGTATATACCTCTGTACCGGTACCCCTGTATATAGCCTCTGTACCGTACCCACCTGTATATAGCCTCTGTACCGGTACCACCCCTGTTATCCCGTACGGTTTATATAGCCTCCCTACTGTTATTTACTTGTATTGTTATTTTTTAACTAGTTTTTTACTTAACAAATTTTTTATTTTCTTAAAAACTGCATTGTTGGTTAAGGGCTTGTAAGTAAGCATTTCACTGTAAGGTCTACACCTGTTGTTTTCGGCGCATGTGGCAAATACAATTTGATTTGGTTTTGATTTGATTTGATTTGTGATTTGATTGCCGTTACCGCAGTTCCACCTCTCATAGTGTAAACATTCTACAAGTCAAGTTCAGTGCGATAATCTGCGGTGGTTTGAATCCCGGCCAAAGTTGAAAGTTCATGGGTTGACCTATTGTTAATGTTCTGTATTGTTGTCATGTCTGACAAGTGTACTAAGCTAAGGGGAAACCCACGCCTTCTTTCCTCTCCAGGTGTGTTTGTCCTCCAGGGGTTTCTAGTGTATCTCTGAGATGTAGAGAATGTCAGCGTGTGAGGAGACAGAACATGTGGAATGTAGGGAGGGTTCTGGGTTCTGCTTCCAATAGTTACCTGCTGCCAGGTGTGTGTGTGTGTGTGTGTGTGTGTGTGTGTGTGTGTGTGTGAGTGTGTGCTTCCCTCAAGGACAGACATTGGTTCCAGCAGACATCCCTGATGTGTTCAATCCAATTAGGATATTGGAAAACATTGAAATAACACGACAAGGGAAAGGTTATTCTGTGTGACGGGGAGGGTTGGTGCCCCGACAGCGTCCAAGCCACAACCACTGACACTGGACTTTGACCACAGAGTCTTTCTTTAGCTAAAACCCTGTCCCAACCCATCGACTGGCCTCTCACATCAACTCACATCAACGTTGTGGATCTTCAACACCAGACAAAGACATTTCCTCACCCTTCCAACCTTATCCTGATAGCTCCAGGCCCCTCTAACCAACATGGCGGTTTTACACTATTACAATAAGAAATGGGCTCACCTTAAATCTGTAGGTCTTGGCAACAGCCTCTTCTTCCCGTTGAAGTATGGATCAAATCCCTCTGTCTTCAGCCTGTGGGAGTAGTCAATATATCCAGAGATCTCCTGTCCAAGAGCGTTACGGTCCCTTATGAAAATAATAGACTGGAGGAAAGAGAGGAGGAAACAGTGTGTAAATGATCAGGAGAGAAAGAGAGGAGTGATATGATATCAATAATTAATTATGGGGAGATAGAGGGGTATAGGTTACTGTTCCTCTACTCCCACTATGGCACATGTTGCTCTATGACTCAAACCAGAGTCTATATAACTACAACTGGTGTGAGTGTGTGTGTGTGTGTGTGTGTGTGTGTGTGTGTGTGTGTGTGTGTGTGTGTGTGTGTGTTTGTAGGCCATGGGTGAGTGTGTTTGCTGGTGTGAGCCTGTGTGTGAGGGGTCGCGTGAGTTGGGCTGCCGACATAATCATCTACGCAGACGGTGTGTGGGACACAGGTCGAAAGAGATGTGATTTTACCTCTGGTCTATGATGAGTAACTGGCTTTGATTTGACTAGCTTTTCAGTTCTCCTCCAGGACACGTACACTAGTAACAGTAAAGGGATTCAACCAATCAGCACCATTAGGAGTTGTTTGAAGTCTAAAAGTAAAGGGCATTTCCATGGTAACGGAATTGCACTGAGACGCAGACTATTCACTTAAAATGTATGCCAAAAAAACATTCATTTAAAAGTTTAAAAACCATACAACTCTATGCACAAGGACTACTTTTAAATGAACAAGGACTACTTTTTAAATGAACATTTTACAAAAACAGATTTACTGAAAGAACTGTTCAGATGCAAAGTTTGTTAACAGAATCTTTGTAAAATCTCCCTCAGTTTTCTATATGACCACGTTTTCCAAAAACTCTTAAATATCTGCTCCGAATTAAGATTCAAAGATGTCTGCAGAAAGAATGGGGTGTCGGCTATGACAAAATCTATTTTGGATATTGAACTACAGTAAGTGAAGTGAATTTACGGTAACAGAATTGCAGTAACAGAATTTCATCATGGGTCCCTGATCTGTACAACACAGAAATGCATAATGAAGATTTAAAAGTCGTGCTCTTCATGGGGATGTATCCTGAATAGGAACACAAAGGTAGAAATATACAATATCCTCATTTGCATATTTGGGTATTATTCTACACACTGGCTATTATTTTAATGAGCTCCGCCCCCAAACAAGACCAAATTTGGTTGGTCCGGACCAAATCTGAACCAATCATAGACGTCTATATTTAACAAGTTTGGACATCAAAGTACAGCACAGCAAAGTACAAGAATCGGGTTCAGTACAGCATAGATAAGTAGAGTTCAGTACAGTAAAGTAGATTATAGTTCAGTACAGTAAAGTAGATTATAGTTCAGTACAGTAAAGTAGATTATAGTTCAGTACAGTAAAGTAGATTATAGTTCAGTACAGTACATGGGTGGTCCTGTGTAGCTCAAATGGGTGGTCCTCTGTAGCTCAATTGGTAGAGCACGGCGCTTGTAACGCCAGGGTAGTGGGTTCGATCCCAGGGACCACCCATACGTAAAAATGTATGAGCACATGACTGTATGTTGCTTTGGATAAAAGCGTCTGCTAAATGGCATATTTTAATTATTATTACAGTAGAGCTCAGTACAGTAAAGTAGATTATAGTTTAGTTCAGTACAGTTCAGTACAGTAAAGTAGATTATAATTTAGTTCAGTACAGTAAAGTAGATTATAGTTTAGTTCAGTACAGTAGAGTTCCGTTTCAGTAAAGTACAGTGCATTAGGAAAGTATTCAGACCCCTTTACTTTTTCCACATTTTGTTACGTTACAGCCTTATTCTAAAATGTATTAAATACATTTGTTTTCCTCAATTTACACACAATACCCCATAATGACAAAGCGAAAACAGGTTTTTAGAAATGTTTGCCAATTTATTACAAATAAAACAGTAATACCTTATTTACATAAGTATTCAGACGCTTTGCTATGAGACTCGACATTGAGCTCAGGTGCATCCTGTTTCCATTGATCATCCTTGAGATGTTTCTACAACTTGATTGGAGTCCACCTGTGGTAAATTCAATTGATTGGACATGATTTGGAAAGGCACACACCTGTCTATATAAGGTCCCACAGTTGACAGTGCATGTCAGAGCAAAAACCAAATTCCAAATTCTTAGGATGGAAAATGGTTGAAAATGTACATGAGTGTGCAAAGCTGTCAGCAAGGCAAAGGGTGGCTATATTTTAATTTGTTTAACACTTTTTTGGTTACTACATGATTCCATATGTGTTATTTCATAGTTTTGATGTCTTCACTATTATTCTACAATGTAGAAAATAGTAAAAATAAAGAAAAACCCTGGAATGAGTAGGTGTGTCCAAACTTTTGACTGGTACTGTATCTATGCCTTAATTTCTAAAACAAAATGTCCTCTTAACTTTCATTTCACCCAATTTGACATGCTCCTATGAACTTCACATGGTGGTGCATCATGGGTCCTTTCACATGGAAACGACCTAAACTTAAACCACGTGTATGGTGGTGCATCATGGGTCCTTCTGTCTGTGTAGAACCTAAACAATGTAAACTCGATAAGAGATGATAAACTGACTCAGACTGGGAACATGAAAGGCTTGTGGTTGTCCATATACCTCCAGGTGACAGGAACATGAAAGGCTTGTGGTTGTCCATATACCTCCAGGTGACAGGAACATGAAAGGCTTGTGGTTGTCCATATACCTCCAGGTGACAGGAACATGAAAGGCTTGTGGTTGTCCATATACCTCCAGGTATATGATCTTCTCCAGTCCATTGGATGGTACAAATAACAATCAGTTGTTAACAGGTTGTTTTGTCTGCTTCCACCAGGATAAAAGGCTGCTAAATAAAACATGAAGAAGCTTTGGTGTCATCTGGCTCTTCTGTCTTCTGGGTACTCTTCTGTGTGTGTGTGTGTGTGTGTGTGTGTGTGTGTGTGTGTGTGTGTGTGTGTGTGTGTGTGTATGCTAGCATCTGTGTAAGAGTATCCAGGCTGAATAGCTCAGCGGCTGATATCACATTTGTATGACTTTCAGGACTGACTGGGGCCATCTGTAGATCCCCTTACTATAGACACACAGTGTGAGAGGAGAGGAGAGGATGATGACATGCATACCCATAACATGATGCAGCCACCACCATGCTTGAAAATATGGAGAGTGTTATTCAGTGATGTGTCGTGTTGGATTTGCCCCAAACATAATGCTTTGAATTCAGGACATTAAGTTAATTGCTTTGTCACATTTTTTGCAGTTTTACTTTAGTTCCTTGTTGCAAACAGGATGCATGTTTTGGAATATTTTTACTCTGTACAGGCTTCCTTCTTTCCACTCTGTCATTTAGGTTATTATTGTGGAGTAACTACAATGTTGTTGATCCATCCTCAGTTTCTTCCTATTACAGCCATTAAACTCTGTAACTGTTTGAATCCCTAAGCAGTTTCCTTCCTCTCTGGCAACTGAGTTAGGAAAGATGCCTGTATCTTTGTAGTGTCTGGGTGTATTGATACACCATCCAAAGTGTAATTAATAACTTCACCATGCTAAAAGGGATATTCAATTTGTGCTTCTTTTATTTTTACCCACCTACCAAAAGGTGCCCTTTGCGAGGAATTGGAAAACCTCCCTCCCTCCCTATCTATCTATCTATCTATCTATCTATCTATCTATCTATCTATCTATCTATCTATCTATCTATCTATCTATCTATCTATCTATCTATCTATCTATCTATCTATCTATCTATCTATCTATCTATCTATCTATCTATCTATCTATCTATCTATCTATCTATCTATCTATCTATCTATTGGGACAGTGAAGCATTTGTCTTCTTTTGGCTCTGTACTCCAGCACTTTGGATTTGAGGTTAAAGTGCAGACTATCAGGTTTAATTTGAGGTATTTTCATCCATATCGGGTGAACAGTTTAGAAGTTACAGCACTTTTTGTAAATAAGAATAGAATGTTTCTAAACACTTCTACATTCATGTGGATGCTACCATGGTTACGGATAATCCTGAATGAATTGTGAATAATGATGAATGACAAAGTTAGACGCACAAATATCATACCCCCCAGAAATGCTAACCTCCCCTGTTCTTGTAATGGTGAGAGGTTAGCATGTCTTAGGGTATGATATTTGTAATGGTGAGCTGTTAGCATGTCTTGGGGTATGCTATTTGTAATGGTGAGAGGTTAGCATGTCTTGGGGTAGGATTTTTAAAATGCTGAGAGGTTAGCATGTCTTGGGGGATGATATTAGTAATGGTGAGAGGTTAGCATGTCTTGGGGGATGATATTAGTAATGGTGAGAGGTTAGCATGTCTTGGGGGATGATATTAGTAATGGTGAGAGATTAGCATGTCTTGGGGGATGATATTAGTAATGGTGAGAGGTTAGCATGTCTTGGGGGATGATATTAGTAATGGTGAGAGGTTAGCATGTCTTGGGGGATGATATTAGTAATGGTGAGAGGTTAGCATGTCTTGGGGTATGATATTTGTAATGGTTAGCATGTCTTGGGGGATGATATTAGTAATGGTGAGAGGTTAGCATGTCTTGGGGTATGATATTAGTAATGGTGAGAGGTTAGCATGTCTTGGGGGATGATATTAGTAATGGTGAGAGGTTAGCATGTCTTGGGGGTTGATATTAGTAATGGTGAGAGGTTAGCATGTCTTGGGGGATGATATTAGTATGGTGAGAGGTTAGCATGTCCTGGCGGATGATATTAGTAATGGTGAGAGGTTAGCATGTCTTGGGGGTATGATATTAGTAATGGTGAGAGGTTAGCATGTCTTGGGGGTTGATATTAGTAATGGTGAGAGGTTAGCATGTCTTGGGGGATGATATTATAATGGTGAGAGGTGAGCATGTCCTGGCGGATGATATTAGTAATGGTGATGAGGTTAGCATGTCTTGGGGGATGATATTGTAATGGTGAGAAGTTAGCATGTCTTGGGGGGATGATATTAGTAATGGTGGAGAGGTTAGCATGTCTGGGGGATGATATTATTAATGGAGAGAGGTTAGCATGTCTTGGGGGATGATATTAGTAATGGTGAGAGGTTAGCATGTCTTGGGGGATGATATTAGTAATGGTGAGAGGTTAGCATGTCTTGGGGGATGATATTATTAATGGAGAGAGGTTAGCATGTCTTGGGGGATGATATTAGTAATGGTGAGAGGTTAGCATGTCTTGGGGGGATGATATAGTAATGGTGAGAGGTTAGCATGTCTTGGGGGATGATATTAGTAATGGTGAGAGGTTAGCATGTCTTGGGGGATGATATTAGTAATGGTGAGAGGTTAGCATGTCTTGGGGGATGATATTAGTAATGGTGAGAAGTTAGCATGTCTTGGGGGATGATATTAGTAATGGTTAGCATGTCTTGGGGGATGATATTCGTAATGGTGGAGAGGTTAGCATGTCTTGGGGATGATATTAGTAATGGTGAGAGGTTAGCATGTCTTGGGGGATGATATTAGTAATGGTGAGAAGTTAGCATGTCTTGGGGGATGATATTAGTAATGGTGAGAGGTTAGCATGTCTTGGGGGATGATATTAGTAATGGTGAGAGGTTAGCATGTCTTGGGGTATGATATTTGTAATGGTTAGCATGTCTTGGGGGATGATATTAGTAATGGTGAGAGGTTAGCATGTCTTGGGGGATGATATTAGTAATGGTGAGAAGTTAGCATGTCTTGGGGGATGATATTAGTAATGGTGAGAGGTTAGCATGTCTTGGGGGATGATATTAGTAATGGTGAGAGGTTAGCATGTCTTGGGGGATGATATTAGTAATGGTGAGAAGTTAGCATGTCTTGGTGGATGATATTTGTAATGCTGAGAGGTTAGCATGTCTTGGGGGATGATATTATTAATGGTGAGAGGTTAGCATGTCTTGGGGGATGATATTAGTAATGGTGAGAGGTTAGCATGTCTTGGGGTATGATATTTGTAATGGTTAGCATGTCTTGGGGGATGATATTAGTAATGGTGAGAGGTTAGCATGTCTTGGGGGATGATATTAGTAATGGTGAGAGGTTAGCATGTCTTGGGGGATGATATTTGTGCGTCTGACTTTCTTACTCATCTTTATTCACGATTCATTCAGGATTATCCATAACCATGGCAGCATCCACATTAATGTAGAAGTGTTTAGAAACATTTATATTCTTATTTACAGTGAGGGAAAAAAGTATTTGATCCCCTGCTGATTTTGTACGTTTGCCCACTGACAAAGAAAGGATCAGTCTATAATTTTTAATGGTAGGTTTATTTGAACAGTGAGAGACAGAATAACAATAATAATAATAATAATATGCCACTTAGCAGACGCTTTTATCCAAAGCGACTTACAGTCATGCGTGCATACATTTTTGTGTATGGGTGGTCCCGGGGATCGAACCCACTACCTTGGCGTTACAAGCGCCGTGCTCTACCAGCTGAGCTACAGAGGACCACCAGCATTTTTTATAAATAATAATATAATAATATGCCATTTAGCAGACGCTTTTATCCAAAGCGACTTACAGTCATGCGTGCATACATTTTTGTGTATGGGTGGTCCCGGGGATCGAACCAACTACCTTGGCGTTTCAAGCGCCGTGCTCTACCAGCTGAGCTACAGAGGATTCTTTATGAAGAACGCATGTCAAAAAATGTATAAATTGATTTGCATTTTAATGAGGGAAATAAGTATTTGACCCCCTCTCAATCAGAAAGATTTCTGGCTCCCAGGTGTCTTTTATACAGGTAACGAGCTGAGATTAGGAGCACACTCTTAAAGGGAGTGCTCCTAATCTCAGCTTGTTACCTGTATAAAAGACACCTGTCCAAAGAAGCAATCAATCAATCAGATTCCAAACTCTCCACCATGGCCAAGACCAAAGAGCTCTCCAAAGATGTCAGGGACAAGATTGTAGACCTACACAATGCTGGAATGGGCTACAAGACCATCGCCAAGCAGCTTGGTGAGAAGGTGACAACAGTTGGTGCTATTATTCGAAATGGAAGAAACACAAAACAACTGTCAATCTTCCTCGGCCTGGTGCTCCATGCAAGATCTCACCTCGTGGAGATGCAATGATCATGAGAACGGTGAGGAATCAGTCCAGAACTACACGGGAGGAGCTTGTCAATGATCTCAAGGCAGCTGGGACCATAGTCACCAAGAAAACAATTGGTAACACACTACGCCGTGAAAGACTGAAATCCTGCAGCGCCCGCAAGGTCCCCCTGCTCAAGAAAGCACATATACAGGGCCATCTGAAGTTTGCCAATGAACATCTGAATGATTCAGAGGAGAACTTGGTGAAAGTGTTGTGGTCAGATGAGACCAAAATCGAGCTCTTTGGCATCAACTCAACTTGCCGTGTTTGGAGGAGGAGGAATGCTGCCCATGACCCCAAGAACACCATCCCCACCGTCAAACATGGAGGTGGAAACATTATGCTTTGGGGGTGTTTTTCTGCTAAGGGAACAGGACAACTTCACTGCATCAAAGGGACGATGGACGGGGCCATGTACCATCAAATCTTGGGTGAGAACCTCCTTCCCTCAGCCAGGGCATTGAAAATTAGTTGTGGATGGGTATTCCAGCATGACAATGACCCAAAACACACGGCCAAGGCAACAAAGGAGTGGCTCAAGAAGAAGCACATTAAGGTCCTGGAGTGGCCTAGCCAGTCTCCAGACCTTAATCCCATAGAAAATCTGTGGAGGGAGCTGAAGGTTCGAGTTGCCAAACGTCAGCCTCGAAACCTTAATGACTTGGAGAAGATCTGCAAAGAGGAGTGGAACAAAATCCCTCCTGAGATGTGTGCAAACCTGGTGGCCAACTACAAGAAACGTCTGACCTCTGTGATTGCCAACAAGGGTTTTGCCACCAAGTACTAAGTTATGTTTTGCAGAGGGGTCAAATACTTATTTCCCTCATTAAAATGCAAATCAATTTATAACATTTTTGACATGTGTTTTTCTGGATTTTTCTGTCTCTCACTGTTCAAATAAACCTACCATTAAAATTATAGACTGACCATGTGTGACACTCTGGCTCTGGGACTTTTGTATTTGAGCCAGGGTGTATTTTGTTTTGTTGGGTTTTGGGTTTGTTTCTAGGTTTGCCTTTCTGTTGGCTGCATTTCTAGGTTTGGTCGATGACTCCCAATCGGAGGTAACGAGTGTCAGCTGTCGGCTCGTTATCTCTGATTGGGAGCCATATTTATTCTGATTGTTTTCCTGTGGGAATTGTGGGTTTTTGTTCTAAGTTCAGTCGGTGTACTGAGGACGTTACGGTTCTTGTTTTGTTTTGTCGTTTATTCTACAATAAAGTCATGTTTCTTGGACACGCTGCGCCTTGGTCATACTTGGACGACATAGACCCCCGTGACATCATGTCTTTGTCAGTGGGCAAACGTACAAAATCAGCAGGGGATCAAATATTTTTTTTTCCCTCAATGTACAATAAAAGTGACTCCAAAATGACACAATACATTATTTACCATTCAACTAGGTTAGCATTGCCACTTTCAAGGAGCGGGACTCTAATCCCGCTACATCCTCAGATGAACCATCAAACAGGCAAATACGGGACTAAAATGTAATCCTACTACACCGGCTCTGTCGCTGGTCGGATGTGGAGGGTTTGGGATTACAAAGGGAAGCCCAGCCGCGAGCTAACACCCCACTAACCTACTGTACAGCCAGATGTTGATCTGGATACCTAATGTACATGTACAGTTGAAGTCTGAGGTTTACATACACCTTAGCCAAATACATTTAAACTCTGTTTTTCACAATTCCTGACATTTAATCCTAGCAAAAAAGCAATTTTGCCACAATTTTGGAAGTATGCTTGGGGTCATTGTCTATTTGGAAGACCCATTTGCGACCAAGCTTTAACTTCCTGACTGATGTCTTGAGATGTTGCTTCAATATATCCACATGATTTTCCTTCCTCATGATGTCATCTATTGTGTGAAGTGCACCAGTCCCTCCTGCAGCAAAGCACCCCCACAGCATGATGCTGCCACCTCCGTGCTTCATGGTTGGGATGGTGTTCTTCGGCTTGCAAGCACCCCCTTTTTCCTCCAAACATAACGATGGTCATTATGGCCAAACAGTTCTATTTTTGTTTCATCAGACCAGAGGAGATTTCTCCAAAAAGTACGATCTTTGTCCCCATGTGCAGTTTGCAAACCATAGTCTGGCTTTTTTTATGGCGGTTTTGGAGCAGTGGCTTCTTCCTTGCTGAGCGGCCTTTCAGGTTATGTCGATATAGGACTCGTTTTACTGTGGATATAGATACTTTTGTACCTGTTTCCTCCAGCATCTTCACAAGGTCCTTTGCTGTTGTTCTGGGATTGATTTGCACTTTTCTCACCAAAGTACGTTCATCTCTAGGAGACAGAACGCGTCTCCTTCCTGAGCGGTATGATGGCTGCGTGGTCCCATAGTGTTTATACTTGCATACTACTGTTTGTACAGATGAACGTGGTACCTTCAGCCGTTTGGAAATTGCTCCCAAGGATGAACCAGACTTGTGGAGGTCTACAATTTTTTTCCTGAGGTCTTGGCTGATTCCTTTTGATTTTCCCATGATGTGAAGCAAAGAGGCACTGAGTTTGAAGGTAGGCCTTGAAATACATCCACAGGTATATCTCCAATTGACTCAAATTATGTCAATTAGCCTATCAGAAGCTTCAAAAGCCATGACATCATTTTCTGGAATTTTCCAAGCTGTTTAAAGGCACAGTCAACTTAGTGTATGTAAACTTCTGACCCACTGGAATTGTGATACAGTGAATTATAAGTGAAATAATCTGTCTGTAAACAATTGATGGAAAAATTACTTGTGTCATGCACAAAGTAGATATCCTAACCGACTTGCCAAAACTATAGTTTGTTAACAAGAAATGTGTGGAGTGGTTGACAAACTAGTTTTAATGACTCCAACCTAAGTGTATGTAAACTTCCGACTTCAACTGTATGTACGAAGGCTTTATGAAACCATTTTGTTGCAGCATGGCAGAGCAAAGGGGCAGTGCAGCATGGCAGAGCAAAGGGGCAGTGCAGCAGGGACAGGTGAGATGTTTGGACTGTGACGTCCTTATGATGCCCTGACCTGTTAGCTCCCCTAACAAAGTCCTTCTGTTTGGACTGACTCTACCCATCCTACCCCTCTCACAGATACGCGGGTGAAGGCTACAAGCTCAGATGCACTGCTTTTAGTATTTTCAAAGTTACGTTGTCCTCCAAGAGTTGCTCTCACAAGCACTGGGCAGTTTACTGTGTTCCTACTTACAGTATTCTTGTGTTTTTCTCCATACATTGGCCTAACATGTTCTTACTTCTGCCCACCACCACCTGTATAAATTATATTTCTGTGTTAATGTTGTACGTCTTATATTTACATTTTTAGACGCTCTTATCCAGAGCGACTTACAGTTAGTGCATAAATTTTTTCATACTGGCCCCCCGTGGGAATCGAACCCACAACCCTGGCGTTGGAAACGCCATGCTCTACCAACTGAGCTACATCCCTGCCGACCATCCCCTCCCCTACCCTGGACGACGCTGGGCCAATTGTGCGCCGCCCCATGAGTCTCCCGGTCGCGGCCGGCTACGACAGAGCCTGGATTCGAACCAGGATCTCTAGTGGCACAGCTAGCACTGCAATGCAGTGCCTTAGACCACTGCGCCACTCGGGAGTTTTTTCTTGCTTATCATAAAGGTCTTAAAAGGCCTGATTTTTTATCATAATGGTTTTATCATAATGGTCTTAACAGGCCTGATTTTATCATAATGGTCTTAACGGGCCTGTTTTGATCATAATGGTCTTCACAGGCCTGATTTTATGTGCACATGCATGCAATAAGGATGAAAATAATTAAAAGACGCTGTTTCTTTTTGCTTATAATGATAGGGACAGAGACATAGTCACTAGACAGATCTCTTGGCAGGAGAAAAAAAAATGCCAACGTGTTTATCCCCGCGGTTACACGATTCGGGGGCTTTGAATTTTGGCGATAAAGGTTGGGACTGGGCAAAATAGAAGGGAAATTTTACGAAAAAGAAGGAGGGAGAGAAGGGGGAAAAAAGAGCAAAGAGATAGGTGGGAGAGAGAAGGGAAAATGAGAAGGCAGGGATTCGGGAAAAAGGTCAAAGGGAAAATTTTTCCCAATGGCAACGGGCCCACAATTTAAAAATTTTTTTGAAATGGGTTTTTTTTTTTGGAAAAAAGGGGGTGAAAAAAAACGGTTTTTTTTTTTTTAAAAAAAGGGGGGAAAATTAACGCGGAAGCAAAAACCAAAAGACGGAACCCCCGTTTCACCTTATAAGAAAAAATAATTGTTGAAATTTTAAAAGGGAAACTTGGGGAAGGAGAGAGAGATCAGTTTCAACCCTTGTTTGGAGTAACCGCCACCAAAAGGAAAAAGGGGAAAAGTTTTTGAAAAAAAAAAAAAACTTTTGTTTACTATCTACTTCACTTGCTTTGGCAATGTTAACACACGTTTCACATGCCAATAAAGACCCTTAAAATGAAATTGAATTGAATTGAAATTGAATTGAGAGAGAGAGAGATGCAGGGTTGCACAATGTGTAGGAGCTGACACCGACCAACCACTCAGGTGTAACTGTGGCATCATCTGTTGAGCTCTTTTTAAACATCCACATTTTTTACATTTACATTTACGTCATTTAGCAGACGCTCTTATCCAGAGCGACTTACAAATTACAATACACATAACACTTCCATGCAACGTACTACAAACCACCTCGGAGAATGCACCAATCAAAACCTATAGATAATAAAAAAGGAAGAGGGGATTGAGAGTTGTTTGGAGGGAAGTTAAAAGAGAGCGAGGGAGTGGAAGAGGAGGGAGACAGAGAGAGAGAGAGAAAGAGGGAGAGAGAGAGAGAGAGAGAAAGAGGGAGAGAGAGAGAGGGAGGCGAGAGAGAGAGAGGGGGAGAGAGGAATACAGCGAGGTATGTGCTCTCCATCTGCATTGGTAAACAGTTGGCTGGTGTGTGTTTGTGCTGCAGGAAACCCAGGGCTCTGAGCAGGTGTCCTCTCCACAGCTCAGCTCCACCCTGCTATACTATTAGCAGACATCCAGCTCAGCTACGCCCTGCCCTGAGGTTAGCCATGAGGGGGTTAAAGGGTAGAAAGCACAAGTTTTTACTCACCAAAGTAACAACACAGAGACTTAGTAACTTAGTTGTAGTCACGATTTGGTTACCTATAACTCCAAAAACAGTTATGTTTTTTATTAATTTTTTATAATTATGAACTTATTTTCTGACATCTTTGGAACTACCCACAGTGCACTATTGTCAACTTCATGAAGACTCCCAACTCTGTGCTACCAAGTTCGAATGCTAGCTCGCTAGCTTGCTCAAGCTGGCTAACATTAGCCGCTAGCCATGAACTGTGCTGTTGTGTGATCACCTCCACATGCCTGGAGTCTTTCTCCGATCGCCGGCTTGTTGACTGTTCCCCACGTCCCCTGTTCCCCACGTCCCCTGTTCCCCACGTCCCCTGTTCCCCACGTCCCCTGTTCCCCACGTCCCCTGTGCGCTCTGCTGCCTCTGGATTATTGCCTCTTTCCCTCGCTATATCACTATTGGACTATCCTCACTGGCCCAGTGAAGCTATAGCTATGTCCTCTCCCTGAGCCCAGTGAAGCTATAGCTATGTCCTCTCCCTGAGCCCAGTGAAGCTATAGCTATGTCCTCTCCCTGAGCCCAGTGAAGCTATAGCTATGTCCTCTCCCATCTGAAGCGCCTGCTTTGGTAACTCAGCCTGAGACTCTTTTACAATTGGTAAGTTTCATCTCTCTCTTTGCTTTTGATCTGCTGGCGAGGGTTTTGTTTTAGTTGTGTTCTGTGGTTCCTGCCTGTGCTTTCCGGTCTCAAAATGTGGTAGGGCTCTGCCGCTTATGCACACCGTAGGCTAACTAGCTGCCTAGGCTAACTAGCTGGCTAGGCTAACTAGCTGCCTAGGCTAACTAGCTGCCTAGGCTAGCTGGCTGGCTACTTTGCTGGCTAAGATAACTGCATATAGCATTCTTTGATAACCGGTTAGATGGTGTTATGTATTTCCAAAACGTTGGTTTACTTTAACACTAGAAAAGCCAGGCCTCGAGGGACCTACTTCTCAGATAGAGTTCAGTGTGTCAAATCGGAGGGCCTGTTGTCTGGACCTATGGCAGTCTCTATGGGGGTGCCACAGGGTTCAATTCTTGGGCCGACACTTTTCTCCGTGTATATCAATGATGTCGCTCTTGCTGCTGGTGACTCTCAGATCCACCTCTACGCAGACGACACCATTTTGTATACATCTGGCCCTTCATTGGACACTGTGTTAACAAACCTCCAAACGAGCTTCAATGCCATACAACAATCCTTCAGTAGCCTCCAACTGCTCTTAAACACTAGTAAAACTAAATGCATGCTTTTCAATCGAACGCTGCTGGCACCCGCCCACCCGACTAGAATCACCACTCTCGACGGGTCTGACCTAGAGTATGTGGACAACTACAAATACCTAGGTGTCTGGTTAGACTGTAAACTCAACTTCCAGACTCACATAAAGAATCTCCAATCCAAAGTTAAATCTAGAATCGGCTTCCTATTTCGCAACAAAGCCTCCTTCACTCATGCTGCCAAACATGCCCTCGTAAAACTGACTATCCTACCGATCCTTGACTTCGGCGATGTCATTTACAAAATAGCCTCCAACACTCTACTCAGCAAATTGGATGTAGTCTATCACAGTGCCATCCGTTTTGTCCCCAAAGCCCCATACACTACCCACCACTGTGACCTGTACGCTCTTGTTGGCTGGTCCTCACTACATGTTCGTCGTCAAACCCACTGGCTCCAGGCCATCTATAAATCACTGCTAGGCAAATCCCCGCCTTATCTTAGCTCATTGGTCACCATAGCAGCACCCACCCGTAGTCTGCGCTCCAGCATGTATATCTCACTGGTCATTCCCAAAGCCAACACCTCCTTTGGCCGCCATTCCTTCCAGTTCTCTGCTGCCAATGACTGGAACGAATTGCAAAAATCTCTGAAGCTGGAGACTCTTATCTCCCTCAATAACTTTAAGCATCAGTTGTCAGTGCACCTTACCGATCACTGCACCTGTACACAGCCCATCTGAAATTAGCCCACCCAACTACCTCATCCCTATATTGTTATTTATTTTGCTCTTTTGCACCCCAGTATCTCTATTTGCACATAATCTCTTGCACATCTAGCATTCCAGTGTTAATACTATTGTAATTATTTTGCACTATGGCCTATTTACTGCCTTACCTCCATAACTTGCTACATTTGCACACACTGTATATATATTTTCTGTTGTATTTCTGACTTTATGTTTTTTTACCCCATATGTAACTCTGTGTTGTTGTTTTTTGTTTGTTATTGCACTACTATGCTTTATCTTGGCCAGGTCGCAGTTGTAAATGAGAACCTGTTCTCAACTGGCTTACCTGGTTAAATAAAGGTGAAATAAATACAAAAAAAAAAAAAAAAAAAAATGGGCGAATGAGGATGAATTTTGACTCCAACATTCTAACAGTCTAATAAATACATTTCATATACTGTATGTATATATATGCTATTGGAAAAATAATCATTTGGTTGTGTTTATGAAGGTCTTGGGTAACATTACAATCTGAAAAAACTATGATTTCAAAGAACACAATAGCATTTTCATTAGTTTATGTTACTGTAGACTATATGTTGCCGCGTGCTAATTTTGAAATAGAGCTCATCTTTCAATTTTTTGAGTTATTTGTAAATGGTAACTGTTTTGGACTGTTTGGAAACCTGCTCTTTCTGATAATATATAGAAATCAAAATATCTTAGCTGCATATAACTCTGCAGGAAGATGAGAAAAAGTCAAATTTTGGCACTCCGTGGAAAGAAATTATGATATGTCCTCTTAAAACACAAATTATGTTTGTGATATTGAAATTCTAACATACTGTATGTGTGTTAAATAGACTTATTAGGATGGAGGGGGGGTGCATGACTTAAGTGTTCTAGCTTCTAGTGTTAATGTGGCTCAATTCGCTATGAAAGCTGTAAATTAGCTAGCTAGGTGTTGATAGCCACAAGCTGACTCATGCAGTGCTAACGTATGAGGCTGGTAGGGATAATGTTGCAAGCTGATTTGCAAGTAAATTCATAAAGTATTTGCTTGTAAATTGGCTCTAATTTCAATTGAAATCAGTAGTCATGAGTGCACATGATTTGGTTTAATTTGAAGTTATACATTTGAAGATTTTTATGTCGGAGTTTAAGTGGTAGGGAATAGGCTGGGGACTCTTTATGAGTGGTAGGGAATAGGCTGGGGACTCTTTATGAGTGGTAGGGAATAGGCTGGGGACTCTTTATGAGTGGTAGGGAATAGGCTGGGGACTCTTTATGAGTGGTAGGGAATAGGCTGGGGACTCTTTATGAGTGGTAGGGAATAGGCTGGGGACTCTTTATGAGTGGTAGGGAATAGGCTGGGGACTCTTTATGAGTGGTAGGGAATAGGCTGGGGACTCTTTATGATGCGACACCCCTAAAAAAATTATAAACTGGCATTACTTCAGAATTCTGATCGGTTTTATGAAATAACTATTAAAATAGAAAAGTGAGTTGTAACTTTGCATTGGGACTTTTAATGTGTATACGATTGCAAATCCATATGTTCCATGTGGTTACGTTTATGCTACCTTCCCTTTAACCATGAGGGGGTTAGCCATGAGGGCAAAACAACTGTGGCCCGGCACCAAGAGGAAGCAGCTTGCTCAATCAGGCAGGCCGTTATAGCTCCCAGTTCCGCCCCAGTAGAGGTTGACTGCGTCCCAAACAGCATCTTATTCCCTATGTAGTGCACTACTTTTACCGTGCCATTTGGGACGCAGCTGTTGCCTTGGCCGCTGCCGCTTCGCAGAACTCCAGGCCAGTAAAGCACCGGCCACAAAATAAGTGGCTTGAACCCACATACTTCAAATTACAGGGCACTGCGAATCAGAAAATGCTACTCCTGCTTCTCAATTGGTGTTTAAAAATGTATATTAAAACTCCTTGGTTTTTCTACATCCTACATATAGGCTGGGACTCCTGCTCCTCTCTCTGGGTCTATAGGCTGGGACTCCTGCTCCTCTCTCTGGGTCTATAGGCTGGGACTCCTGCTCCTCTCTCTGGGTCTATAGGCTGGGACTCCTGCTCTTCTCTCTCTGGGTCTATAGGCTGGGACTCCTGCTCTTCTCTCTCTGGGTCTATAGGCTGGGACTCCTGCTCTTCTCTCTCTGGGTCTATAGGCTGGGACTCCTGCTCTTCTCTCTCTGGGTCTATAGGCTGGGACTCCTGCTCCTCTCTCTCTGGGTCTATAGGCTGGGACTCCTGCTCCTCTCTCTCTGGGTCTATAGGCTGGGACTCCTGCTCTTCTCTCTCTGGGTCTATAGGCTGGGACTCCTGCTCTTCTCTCTCTGGGTCTATAGGCTGGGACTCCTGCTCTTCTCTCTCTGGGTCTATAGGCTGGGACTCCTGCTCTTCTCTCTGGGTCTATAGGCTGGGACTCCTGCTCTTCTCTCTCTGGGTCTATAGGCTGGGACTCCTGCTCTTCTCTCTGGGTCTATAGGCTGGGACTCCTGCTCTTCTCTCTCTGGGTCTATAGGCTGGGACTCCTGCTCTTCTCTCTCTGGGTCTATAGGCTGGGACTCCTGCTCCTCTCTCTGGGTCTATAGGCTGGGACTCCTGCTCTTCTCTCTGGGTCTATAGGCTGGGACTCCTGCTCCTCTCTCTCTGGGTCTATAGGCTGGGACTCCTGCTCTTCTCTCTCTGGGTCTATAGGCTGGGACTCCTGCTCTTCTCTCTCTGGGTCTATAGGCTGGGACTCCTGCTCCTCTCTCTGGGTCTATAGGCTGGGACTCCTGCTCCTCTCTCTGGGTCTATAGGCTGGGACTCCTGCTCTTCTCTCTGGGTCTATAGGCTGGGACTCCTGCTCTTCTCTCTCTGGGTCTATAGGCTGGGGCTCCTGCTCCTCTCTCTCTGGGTCTATAGGCTGGGGCTCCTGCTCCTCTCTCTGGGTCTATAGGCTGGGACTCCTGCTCTTCTCTCTGGGTCTATAGGCTGGGACTCCTGCTCTTCTCTCTGGGTCTATAGGCTGGGACTCCTGCTCCTCTCTCTGGGTCTATAGGCTGGGACTCCTGCTCCTCTCTCTGGGTCTATAGGCTGGGACGCCTCCTCTCTCTGGGTCTATAGGCTGGGACTCCTGCTCCTCTCTCTGGGTCTATAGGCTGGGACTCCTGCTCCTCTCTCTGGGTCTATAGGCTGGGACTCCTGCTCTTCTCTCTGGGTCTATAGGCTGGGACTCCTGCTCCTCTCTCTGGGTCTATAGGCTGGGGACTCCTGCTCTTCTCTCTGGGTCTATAGGCTGGGACTCCTGCTCTTCTCTCTGGGTCTATAGGCTGGGACTCCTGCTCCTCTCTCTCTGGGTCTATAGGCTGGGACTCCTGCTCCTCTCTCTGGGTCTATAGGCTGGGAGTCCTGCTCTTCTCTCTCTGGGTCTATAGGCTGGGACTCCTGCTCTTCTCTCTGGGTCTATAGGCTGGGACTCCTGATCCTCTCTCTGGGTCTATAGGCTGGGACTCCTGCTCTTCTCTCTCTGGGTCTATAGGCTGGGACTCCTGCTCCTCTCTCTGGGTCTATAGGCTGGGACTCCTGCTCCTCTCTCTCTGGGTCTATAGGCTGGGACTCCTGCTCCTCTCTCTGGGTCTATAGGCTGGGACTCCTGCTCCTCTCTCTCTGGGTCTATAGGCTGGGACTCCTGCTCTTCTCTCTCTGGGTCTATAGGCTTGGGACTCCTGCTCTTCTCTCTCTGGGTCTATAGGCTGGGACTCCCTGCTCTTCTCTCTCTGGGTCTATAGGCTGGGACTCCTGCTCCTCTCTCTGGGTCTATAGGCTGGGACTCCTGCTCCTCTCTCTGGGTCTATAGGGCTGGGACTCCTGCTCTTCTCTCTCTGGGTCTATAGGCTGGGACTCCTGCTCCTCTCTCTGGGTCTATAGGCTGGGACTCCTGCTCCTCTCTCTCTGGGTCTATAGGCTGGGACTCCTGCTCCTCTCCTCTGGGTCTATAGGCTGGGACTCCTGCTCCTCTCTCTGGGTCTATAGGCTGGGACCCTGCTCCTCTCTCTGGGTCTATAGGCTGGGACTCCTGCTCTTCTCTCTGGGTCTATAGGCTGGGACTCCTGCTCTTCTCTCTGGGTCTATAGGCTGGGACTCCTGCTCTTCTCTCTGGGTCTATAGGCTGGGACTCCTGCTCCTCTCTCTCTGGGTCTATAGGCTGGGACTCCTGCTCCTCTCTCTGGGTCTATAGGCTGGGACTCCTGCTCCTCTCTCTGGGTCTATAGGCTGGGACTCCTGCTCTTCTCTCTGGGTCTATAGGCTGGGACTCCTGCTCCTCTCTCTCTGGGTCTATAGGCTGGGACTCCTGCTCCTCTCTCTCTGGGTCTATAGGCTTGGACTCCTGCTCCTCTCTCTCTGGGTCTATAGGCTGGGACTCCTGCTCTTCTCTCTGGGTCTATAGGCTGGGACTCCTGCTCCTCTCTCTGGGTCTATAGGCTGGGACTCCTGCTCCTCTCTCTGGGTCTATAGGCTGGGACTCCTGCTCCTCTCTCTGGGTCTATAGGCTGGGACTCCTGCTCTTCTCTCTCTGGGTCTATAGGCTGGGACTCCTGCTCCTCTCTCTGGGTCTATAGGCTGGGACTCCTGCTCCTCTCTCTGGGTCTATAGGCTGGGACTCCTGCTCTTCTCTCTGGGTCTATAGGCTGGGACTCCTGCTCCTCTCTCTGGGTCTATAGGCTGGGACTCCTGCTCCTCTCTCTGGGTCTATAGGCTGGGACTCCTGCTCTTCTCTCTGGGTCTATAGGCTGGGACTCCTGCTCTTCTCTCTCTGGGTCTATAGGCTGGGACTCCTGCTCTTCTCTCTCTGGGTCTATAGGCTGGGACTCCTGCTCTTCTCTCTCTGGGTCTATAGGCTGGGACTCCTGCTCTTCTCTCTCTGGGTCTATAGGCTGGGACTCCTGCTCCTCTCTCTCTGGGTCTATAGGCTGGGACTCCTGCTCTTCTCTCTCTGGGTCTATAGGCTGGGACTCCTGCTCTTCTCTCTGGGTCTATAGGCTGGGACTCCTGCTCTTCTCTCTCTGGGTCTATAGGCTGGGACTCCTGCTCCTCTCTCTGGGTCTATAGGCTGGGACTCCTGCTCCTCTCTCTAGGTCTATAGGCTGGGACTCCTGCTCCTCTCTCTCTGGGTCTATAGGCTGGGACTCCTGCTCCTCTCTCTCTGGGTCTATAGGCTGGGACTCCTGCTCTTCTCTCTGGGTCTATAGGCTGGGACTCCTGCTCCTCTCTCTGGGTCTATAGGCTGGGACTCCTGCTCTTCTCTCTCTGGGTCTATAGGCTGGGACTCCTGCTCCTCTCTCTGGGTCTATAGGCTGGGACTCCTGCTCTTCTCTCTCTGGGTCTATAGGCTGGGACTCCTGCTCCTCTCTCTGGGTCTATAGGCTGGGACTCCTGCTCCTCTCTCTGGGTCTATAGGCTGGGACTCCTGCTCCTCTCTCTGGGTCTATAGGCTGGGACTCCTGCTCCTCTCTCTGGGTCTATAGGCTGGGACTCCTGCTCCTCTCTCTCTGGGTCTATAGGCTGGGACTCCTGCTCCTCTCTCTGGGTCTAAGGCTGGGACTCCTGCTCCTCTCTCTGGGTCTATAGGCTGGGACTCCTGCTCTTCTCTCTCTGGGTCTATAGGCTGGGACTCCTGCTCTTCTCTCTGGGTCTATAGGCTGGGACTCCTGCTCCTCTCTCTGGGTCTATAGGCTGGGACTCCTGCTCCTCTCTCTGGGTCTATAGGCTGGGACTCCTGCTCTTCTCTCTGGGTCTATAGGCTGGGACTCCTGCTCCTCTCTCTGGGTCTATAGGCTGGGACTCCTGCTCCTCTCTCTCTGGGTCTATAGGCTGGGACTCCTGCTCTTCTCTCTCTGGGTCTATAGGCTGGGACTCCTGATCTATGCAGCTCTGTAACAAAAGCATGATTACTGGGCATAAATACCAACAGTATGGGGTGATACAGAGTGCTGTTCTGGATAGTGTCCATGTCATATGGTACTGCTCTGCTTGAAACAGAGCCGGGACCTGCCCTTAAAACCATACTGTACAATATGGACTGGAGGAGGGACAGATCCTTCAGACACAGAAAGCAAGAGAGAGAGTAGAGAGACAGAGAGATAGGAGAGAGTAGAGAGACAGAGAGATAGGAGAGAGTTAGAGAGACAGAGAGATAGGAGAGAGTTCGAGAGACAGAGAGATAGGAGAGAGTAGAGAGACAGAGAGATAGGAGAGAGTTCGAGAGACAGAGAGATAGGAGAGAGTTAGAGAGACAGAGAGATAGGAGAGAGTAGAGACAGAGAGATGGAGAGAGTTAGAGAGACAGAGAGATAGGAGAGAGTAGAGAGACAGAGAGATAGGAGAGAGTAGAGAGACAGAGAGATAGGAGAGAGTTAGAGAGACAGAGAGATAGGAGAGAGTAGAGAGACAGAGAGATAGGAGAGAGTGAGAGACAGAGAGATAGGAGAAGTAGAGACAGCGAGATAGGAGAAGTAGAGGACAGAGAGATAGGAGAGAGTAGAGACAGAGAGATAGGAGAGAGTAGAGAGGGGACAGAGAGATTAGGAGAGGTAGAGAGACAGAGAGATAGGAGAGGACAGAGAGATAGGAGAGGTAGGACAGGAGATAGGAGAGAGAGAGAGAGACTAGAGAGATAGGAGGTAGAGGAGACAGAGAGATAGGAGAGAGTAGAGAGACAGAGAGATAGGAGAGAGTAGAGAGACAGAGAGATAGGAGAGAGTAGAGAGAGATAGGAGAGAGTAGAGAGACAGAGAGATAGGAGAGAGTAGAGAGACAGAGAGATAGGAGAGAGTAGAGAGAGATAGGAGAGAGTAGAGAGACAGAGAGAGAGACCTGATGTTATGAACACTTAAAGGGACATTTCCCCGCTGCTCTATTTCACTCTACAAGTCCATGAATGTATTATTAACATATCATGTGTCATAAACATTTAGGATTTCCTCACTACACGCAAATACGAGCGTTTCTGCATCTCACCGGTAGCAACGGGCCAGCTACATCGCCTGGTTGTAAGCAAACCACAATATCCAGAATTCATAGTGATTTCAGGATGTGTGAGAAATATAAAAATATCTGTTAGTAGCCAGCACTTTCAGCCAGAGGATTTCAAAACGGAACTGAAGTCTAAATTGGAGAAAAGGAGGTCTTAGTAAGGAGGGGGTGGGGGTGGGTGACCGACTGGTGTCTGCTGTGGATGGGTATTGTTTTAAGGTCAGTATGCATGATCTATTGACATGAGGGGGGTGGATATGGTACCTTGTTAGAGTGTGTATTGATGGGGACAGAGTAGTAAATGTTGTCTAATCACTGACTAGTGTTTGTCCTACAGACTGATGCTGCTGCTGAGGACGATGACCTGGACACCAGCTTCAGTAGGACGGAGCCTGTAGACCCAATTGGATGAAAGCTTTCAGCCTGGAATAAGCCTCAAGCCCACAATACCAATACCCAATACCCTCTTTAGAAAACAAAATCACCAATACACTAAACTGTCTACAAGTCAAGTGCTCCTCAATCTTTTCACACCCTTGCAGTCAGTTCTTTGGCATTGGGGGAGAGGGGCTGTCAGTATACTACTAGCCTAGTCACTCTATCGTTGGCAGTGCTTGTCTATAACTGGAGGTGCACAACAATACACAACTAGACTGTCTACAAGTCAAGCCCCCCTCAAACTTGTCCCATCTTTGCTAACAGCCCATGTCAATGCCCCATTAGTGACTCTGAGTGGAACAAAACACATACCAGTCTAATGGGCCCTTTAGTGTTTACAGATGAACATGGTTTATTGTATGGTTACACATCCTCAGGATCAGGCTTCATGTTCTACACATCCTCATGATCAGTCTTCATGTTCTACACATCCTCATGATCAGTCTTCATGTTCTACACATCCTCATGATCAGTCTTCATGTTCTACACATCCTCATGATCAGTCTTCATGTTCTACACATCCTCATGATCAGTCTCCATGTTCTACACATCCTCAGGATCAGTCTCCATGTTCTACACATCCTCATGATCAGTCTTCATGTTCTACACATCCTCATGATCAGTCTTCATGTTCTACACATCCTCATGATCAGTCTTCATGTTCTACACATCTCATGATCAGTCTTCATGTTCTACACATCCTCATGATCAGTCTTCATGTTCTTACACATCCTCATGAGCAGTCTTCATGTTATACACATCCTCATGATCAGTCTTCTGTTTCTACACATCCTCATGATCAGTCTTCATGTTCTACACATCCTCATGATCAGGCTTCATGTTTTACATATCCTCATGATCAGTCTTTCATGTTCTACACATCCTCATGATCAGTCTTCATGTTCTACACATCCTCATGATCAGTCTTCATGTTCTACTACACATCCTCATGATCAGTCTTCATGTTTCTACACATCCTCATGATCAGTCTCATGTTTCTACACATCTCATGATCAGTCTTCATGTTTTACATATCCTCATGATCAGTCTTCATGTTCTACACATCCTCATGATCAGTATTCATGTTCTACACATCCTCATGATCAGTCTTCATGTTCTACACATCCTCATGATCAGTCTTCATGTTCTACACATCCTCATGATCAGTCTTCATGTTCTACACATCCTCATGATCAGTCTTCATGTTCTACACATCCTCATGATCAGTCTTCATGTTCTACACATCCTCATGATCAGGCTTCATGTTTTACATATCCTCATGATCAGTCTTCATGTTCTACACATCCTCATGATCAGTCTTCATGTTCTAACACATCCTCATGATCAGTCTTCATGTTCTACACATCCTCATGATCAGTCTTCATGTTCTACACATCCTCATGATCAGTCTTCATGTTCTACACATCCTCATGATCAGTCTTCATGTTTCTACACATCCTCATGATCAGTCTTCATGTTTTACATATCCTCATGATCAGTCTTCATGTTCTACACATCCTCATGATCAGTCTTCATGTTCTACACATCCTCATGATCAGTCTTCATGTTCTACACATCCTCATGATCAGTCTTCATGTTCTACACATCCTCATGATCAGTCTTCATGTTTTACATATCCTCATGATCAGTCTTCATGTTTTACATATCCTCATGATCAGTCTTCATGTTCTACACATCCTCATGATCAGTCTTCATGTTTTACATATCCTCATGATCAGGTCTTCATGTTCTACACATCCTCATGATCAGTCTTCATGTTCTACACATCCTCATGATCAGTCTTCATGTTCTTACACATCCTCATGATCAGTCTTCATGTTCTTACACATCCTCAATGATCAGTCTTCATGTTCTACACATCCTCATGATCAGTCTTCATGTTCTACACATCCTCATGATCAGTCTTCATGTTCTACCACATCCTCATGATCAGTCTTCATGTTCTACACATCCTCATGATCAGTCTTCATGTTCTACACATCCTCATGATCAGGCTTCATGTTCTACACATCCTCATGATCAGTCTTCATGTTCTACACATCCTCATGATCAGTCTAGTACATCTCATGATCAGTCTTCATGTTCTACACATCCTCATGATCAGTCTTCATGTTCTACACATCCTCATGATCAGTCTTCATGTTCTACACATCCTCATGATCAGTCTTCATGTTCTACACATCCTCATGATCAGTCTTCATGTTTTACACATCCTCATGATCAGTCTTCATGTTCTACACATCCTCATGATCAGTCTTCATGTTTCTACACATCCTCATGATCAGTCTTCATGTTCTACACATCCTCATGATCAGTCTTCATGTTCTACACATCCTCATGATCAGTCTTCATGTTCTACACGTCCTCATGATCAGTCTTCATGTTCTACACATCCTCATGATCCGTCTTCATGTTCTACACATCCTCATGATCAGTCTTCATGTTCTACACATCCTCATGATCAGTCTTCATGTTCTACACATCCTCATGATCAGTCTTCATGTTCTACACATCCTCATGATCAGTCTTCATGTTTTACACATCCTCATGATCAGTCTCATGTTCTACACATCCTCATGATCAGTCTTCATGTTCTACACATCCTCATGATCAGTCTTCATGTTCTACACATCCTCATGATCAGTCTTCATGTTTTACACATCCTCATGATCAGTCTTCATGTTTTACACATCCTCATGATCAGTCTTCATGTTCTACACATCCTCATGATCAGTCTTCATGTTCTACACATCCTCATGATCAGTCTTCATGTTCTACACATCCTCATGATCAGTCTTCATGTTTTACACATCCTCATGATCAGTCTTCATGTTCTACACATCCTCATGATCAGTCTTCATGTTCTACACATCCTCATGATCAGTCTTCATGTTCTACACATCCTCATGATCAGTCTTCATGTTCTACACATCCTCATGATCAGGCTTCATGTTCTACACATCCTCATGATCAGGCTTCATGTTCTACACATCCTCATGATCAGTCTTCATGTTCTACACATCCTCATGATCAGTCTTCATGTTCTACACATCCTCATGATCAGTCTTCATGTTCTACACATCCTCATGATCAGTCTTCATGTTTTACACATCCTCATGATCAGTCTTCATGTTCTACACATCCTCATGATCAGTCTTCATGTTCTACACATCCTCATGATCAGTCTTCATGTTCTACACATCCTCATGATCAGTCTTCATGTTTTACACATCCTCATGATCAGTCTTCATGTTTTACACATCCTCATGATCAGTCTTCATGTTCTACACATCCTCATGATCAGTCTTCATGTTCTACACATCCTCATGATCAGTCTTCATGTTCTACACATCCTCATGATCAGTCTTCATGTTCTACACATCCTCATGATCAGTCTTCATGTTTTACACATCCTCATGATCAGTCTTCATGTTCTACACATCCTCATGATCAGTCTTCATGTTCTACACATCCTCATGATCAGTCTTCATGTTCTACACATCCTCATGATCAGTCTTCATGTTCTACACATCCTCATGATCAGTCTTCATGTTCTAACACATCCTCATGATCAGGCTTCATGTTCTACACATCCTCATGATCAGGCTTCATGTTCTACACATCCTCATGATCAGTCTTCATGTTCTACACATCCTCATGATCAGTCTTCATGTTCTACACATCCTCATGATCAGTCTTCATGTTTTACATATCCTCATGATCAGTCTTCATGTTCTACACATCCTCATGATCAGTCTTCATGTTCTACACATCCTCATGATCAGTCTTCATGTTCTACACATCCTCATGATCAGTCTTCATGTTCTACACATCCTCATGATCAGTCTTCATGTTCTACACATCCTCATGATCAGGCTTCATGTTCTACACATCCTCATGATCAGTCTTCATGTTCTACACATCCTCATGATCAGGCTTCATGTTTTACATATCCTCATGATCAGTCTTCATGTTCTACACATCCTCATGATCAGTCTTCATGTTCTACACATCCTCATGATCAGTCTTCATGTTCTACACATCCTCATGATCAGTCTTCATGTTCTACACATCCTCATGATCAGTCTTCATGTTCTACACATCCTCATGATCAGTCTTCATGTTTTACATATCCTCATGATCAGTCTTCATGTTCTACACATCCTCATGATCAGTCTTCATGTTCTACACATCCTCATGATCAGTCTTCATGTTCTACACATCCTCATGATCAGTCTTCATGTTCTACACATCCTCATGATCAGTCTTCATGTTCTACACATCCTCATGATCAGTCTTCATGTTTTACACATCCTCATGATCAGTCTTCATGTTTTACATATCCTCATGATCAGTCTTCATGTTCTACACATCCTCATGATCAGTCTTCATGTTTTACATATCCTCATGATCAGTCTTCATGTTCTACACATCCTCATGATCAGTCTTCATGTTCTACACATCCTCATGATCAGTCTTCATGTTCTACACATCCTCATGATCAGTCTTCATGTTCTACACATCCTCATGATCAGTCTTCATGTTTTACACATCCTCATGATCAGTCTTCATGTTCTACACATCCTCATGATCAGTCTTCATGTTCTACACATCCTCATGATCAGTCTTCATGTTCTACACATCCTCATGATCAGGCTTCATGTTCTACACATCCTCATGATCAGTCTTCATGTTCTACACATCCTCATGATCAGTCTTCATGTTTTACACATCCTCATGATCAGTCTTCATGTTCTACACATCCTCATGATCAGTCTTCATGTTCTACACATCCTCATGATCAGTCTTCATGTTCTACACATCCTCATGATCAGTCTTCATGTTCTACACATCCTCATGATCAGTCTTCATGTTCTACACATCCTCATGATCAGTCTTCATGTTCTACACATCCTCATGACCAGTCTTCATGTTCTACACATCGTCATGATCGGTCTTCATGTCTTTCCAGGAGACTTGCAGTACAAACAAATCAAGGAGCCAGAGTCACAGCCCCCCATCGCCACAGCGCCAAAACTTGCTAATCTAGCTGCCATTATTTAGATATCAGTTTTTTTACTGAACACTTATTTTTCTTAAAACTGGTTAAAGGCTTGTAAGCATGTCACTGTAAGGTCTACACCTGTTGTATACGGCGCATGTGACAAATAAATGTGACAAATAAAATGTGATTTGATTTGACTTCAACTTCTTGATCAATTCATTGTGATATTCATGAAATGTATTTGGATAAACTAGCTTCAGTCTTACTGCTAAAACAAATGATGCAGGGAGTTGGTAACATGTAAACATGTTCTAATAAAACAGTAGATTAGTCTGTCAATATGTCAAGTAAGTAGACATGGCTTGTATTCAAGACAAAGTTTATTTGCTCTGGAGACCGAGGTGAGTTTACACAGCAGTATGCAGGGGGTGAGTTTACACAGCAGTATGCAGGAGGTGAGTTTACACAGCAGTATGCAGGGGGTGAGTTTACACAGCAGTATGCTGGAGGTGAGTTTACACAGCAGTATGCAGGGGGTGAGTTTACACAGCAGTATGCAGAAGGTGAGTTTACACAGCAGTATGCAGGGGGTGAGTTTACACAGCAGTATGCAGGGGGTGAGTTTACACAGCAGTATGCAGGAGGTGAGTTTACACAGCAGTATTCAGGAGGTGAGTTTACACAGCAGTATGCAGGAGGTGAGTTTACACAGCAGTATGCTGGAGGTGAGTTTACACAGCAGTATGCAGGAGGTGAGTTTACACAGCAGTATGCAGGGGGTGAGTTTACACAGCAGTATGCAGGAGGTGAGTTTACACAGCAGTATGCTGGAGGTGAGTTTACACAGCAGTATGCAGGAGGTGAGTTCACACAGCAGTATGCCAGAGATGAGTTTACACAGCAGTATGCAGGAACTGTTATGGCAATGTATGACCTACAGTACATTGGGAAAGTATTCAGACCCCATGACTTTTTCCACATTTTGGTATGTTACAGCCTTATTCTAAAATTGATATTACATTTACATAAGTATTCAGACCCTTTCATCAGACCAGAAAATCTTGTTTCTCATGGTCTGAGAGTCTTTAGGTGCCTTTTCGCAAACTCCAAGCGGGCTGTCATGTGCCTTATACTGAGGAGTGGCTTCCATCTGGCCACTCTACCATAAAGGCCTGATTGGTGGAATGCTGCAGAGATGGTTGTCCTTCTGGAAGGTTCTCCCATCTCCACAGAGGAACTCTGGATCTCTGTCAGAGTGACCATCGGGTTCTTGGTCACCTCCCTGACCAAGGCTCACCTTCCCCGATTGCTCACTTTTGGCCGGGCGGCCAGTTCTAGGAAGAGTCTTGGTGGTTCCAAACTTCTTCCATTTAAGAATGATGGACATGCACTGTCAACTGTGGGACCTTATATAGACATGTGTGTCCCTTTCCAAATCATGTCCAATCAACTGAATTTACCACAGGTGGACTCCAATCAAGTTGTAGAAACATCTCAAGGATGATCAATGGAAACAGGATGCACCTGAGCTCCATTTCGAGTCTCATAGCAAAGGGTCTGAATACTTATGTAAATAAGGTATTTCTGTTTTTATTTGTAATACATTTGCAAAAATTTATAAAAACCTGTTTTCACTTTGTCATTATGGGGTATTGTGTGTAGATTGCTCAGGATATAAAATAAATAATCAATTTTAGAATAAGGCTGTAACGTAACAAAATGTGGGAAAAGTCAAGGGGTCTGAATACTTCCAAAGGCACTGTATATACAGTAAAATAAAATATACTACTAATGCCTATAATAAAAACTACAGTTCTACAAAGGGAATACTTGCATATGGTGTGTTTGGGTGGTGCGGTGAGGTGTTCGGAGTCATTTTGATAAAAGGGGAGATTGTTGTTATGGGACCTTTCACATCTCCTCTTGAGCGTCATCAACTTCTCTGTATACAAGCGGTATAGTCTGAGAGAAAATAAAACAATACAGCTATAGTGCATTATGGCCAAACAGTTCTATTTTGGTTTCATCAGACCAGAGGACATTTCTCCAAAAAGTACCATCTTTGTCCACATGTGCAGTTGCAAACCGTAGTCTGGCTTTTTTATGGCGGTTTTGGAGCAGTGGCTTCTTCCTTGCTGAGCGGCCTTTCAGGTTATGTCGATATAGGACTCGTTTTACTGTGGATATAGATACTTTTGTACCTGTTTCCTCCAGCATCTTCACAAGGTCCTTTGCTGTTGTTCTGGGATTGATTTGCACTTTTCGCACCAAAGTACGTTCATCTCTTGGAGACAGAACGCATCTCCTTCCTGAGCGGTATGACGGCTGTGTGGTCCCATGGTGTTTATACTTGCGTCCTATTGTTTGTACAGATGAACGTGGTACCTTCAGGCGTTTGGAAATTGCTCCCAAGGATGAACCAGACTTGTGGAGGTCTAAAAAAAAAATTCTGAGGTCTTGGCTGATTTCTTTTGATTTCCCCATGATGTCAAGCAAAGAGGCACTGAGTTTGAAGGTAGGCCTTGAAATACATCCACAGGTACACCTCCAATTGACTCAAAGTATGTCAATTAGCCTATTAAAAGCTTCTAAAGCCATGACATCATTTTCTGGAATTTTCCAAGCTGTTTAAAGGCACAGTGAAATTAGTGTATGTAAACTTCTGACCCACTGGAATTGTGATACAGTGAATTATAAGTGAAATAATCTGTCTGTAAACAATTGCTGGAAAAATTACTTCTGTCATGCACAAAGTTAGTTAACAATACATTTGTGGAGTGGTTGAAAAACAAGTTTTAATAACTCCAACCTAAGTGTATGTAAACTTCCGACTTCAACTGTAGCTGTTCTGTCCTGCCGATGCACAGAAAACCCAGGCAAATGTATATTATCCATGTCGTCGTTCAGCCACGACTCGATGAAACATAAGATATTACAGTTTTTATTGTCCCGTTGGTAGGATAGTCTCGAATGGAGATCATCCAGCTTATTCTCCAGTGATTGCACATTGGCCAATAGGACGGATGGTAGAGGCTCGCCGACAAATTCTCACAAGGCACTCGGATCTGTATCTGGACCTGTATCGCCGGCTCTTTTTCATGTGAATGACATAAAACGCCCCGTCAGGCTGTAGTCTTTACAAAGCCATGGAAAATGAGTAAACCTAGATATCCGGCAATGTCCTGGAAGATAGGAACATCGTTGAACAAGGACAACTATATCTACACGCGTGATCGTGCAATCAGCAAAACACAAAGGTCACAATAATTGCTACAAAACATGACAATTTTTAGAAGAGACAGAAGGCTCAATCAACCAATGACGTAATCGGTTGAACTCTCCCAGCACGAAAATTAAACAATACAGCTATAGTGCATAATTATGTCTGAAACACCTTCTCATCACTCATAATTATGTAGGGAGACTGGAACACCCTCTCATCACTTATAATTATGGAGGGAGACTGGAACACCCTCTCATCACTTATAATTATGTAGGGAGACTGGAACACCTGTCATCACTTATAATTATGTATGGAGACTGGAACACCCTCTCATCACTTATAATTATGCAGGGAGACTGGAACACCTGTCATCACTTATAATTATGTATGGAGACTGGAACACCCTCTCATCACTTATAATTATGTAGGGAGACTGGAACACCTCTCATCATTATAATTATGTATGGAGACTGGAACACCTCTCATCACTTATAATTATGGAGGGAGACTGGAACACCCTCTCATCACTTATAATTATGTAGGGAGACTGGAACACCTCTCATCATTATAATTATGTATGGAGACTGGAACACCCTCTCATCACTTATAATTATGTAGGGAGACTGGAACACCTGTCATCACTTATAATTATGTAGGGAGACTGGAACACCTGTCATCACTTATAATTATGTAGGGAGACTGGAACACCCTCTCATCACTTATAATTATGTATGGAGACTGGAACACCTCTCATCACTTATAATTATGTAGGGAGACTGGAACACCCTCTCATCATTATAATTATGGAGGGAGACTGGAACACCCTGTCATCACTTATAATTATGGAGGGAGACTGGAACACCTCTCATCATTATAATTATGTAGGGAGACTGGAACACCCTCTCATCATTATAATTATGGAGGGAGACTGGAACACCTCTCATCACTTATAATTATGTAGGGAGACTGGAACACCCTCTCATCATTATAATTATGGAGGGAGACTGGAACACCCTGTCATCACTTATAATTATGGAGGGAGACTGGAACACCCTCTCATCATTATAATTATGGAGGGAGACTGGAACACCTGTCATCACTTATAATTATGTATGGAGACTGGAACACCCTCTCATCACTTATAATTATGGAGGGAGACTGGAACACCTGTCATCACTTATAATTATGGAGGGAGACTGGAACACCCTCTCATCACTTATAATTATGGAGGGAGACTGGAACACCCTCTCATCACTTATAATTATGTAGGGAGACTGGAACACCCTCTCATCACTTATAATTATGTATGGAGACTGGAACACCTGTCATCACTTATAATTATGGAGGGAGACTGGAACACCCTCTCATCACTTATAATTATGTAGGGAGACTGGAACACCTGTCATCACTTATAATTATGGAGGGAGACTGGAACACCCTCTCATCACTCATAATTATGTAGGGAGACTGGAACACCCTCTCATCATTATAATTATGTAGGGAGACTGGAACACCCTCTCATCACTCATAATTATGTAGGGAGACTGGAACACCCTCTCATCACTCATAATTATGTAGGGAGACTGGAACACCCTCTCATCATTATAATTATGTATGGAGACTGGAACACCCTCTCATCACTTATAATTATGTATGGAGACTGGAACACCCTCTCATCATTATAATTATGGAGGGAGACTGGAACACCTGTCATCACTTATAATTATGTAGTAAGACTGGAACACCCTCTCATCATTATAATTATGTAGGGAGACTGGAACACCCTCTCATCACTTATAATTATGTATGGAGACTGGAACACCCTGTCATCACTTATAATTATGTAGGGAGACTGGAACACCTGTCATCACTTATAATTATGGAGGGAGACTGGAACACCCTCTCATCACTTATAATTATGTATGGAGACTGGAACACCTCTCATCACTTATAATTATGGAGGGAGACTGGAACACCTCTCATCACTTATAATTATGGAGGGAGACTGGAACACCTGTCATCACTTATAATTATGGAGGGAGACTGGAACACCTGTCATCACTTATAATTATGGAGGGAGACTGGAACACCTGTCATCACTTATAATTATGGAGGGAGACTGGAACACCTGTCATCACTTATAATTATGTAGGGAGACTGGAACACCCTCTCATCACTTATAATTATGTAGGGAGACTGGAACACCTGTCATCACTTATAATTATGGAGGGAGACTGGAACACCCTCTCATCACTTATAATTATGTAGGGAGACTGGAACACCCTCTCATCATTATAATTATGTATGGAGACTGGAACACCTGTCATCACTTATAATTATGTAGGGAGACTGGAACACCCTCTCATCACTTATAATTATGTATGGAGACTGGAACACCCTCTCATCATTATAATTATGTATGGAGACTGGAACACCTCTCATCACTTATAATTATGTAGGGAGACTGGAACACCTGTCATCACTTATAATTATGTATGGAGACTGGAACACCCTCTCATCACTTATAATTATGTATGGAGACTGGAACACCTCTCATCACTTATAATTATGGAGGGAGACTGGAACACCTCTCATCATTATAATTATGTATGGAGACTGGAACACCTCTCATCATTATAATTATGTAGGGAGACTGGAACACCTCTCATCATTATAATTATGTATGGAGACTGGAACACCCTCTCATCACTTATAATTATGTAGGGAGACTGGAACACCTGTCATCACTTATAATTATGTAGGGAGACTGGAACACCTCTCATCATTATAATTATGTAGGGAGACTGGAACACCCTCTCATCACTTATAATTATGTAGGGAGACTGGAACACCCTCTCATCACTTATAATTATGGAGGGAGACTGGAACACCCTCTCATCACTTATAATTATGGAGGGAGACTGGAACACCTGTCATCACTTATAATTATGTATGGAGACTGGAACACCCTCTCATCATTATAATTATGGAGGGAGACTGGAACACCTGTCATCACTTATAATTATGTAGGAAGACTGGAACACCCTCTCATCATTATAATTATGTAGGGAGACTGGAACACCTGTCATCACTTATAATTATGGAGGGAGACTGGAACACCTCTCATCACTTATAATTATGGAGGGAGACTGGAACACCCTCTCATCACTTATAATTATGGAGGGAGAATGGAACACCCTCTCATCACTTATAATTATGGAGGGAGACTGGAACACCTCTCATCACTTATAATTATGGAGGGAGACTGGAACACCTGTCATCACTTATAATTATGGAGGGAGACTGGAACACCTCTCATCATTATAATTATGGAGGGAGACTGGAACACCCTCTCATCACTTATAATTATGTAGGGAGACTGGAACACCCTCTCATCACTTATAATTATGGAGGGAGAATGGAACACCTCTCATCATTATAATTATGTATGGAGACTGGAACACCTCTCATCACTTATAATTATGGAGGGAGACTGGAACACCCTCTCATCATTATAATTATGGAGGGAGACTGGAACACCTGTCATCACTTATAATTATGTATGGAGACTGGAACACCTCTCATCATTATAATTATGGAGGGAGACTGGAACACCCTCTCATCATTATAATTATGGAGGGAGACTGGAACACCTGTCATCACTTATAATTATGTATGGAGACTGGAACACCCTCTCATCATTATAATTATGGAGGGAGACTGGAACACCTCTCATCATTATAATTATGTATGGAGACTGGAACACCTCTCATCACTTATAATTATGTAGGGAGACTGGAACACCCTCTCATCACTTATAATTATGGAGGGAGACTGGAACACCTGTCATCACTTATAATTATGTAGGGAGACTGGAACACCTCTCATCATTATAATTATGTATGGAGACTGGAACACCTCTCATCACTTATAATTATGTAGGGAGACTGGAACACCCTCTCATCACTTATAATTATGGAGGGAGACTGGAACACCTGTCATCACTTATAATTATGTATGGAGACTGGAACACCTGTCATCACTTATAATTATGTAGGGAGACTGGAACACCTGTCATCACTTATAATTATGTAGGGAGACTGGAACACCCTCTCATCACTTATAATTATGCAGGGAGACTGGAACACCTCTCATCACTTATAATTATGCAGGGAGACTGGAACACCTGTCATCACTTATAATTATGTAGGGAGACTGGAACACCTGTCATCACTTATAATTATGTAGGGAGACTGGAACACCCTCTCATCACTTATAATTATGTAGGGAGACTGGAACACCTCTCATCACTTATAATTATGCAGGGAGACTGGAACACCTGTCATCACTTATAATTATGTAGGGAGACTGGAACACCTGTCATCACTTATAATTATGTAGGGAGACTGGAACACCTGTCATCACTTATAATTATGTAGGGAGACTGGAACACCTCTCATCACTTATAATTATGTAGGGAGACTGGAACACCTGTCATCACTTATAATTATGGAGGGAGACTGGAACACCCTGTCATCACTTATAATTATGTATGGAGACTGGAACACCTGTCATCACTTATAATTATGTAGGGAGACTGGAACACCTCTCATCATTATAATTATGTAGGGAGACTGGAACACCCTCTCATCACTTATAATTATGGAGGGAGACTGGAACACCCTGTCATCACTTATAATTATGTAGGGAGACTGGAACACCTGTCATCACTTATAATTATGGAGGGAGACTGGAACACCTGTCATCACTCATCATTATGTAGGGAGACTGGAACACCCTCTCATCACTTATAATTATGTATGGAGACTGGAACACCTGTCATCACTTATAATTATGTAGGGAGACTGGAACACCTGTCATCACTTATAATTATGTAGGGAGACTGGAACACCCTCTCATCACTTATAATTATGGAGGGAGACTGGAACACCCTCTCATCACTTATAATTATGTAGGGAGACTGGAACACCCTCTCATCACTTATAATTATGTATGGAGACTGGAACACCTGTCATCACTTATAATTATGGAGGGAGACTGGAACACCCTCTCATCACTTATAATTATGGAGGGAGAATGGAACACCTGTCATCACTTATAATTATGGAGGGAGACTGGAACACCTGTCATCACTTATAATTATGTATGGAGACTGGAACACCCTCTCATCACTTATAATTATGTAGGGAGAATGGAACACCCTCTCATCACTTATAATTATGGAGGGAGAATGGAACACCTCTCATCACTTATAATTATGTATGGAGACTGGAACACCTGTCATCACTTATAATTATGGAGGGAGACTGGAACACCCTCTCATCACTTATAATTATGGAGGGAGACTGGAACACCCTCTCATCACTTATAATTATGGAGGGAGAATGGAACACCTCTCATCACTTATAATTATGTATGGAGACTGGAACACCTGTCATCACTTATAATTATGGAGGGAGACTGGAACACCCTCTCATCACTTATAATATGGAGGGAGACTGGAACACCCTCTCATCACTTATAATTATGGAGGGAGACTGGAACACCCTCTCATCACTTATAATTATGGAGGGAGACTGGAACACCCTCTCATCACTTATAATTATGGAGGGAGACTGGAACACCCTCTCATCACTTATAATTATGTAGGGAGACTGGAACACCTCTCATCACTTATAATTATGGAGGGAGACTGGAACACCTCTCATCACTTATAATTATGGAGGGAGACTGGAACACCCTGTCATCACTTATAATTATGTGATGAGCGGTTGCTGATAATGGGCCTCTGTACGCCTATGTAGATATTCCATTACAAAATCAGCCGTTTCCAGCTACAATAGCCATTTACAAAATTAACAATGTCTACACTGTATTTCTGATTAATTTGATGTTATTTTAATGGACAAAAAAATTGCTTTTCTTTCGAAAACAAGGACATTTCTAAGTGACCCCAAACCTTTGAACGGTAGTGTACATTACTCGCTGACTCAGCTAGCCTTGCTTGGCACGTGGAAGACATTTCCTGGTGTCCTGTGTAACTGCAGTTAAGAAAGATAAGTAGGCATAGTTTATGTCCAAAAATGGCACCCTATTCCCTATAAAGTGCACTACTTTACCAGAACCTAAAGGTCATGGTGGAGAATGAGCTGTCATCCTGACAGAGCCAGGGTTGAGACAAACAGATCGGGAGAAATAAAGTAGAAACGTTTCTGCTCCCCAGAAACAGAAGAGAAGAAATAGAACTAGAAGGCCTCTTCAATTAGACTCATGCCTGAATCCTAGCAGTAAAGAACTTAGAAGGCCTCTTCAATTAGATACATGCCTGAATCCTAGCAGTAACTTAGAATTTCTTAGGAATGGACCTCCTTACTTAAATATGATGAGCGGAAACCCCCCCAACCCTTAATTTTGGGGGCTGGAAAACCCCTTCCCCAAAAAATTAGGGGAGAAAAGGAAAATTCCCAATTAAATTTTTTTAAAAATAAACCTTCTCCTTTAAAATTTGGGGGGAAATGGGAAAAGTTTATTTTTTATTAAAGCATGGCTTTTTTCTGGCCACTCTTCCGTAAAGCCCAACTCTGTGGAGTGTACGGCTTAAAGTGGTCATATGGACAGATACTCCAATCTCCACTGTGGAGCTTTGCAGCTCCTTCAGGGTTATCTTTGGTCTCTTTGTTGCCTCTCTGATTAATGCCCTCCTTGCCTGGTCTGTGGGTTTTGGTGGGCGGGCCTCTCTTGGCAGGTTTGTTGTGGTGCCATATTCTTTCCATTTTTGAATAATGTATTTAATGGTGCTCCGTGGATGTTCAAAGTTTCGGATATTTTTAACCGTACTGTGATGTTTTACAAAAGTTCTGAACTTTTCTATTCTCATTGCTTCTACAGATTGTGAATTAAAAATAAACATTTTTGCTAAAAGTATTTTTATATTATTGATCGATTGACTATGACTTTTCAGATCACCCAGTAATGCTATCTGCAAGGTTAGCTCCAGGTAAATATTGCAATCCTTTTGCCATTCCTGGACCTGTGTCCAAAAACAAGCTACAAATGGACAGAACCAGATATTTTTGAAACAAGTTATTTTTTTCATTTCACTTCACCAATTTGGACTATTTTGTGTATGTCCATTACATGAAATCCAAATAAAAATCAATTTAAATGTCACGATCGTTAGACTGAGTAGACCAAGGCGCAGCGTGATGAGCAAACATATTTTATTATCTTTAGTGATAATAATAACAAAACAACAAACGATAACGACACGTGAAGTCCTAGGTTTAACACAACCAACACGGAACAAACCAAACGGAACAAGATCCCACAACTATTGTGGGAAAACAGCCTGTATAAATATGGCTCCCAATCAGAGACAACCAGCAACAGCTGACACTCGTTGCCTCTGATTGGGAACCACTCTGGCCAACATAGAAATAGAACACATAGAACTAAAACACACAAACACAAACACATAGAATCTACACACCCTGGCTCAACATATAGAGTCCCCAGAGCCAGGGTGTGACATTAAATTACAGGTTGTAATGCAACAAAATAGGAGAAACGCCATGGGGGATGAATACTTTTGCAAGGCACTGTATTTGGGCTGCAATTTCTGAGGCTGGTAACTCTAATCAACTTATCCTTTGCAGCAGAGGTAACTCTGGGTCTTCCTTCTGTGGTGGTCCTCATGAGAGCCAATTTCATCATAGCGCTTGATGGTTTTTGCGACTGCGCTTTAAGAAACTTTCAAAGTTCTTGACATTTTCCAGATTGACTGACCTTCATGTCTTAAAGTAATGATGGACTGTCATTTCTCTTTGCTTATTTGAGCTGTTCTTGCCATAATATGGACTTGGTCTTTTACCAAATAGGGCTATCTTCTGTATACCAACCCTACCTTGTCACAACACAACTGATTAGCTCAAATGCATTAAGAAGGAAATAAATTCCACAAATTAACTTTTAACAAGACACATCTGTTCATTTAAATGCATTCCAGGTGACTACCTCACAAAGCTGGTTGAGAGAATGCCAAGAGTATGCAAAGCTGTCATCAAGGCAAAGGGTGGCTACTTTGAAGAATCTCTAATATAAAATATTTGTTGATTTGTTTAAACCTTTTTTGGTTACTACATGATTACATATGTGCTATTTCATAGTAATGATGTCTTCACTATTATTCTACAATGTAGAAAATAGTAAAAATAAAGAAAAACCCTGGAATGAGTAGGTGTGTCCAAACTTTTGACTGGTACTGCATATATATATATATATATATATATATATATATATATATATATATATATATATATTTTTTTTTTTTAAATGTATTTAAAATAAAAAATCAGAAATACCTTATTTGCGTAAGTATTCAGACCCTTTGCGATGAGACTCGAAATTGAGGTGCATCCTGTTTCCATTGATCATCCTCTAAATGTTTCTAAAAATTGATTAGAGTCCACCTGTGGTCAATTCAATTGATTTGACATGATTTGGAAAGGCACACACCTGTCTATATAAGGTCCCACAGTTGACAGTGCATGTCAGAGCAAAAACCAAGCCATGAGGTCGAAGGAATTGTCAGTAGAGCTCCGAGACAGGATTGTGTTGAGGCACAGATCTGGGGAAGGGTACCAGAACATTTCTGCAGCATTGGAGGTCCCCAAGAACACAGTGGCCACCATCATTCTTCAATGGAAGAAGTTTGGAACCACCAAGACTCTTCCTAGAGCTGGCTGCCCGGCCAAACTGAGCAATCGGAGGTAACGAGTGTCAGCTGTCGGCTCGTTATCTCTGATTGGGAGCCATATTTATACTGTGTGTTTCGGGGGAGAAGGGCCTTGGTCAGGGAGGTGACCAAGAACCTGATGGTCACTCTGACAGAGCTCCAGAGTTCCTCTTTGGAGATGGGCGAACCTTCCAGAAGGACAACCATCTCTGTAGCACTCCACCAATCAGGCCTTTATGGTAGAGTGGACAGACGGAAGCCACTCCTCAGTAAAAGGCACATGACAGCCCACTTGGAGTTTACCTAAAGGCACCCGAAGGACTCTCAGACCATGAGAAACAAGATTCTCTGGTTTGATGAAACCAAGATTGAACTCTTTGGCCTTAATGCCAAGCGTCACGTCTGGAGGAAACCTGGCACCATCCCTACGGTGAAGCATGGTGATGGCAGCATCATGCTGTGGGGATGTTTTTCAGTGGCAGAGACTGGGAGACTAGTCAGGATCGAGGGAAAGATGAACGGAGCAAAGTACAGAGAGATCCTTGATGAAAACCTGCTCCAGAGCGCTCAGGACCTCAGACTGGGGAGAAGGTTTACTTTCCAACAGGACAACTACCCTTAGCACACAGCCAAGACATCGCAGGAGTGGCTTCGGGACAAGTCCTTGAGTGGCTCAGCCAGAGCCAGACATCACTGGAGAGACTTGAAAATAGCTGTGCAGCGACGCAAATTATTTATTTAATTATTCGAAAAGTATGGAAATCAGCTCTTGTGCTGCCACTCCATAAGGGCGGGGATAGTAGTGATGTTAATAATTATCACCCCATTTCAAGACTTCCTTGTCTAGCTGAGAGTCTTGAATCCTTGGTAAATGTACAGCTTTGCTCTTTTTTTATCTGAGAAATGTATTTAGAATGTAAACCAATCAGGGTTTAGGCCTGGGCATAGCACTATTGCAGCAACCACTTTAGTTGTTAATGATCTTGTCAAAGCTTTAGACACTAAAATGAAATGTGCTACTTTGTTTGTGGACCTGTCAAAAGCGTTTGATGTTGTTGATCAGGCTATTTTATTGAATAAGTTGTCCTCGATAGGCCTGAGATCTGACACCTGTTCATGGTTTCATGATTATCTTAGTGACGGAACTCAGGCCATCGTGATTGATGGGGTGAAGTCTGCATTTCTTGATGTACATAAAGGTGTACATTTGGGAGCTATTCTCTTCACTATTTATGTAAACACCATTGGTCAATATGTTAACAATGTTAAACTTCTATTTGCGAATGATACTATTATGAATGCTATTGCCCCTACTTTTGATCTGGCTGTGTCAAAAATAGTCAGATTTTATAGCTATGCAGGGAACCCTTGCTGATTTAAAACTTGCGCCCAATACGGGCAAACAAAATACATGTTTTTAAACTCTCGTAAGAATGTTTCAGATGAACTACATGTTCACTCATTAGATTGTTCTCCAATTGAACGTGTTCCCGCATTTAAATAATTGGATTGACATAGATGTTATATATTTTTTAAAACATATAGATCAGTGCATTCTGAAAGTATTCAGACCCCTTTACTTTTTCCACATTTTGTTACGTTACAGCCTTATTCTAAAATGGATTAAATTGTTTGTTTCTTCCCTCATCAATCTACACACAAAACAACATCCCATAATGACAAAGCAAAAACAGGTTTTCAGTAATGTTTTGAAAAATCGAAAAATTTAAACAACGGAAATATGACATTTACATAAGTATTCAGACCCTTTACTCAGTACTTTGTTGAAGCACCTTTGGCAGCGATTACAGCCTCGAGTCTTCTTGGGTATGATGCTACAAGCTTGGCACAACTGTATTTGGAGAGGTTCTCCCATTCTTCTCTGCAGATCCTCTCAAGTTCTGTCAGGTTGGATGGGGAGCGTCGCTGTACAGCTATTTTCAGGTCCCTCCAGAGATGTTCGATCAGGTTCAAGTCCGGGCTCTCCTGCATTGTCTTGGCTGTGTGCTTAGGGTCGTTGTCCTGTTGGAACGTGAACCTTCGCCCCAGTCTGAGGTCCTGAGTGCTCTGGAGCAGGTTTTCATCAAGGATCTCTCTGTACTTTGCTCTGTTCATCTTTCCCTCGATCCTGACTAGTCTCCCAGTCCCTGCCACTGAAAAACATCCCCACAGCATGATGCTGCCACCACCATGCTTCACCGTACGGATGGTGCCAGGTTTCCTCCAGACATGACGCTTGGCATTCAGGCCAAAGAGTTCGATCTTGTTTCTCATGGTCTGAGAATCGTTTAGATGCCTTTTGGTAAACTCCAAGCGGGCTGTCATGTGCCTTTTACTGAGGAGTGGCTTCCATCTGGCAACTCTACCATAAAGGTCTGATTGGTGGAGTACTGCAGAGATTGTTGTCCTTCTGGAAGGTTCTCCCATCTCCACAGAGGAACTCTCGAGCTCTGTCAGAGTGACCATCGGGTTCTTGGTCAACTCCCTGACCAAGGCCCTTCTCCCCCGATTGCTCAGTTTGGCCGGGCAGCCAGCTCTAGGAAGAGTCTAGGTGGTTCCAAACTTCTTCCATTTTAGAATGATGTGACTGTGTGTGACTGTAGGCTGTGAGCTCAGTGTGACTGTAGGCTGTGAGCTCTGTGTGACTGTAGGCTGTGAGCTCAGTGTGACTGTAGGCTGTGAGCTCTGTGTGACTGTAGGCTGTGAGCTCAGTGTGACTGTAGGCTGTGAGCTCAGTGTGACTGTAGGTGTCACGGTCGTCTATGTCGTCTAAGTAAGACCAAGGCGCAGCGTGTCCAAGAAACATGACTTTAATTGAGTAAAGCACGTAATACAAAACAAAAGACGACTCACATGAAGTCCACGGTACACTGACCGAAACGGAACAAAAACCCACAACCACAAGGTGAAAACACACAGTATAAATATGGCTCCCAATCAGAGATAACGAGCCGACAGCTGACACTCGTTACCTCCGATTGGGAGTCACTGACCAAACACGGAAACAAAACCAAAACCAAACACAACAAATGAACACACCCTAACCCAACACAACCAAATGAATACACCCTGGCTCAAACAACACAGTCCCGGAGCCAGAGCGTGACAGTAGGCTGTGAGCTCTGTGTGACTGTAGGCTGTGAGCTCAGTGTGACTGTAGGCTGTGAGCTCAGTGTGACTGAGTGCGACGTTCCTTTAACAATAAAAACATAATTAGGCCTAACAGTGTTTTATTCTTAACAGGGATTTAATTACATTGTTTGTGGCTTTTGTACCAATTTAAATAAGAATAATTCCATAAAGACTAAGCAGCAAATCATAACCAAATGTCTGTAACTACAGTCCTTTATATTGCCTCCTTCCCGCAACTCGACCCCTCCGTCCACCCGCCCGCGCCCCAAAAAGATGATACCGTTGTATATCAACGATGTTTGGACAGGTCGATGGGACGATGTGTCATTTCAGACATCGCCCAACCCTACCAGAAGCTAAACGCTCCACGCCCTTTTATGAGCAGCAGGAGTTGTAACAGAGTCTGAGAAATGAGTTTCTGAAGCGAACCGGGAGCCATTTTGCATGTGTCTGTCCTGTGGTGGGCTACTCTGTTGTTTTGGAAAGACCATAGCAGCACCAACAGTGGTGACCCGACACACTGGCCAGACAGAGTTTAACCCCAATGGTGAGAGAAAGAGAAAGAGGGAGAGGGGAGAGTTAGTGTGGGTGGAGAGTTAGTGTGGGTGGAGGGTTAGTGTGGGTGGAGGGTTAGTGTGGGTGGAGGGTTAGTGTGGGTGGAGGGTTAGTGTGGGTGGAGGGTTAGTGGGTGGGGGTTAGTGGGTGGAGGGTTAGTGTGGGTGGAGAGTTAGTGTGGGTGGAGGGTTAGTGTGGGTGGAGGGTTAGTGTGGGTGGAGGGTTAGTGTGGGTGGAGGGTTAGTGTGGGTGGAGAGTTAGTGTGGGTGGAGGGTTAGTGTGGGTGGAGGGTTAGTGTGGGTGGAGGGTTAGTGTGGGTGTGTTGTGTGCAACCTGTTCATTACACAGACAATTTAATAACATAGCCTGAAAACGACAGTGGATTCAGACCAGGGTCACGTGATTACACATCTCTCTCTGCCCGTTTCTCAGTCCATCAACCAACCTGAGCCAAATGTGACTTCAGACCACAGACCACAGACCAGGGGTGAGTTTCCCAAAGCCTTCATAGCACCATGATCAAGGTGAGTGTTTTGGGAACCCCCCCGGGAACCCCCTCGGGAACCCCCCGGGAACCCCCCCCCCCCCCCCCCCTCCCCCCCCAGAGGAAGAAAGAGTCCTTTGTGGTTCCAGAGGCATTACTCTACCAAACATCTCTTCTGCTGCCGACTCATCAGATCTGAGGACCGGGAGCCTTTTAAGCACACAGCAGCTTAGAGGGAAACCCCGGACCCAAACTGCATACTGCTCAACCCTCACGCCGAGCCGGCTGCATACTGCTCAACCCTCACGCCGAGCCGGCTGCATACTGCTCAACCCTCACGCCGAGCCGGCTGCATACTGCTCAACCCTCACGCCGAGCCGGCTGCATACTGCTCAACCCTCACGCCGAGCCGGCTGCATACTGCTCAACCCTCACGCCGAGCCGGCTGCATACTGCTCAACCCTCACGCCGAGCCGGCTGCATACTGCTCAACCCTCACGCCGAGCCGGCTGCATACTGCTCAACCCTCACGCCGAGCCGGCTGCATACTGCTCAACCCTCACGCCGAGCCGGCTGCATACTGCTCAACCCTCACGCCGAGCCGGTAGCAGCTTAAAGGGAAACCCCAGACCTAAACTGCATACTGCTCAACCCTCACGCCGAGCCGGTAGCAGCTTAAAGGGAAACCCCAGACCCAAACTGCATACTGCTCAACCCTCACGCCGAGCCGGTAGCAGCTTAAAGCAGCTCTGTATCAAGATGGGAGAGAGAAGGAAAGAGCCTGTACATGTGTTCATGGGCTCAGGAACATCAAAGTCCATTTTCCTTCCCTTTGTTTTTCAGCGGGACGGTTGGGAATATTGGATTATGTGCTATGGGAAGGTATTACGGACGGAGCAGGTAACCAGAGCTGGAACCAGGGGTTGGGGCTCCACACAGAGCTGGAACCAGGGGTTGGGGCTCCACACAGAGCTGGAACCAGGGGTTGGGGCTCCACACAGAGCTGGAACCAGGGGTTGGGGCTCCACACAGAGCTGTGTGAAAACAGAGTAGTATAGAAGCAGTACGACCATCTGAGGTGGAATCCATGGATCATATCCCTCCCTCCACACACAGGTTGGCACATCTTGTAATCTATAAAACATGCAGAATTTCATTGTCTTTTAATCTGAATCTAAGGATCTACATAGCATGAGAGAAGGAAACCACACAACTCATCTTTAGTAGGTCGAACAACACTTGAAGAGTTTCATTCCAAAACACTGTATATCCATTTTAAGAAATGTTGGCAAAATAGCTTTTTTTTGTTTAAAGGACTTATGTAAGAGATGAGTGTGTTTTCCACCCATCTAATCATGGCATGGGGTTGTTAAATGACAGACATGTATTTGTTTGAAACCTATCACTTCAATCACGTTCTGTAGCAAAACAAGATATATCCGCCTCACCATCAGAGAAAAAAGTAGCACTGCAAGGTTTCACACAGTCAAATGTGACAAATAATCACATTTTTTTAGTAGGTCCAACAACACTTGTCATTGTCACCTTGGAGACCAATACTATCATTCCACTCTCTCTGGTTCAAATGATCCAGACATAGCCTAGCCACCCTCTGGTTCAAATGATCCAGACATAGCCTAGCCACCAACAGGACAGCTGTAGTGGAAGCTCCTCCACTCTAAAGTATGGATGTAAAAGTCCTGCCACAAACAACTCTATTTCCGAGGTTCACTCCCTCCCTTCCTGTTATTTGAGGATGTTTGGACAGATTTTTTAGAGTCGGGCGAATAAATGTTATTGGCCAGTCGGTAATTGGAGCTGAAAGATACAGTTGCTTTCCACCTGTCACACACACACACACACACACAGTCTTGTACAGCTAACCTTGTGGGGACACACAATTCAGTCCCGTTCATAATCCTATTTTCCCTAACCCCTAACCCTAAACCTAACCCTAACCCTAACCTGTACTCTTACCCTAACCCTAACCTTAACCCAAAAACCTAACCTAACCTTAACTCTAAACCTAACCCTAGCTCCTAACCCTAAAACTAACCCTAGCTCCTAACCCTAAAACTAACCCTAGCTCCTAACCCTAGCTCTGAACCCTAGCTCCTAACCCTAAAACTAACCCTAGCTCCTAACCCTAAAACTAACCCTAGCTCCTAACCCTAGCTCCGAACCCTAGCTCCTAACCCTAAAACTAACCCTAGCTCCTAACCCTAAAACTAACCCTAGCTCCTAACCCTAAAACTAACCCTATCTCCTAACCCTAAAACTAACCCTAGCTCCTAACCCTAAAACTAACCCTAGCTCCTAACTCTAAAACTAACCCTAGCTCCTAACCCTAAAACTAACCCTAGCTCCTAACCCTAGCTCCGAACCCTAGCTCCTAACCCTAAAACTAACCCTAGCTCCTAACCCTAAAACTAACCCTAGCTCCTAACCCTAAAACTAACCCTATCTCCTAACCCTAGCTCCGAACCCTAGCTCCTAACCCTAAAACTAACCCTAGCTCCTAACTCTAAAACTAACCCTAGCTCCTAACCCGAACCCTAAACCTAATTCTAACCTTAACCCTAAACTCCCTAGAAATAGACCTTGTGGGGACCAACAAAATGTCCCCAGTTGGTCAAATTTTTGTTCATTTACTATGGGGACCCCACAAGAATAGTTAGACACGTCCACACACACACACACACACACACACACACACACACACACACACACACACACACACACACACACACACACACACACACACACACACACACACACATAAACACACACACACACACAAAAACACACACACACACACACACACACACACACACAGAGCACAGCTGGACAGCCACAAAGAGAGAGGGTGACTCCCTGGGACGATCCTAGCATAGTTACCCACCACATGACGAGACCAGGCCAAACCCTACACTAACCCAGGCCAAACCCTACACTAACCCAGGCCAAACCCTACACTAACCCAGGCCAACACTACCCTAACCCAGGCCAACCCTACCCTAACCCAGGCCAACACTACCCTAACCCAGGCCAACCCTACCCTAACCCAGGCCAACCCTAACCCAGGCCAACACTACCCTAACCCAGGCCAACCCTACCCTAACCCAGGCCAACCCTACCTTAACCCAGGCCAACACTACCCTAACCCAGGCCAACCCTACCCTAACCCAGGCCAACACTACCCTAACCCAGGCCAACCCTACCCTAACCCAGGCCAACCCTACCCTAACCCAGGCCAACCCTACCCTAACCCAGGCCAACACTACCCTAACCCAGGCCACCCTACCCTAACCCAGGCCCAACACTACCCTAACCCAGGCCAACACTACCCTAACCCAGGCCAACCCTACCCTAACCCAGGCCAACCCTACCCTAACCCAGGCCAACCCTACCCTAACCCAGGCCAACCCTACCCTAACCCAGGCCAACACTACCCTAACCCAGGCCAACCCTACCCTAACCCAGGCCAACCCTACCCTAACCCAGGCCAACCCTACCCTAACCCAGGCCAACACTACCCTAACCCAGGCCAACCCTACCCTAACCCAGGCCAAACCCTACCCTAACCCAGGCCAACCCTACCCTAACCCAGGCCAACCCTACCCTAACCCAGGCCAACCCTACCCTAACCCAGCTGCCAACACTACCCTAACCCAGGCCACACCCTACCGCTCAACCACCCAAGGCCAACCCTACCCTAACCCAGGCCAACCCTACCCTAAACCAGGGCCAACCCTACCCTAAACCCAGGCCAACCCTACCCTAACCCAGGCCAACCCTACCCTAACCAGGCCAACCCAACCCTAACCCAGGCCAACCCTACCCTAACCCAGCCAACCCTACCTAACCCAGGCCAACCCAACCCTAACCCAGGCCAACCCTACCCTAACCCAGGCCAACCCTACCCTAACCCAGGCCAACCCAACCCTAACCCAGGCCAGCGTAGGCAGGTACAGGTCTCAGAGAGGGGACTTACATCAGCAGCACCCATGAATGAAGCTGAGAATGGAGCTGGGTGGTTGGTAAGTGTGTGTCAATGTGTGCCACAGTCAGTTAGCACCATGCTGTTTCCACCGTGTCACTGCCACCAGTCAGTTAGCACCATGCTGTTTCCACCGTGTCACTGCCACCAGTCAGTTAGCACCATGCTGTTTCCACCGTGTCACTGCCACCAGTCAGTTAGCACCATGCTGTTTCCACCGTGTCACTGCCACCAGTCAGTTAGCACCATGCTGTTTCCACCGTGTCACTGCCACCAGTCAGTTAGCACCATGCTGTTTCCACCGTGTCACTGCCACCAGTCAGTTAGCACCATGCTGTTTCCACCGTGTCACTGCCACCAGTCAGTTAGCACCATGCTGTTTCCACCGTGTCACTGCCACCAGTCAGTTAGCACCATGCTGTTTCCACCGTGTCACTGCCACCAGTCAGTTAGCACCATGCTGTTTCCACCGGGTCACTGCCACCAGTCAGTTAGCACCATGCTGTTTCCACCGGGTCACTGCCACCAGTCAGTTAGCACCATGCTGTTTCCACCGTGTCACTGCCACCAGTCAGTTAGCACCATGCTGTTTCCACCGTGTCACTGCCACCAGTCAGTTAGCACCATGCTGTTTCCACAGTGTCACTGCCACCAGTCAGTTAGCACCATGCTGTTTCCACCGTGTCACTGCCACCAGTCAGTTAGCACCATGCTGTTTCCACCGGGTCACTGCCACCAGTCAGTTAGCACCATGCTGGTTTCCACCGTGTCACTGCCACCAGTCAGTTAGCACCATGCTGTTTCCACCGTGTCACTGCCACCAGTCAGTTAGCACCATGCTGTTTCCACCGTGTCACTGCCACCAGTCAGTTAGCACCATGCTGTTTCCACCGTGTCACTGCCCCCAGTCAGTTAGCACCATGCTGTTTCCACCGTGTCACTGCCACCAGTCAGTTAGCACCATGCTGTTTCCACCGTGTCACTGCCCCCAGTCAGTTAGCACCATGCTGTTTCCACCGTGTCACTGCCACCCAGTCAGTTAGCACCATGCTGTTTCCACCGGGGTCACTGCCACCAGTCAGTTAGCACCCATGCTGTTCCACCGTGTCACTGCCCCCAGTCAGTTAGCACCATGCTGTTTCCACCGTGTCACTGCCACCAGTCAGTTAGCACCATGCTGTTTCCACCGTGTCACTGCCACCAGTCAGTTAGCACCATGCTGTTTCCACCGTGTCACTGCCCCCAGTCAGTTAGCACCATGCTGTTTCCACCGTGTCACTGCCACCAGTCAGTTAGCACCATGCTGTTTCCACCGTGTCACTGCCACCAGTCAGTTAGCACCATGCTGTTTCCACCGTGTCACTGCCACCAGTCAGTTAGCACCATGCTGTTTCCACCGTGTCACTGCCACCAGTCAGTTACAGTGCCTTGCAAAAGTATTCATCCCCTTGGCGTTTTTCCTATTTTGTTGCATTACAACCTGTAATTTAAATGGATTTTTATTTGGATTTCATGTAATGGACATACACAAAATAGTCCAAATTGGTGAAGTGAAATGGAAGAAAATAATTTTATTATAAAAAAATAAATAACGGAAAAGTGGTGCGTGCATATGTATTCACCCCCTTTGCTATGAAGCCCCTAAATAAGATCTGGTGCAACCAATTACCTTCAGAAGTCACATAATTAGTTAAATAAAGTCCACCTGTGTGCAATCTAAGTGTCACATGATCTGTCACATGATCTCAGTATATATACACCTGTCCTGAAAGGCCCCAGAGTCTGCAACACCACTAAGCAAGGGGCACCACCAAGCAAGCGGCACCATGAAGACCAAGGAGCTCTCCAAACAGGTCAGGGACAAAGTTGTGGAGAAGTACAGATCAGGTTTGGGTTATAAAAAATATCAGAAACTTTGAATATCCCACGGAGCACCACTAAATCCATTATAAAAAAATGGAAAGAATATGGCACCACAACAAACCTGCCAAGAGAGGGCCGCCCACCAAAACTCACGGACCAGGCAAGGAGGACATTAATCAGGGAGGCAACAAAGAGACCAAAGATAACCCTGAAGGAGCTGCAAAGCTCCACAGCGGAGATTGGAGTATCTGTCCATAGGACCACCTTTAGCCGTACACTCCACAGAGCTCGGCTTTACGGAAGAGTGGCCAGAAAAAAGCCATTGCTTAAAGAAAAAAAGACTCCCCAAACATATGGAAGAAGGTAATCTGGTCAGATGAGACTAAAATTGAGCTTTTGGGCCTTCAAGGAAACACATGGTGGTGGCAGCATCATGCTGTGGGGATGTTTTTCATCGGCAGGGACTGGGAAACTGGTCAGAATTGAAGGAATGATGGATGGTGCTAAATACAGGGAAATTCTTGAGGGAAACCTTCCAGAGATTTGAGACTGGGACGGAGGTTCACCTTCCAGCAGGACAATACCCCTAAGCATATTGCTAAAGCAACACTTGAGTGGTTTAAGGGGAAACATTTAAATGTCTTGGAATGGCCTAGTCAAAGCCCAGACCTCAATCCAATTGAGAATCTGTGGTATGACTTAAAGATTGCTGTACACCAGCGGAACCCATCCATACTCTATTTCCAACTTGATGAAGTTATATGAAGTTATATTATTTATAAAATATATATATTTTATTCAAGTATAAATTACCAAAGTTAAGATAGTTTGCCATAGATTTTAACTTAATTGCCAAAATGACTGAAGATTCCAGTAACTTTGGTAAACTACCGGTAGCTTTGCAACCGTAGGTGTAACTAGATGTTGAATTGCCCTTCTTTGCCTGCAATGTTAAACCTCCATGTTGTAGCCTACTCTATTTCCTGTTGGGTACTCCGGAATCTCCATGTTGTAGCCTACTCTATTTCCTGTTGGGTACTCCAGAATCTCCATGTTGAAGCATACTCTATTTCCTGTTGGGTACTCCAGAATCTCCATGTTGTAGCCTACTCTATTTCCTGTTGGGTATTCCAGAATCTCCATGTTGTAGCCTACTCTATTTCCTGTTGAGTACTCCAGAATCTCCATGTTGCAGCATACTCTATTTCCTGTTGAGTACTCCAGAATCTCCATGTTGTAGCCTACTCTATTTCCTGTTGGTTACTCCAGAATCTCCATGTTGAAGCATACTCTATTTCCTGTTGGGTACTCCAGAATCTCCATGTTGTAGCCTACTCTATTTCCTGTTGGTTACTCCAGAATCTCCATGTTGTAGCCTACTCTATTTCCTGTTGGGTACTCCAGAATCTCCATGTTGTAGCCTACTCTATTTCCTGTTGGGTACTCCGGAATCTCCATGTTGAAGCATACTCTATTTCCTGTTGGGTACTCCAGAATCTCCATGTTGTAGCATACTCTATTTCCTGTTGGGTACTCCAGAATCTCCATGTTGTAGCCTACTCTATTTCCTGTTGGGTACTCCAGAATCTCCATGTTGTAGCCTACTCTATTTCCTGTTGGTTACTCCAGAATCTCCATGTTGAAGCATACTCTATTTCCTGTTGGGTACTCCAGAATCTCCATGTTGTAGCCTACTCTATTTCCTGTTGGTTACTCCAGAATCTCCATGTTGTAGCCTACTCTATTTCCTGTTGGGTACTCCAGAATCTCCATGTTGTAGCCTACTCTATTTCCTTCAACATGGAGATTCCGGAGTACCCAACAGGAAATAGAGTATGCTACAACATGGAGATTCTGGAGTACCCAACAGGAAATAGAGTATGCTACAACATGGAGATTCTGGAGTACCCAACAGGAAATAGAGTAGGCTACAACATGGAGATTCTGGAGTACCCAACAGGAAATAGAGTATGCTACAACATGGAGATTCTGGAGTACCCAACAGGAAATAGAGTAGGCTACAACATGGAGATTCTGGAGTACCCAACAGGAAATAGAGTATGCTACAACATGGAGATTCTGGAGTACCCAACAGGAAATAGAGTATGCTACAACATGGAGATTCTGGAGTACCCAACAGGAAATAGAGTAGGCTACAACATGGAGATTCTGGAGTACCCAACAGGAAATAGAGTATGCTTCAACATGGAGATTCTGGAGTACCCAACAGGAAATAGAGTAGGCTACAACATGGAGATTCTGGAGTACCCAACAGGAAATAGAGTAGGCTACAACATGGAGATTCTGGAGTACCCAACAGGAATAGAGTATGCTACAACATGGAGATTCTGGAGTACCCAACAGGAAATAGAGTAGGCTACAACATGGAGATTCTGGAGTACCCAACAGGAAATAGAGTAGGCTACAACATGGAGATTCTGGAGTACCCAACAGGAAATAGAGTAGGCTACAACATGGAGATTCTGGAGTACCCAACAGGAAATAGAGTATGCTACAACATGGAGATTCTGGAGTACCCAACAGGAAATAGAGTATGCTTCAACATGGAGATTCCGGAGTACCCAACAGGAAATAGAGTAGGCTACAACATGGAGATTCTGGAGTACCCAACAGGAAATAGAGTAGGCTACAACATGGAGATTCTGGAGTACCCAACAGGAAATAGAGTAGGCTACAACATGGAGATTCTGGAGTACCCAACAGGAAATAGAGTAGGCTACAACATGGAGATTCTGGAGTAACCAACAGGAAATAGAGTAGGCTACAACATGGAGATTCTGGAGTACCCAACAGGAAATAGAGTATGCTTCAACATGGAGATTCTGGAGTAACCAACAGGAAATAGAGTAGGCTACAACATGGAGATTCTGGAGTACTCAACAGGAAATAGAGTATGCTGCAACATGGAGATTCTGGAGTACTCAACAGGAAATAGAGTAGGCTACAACATGGAGATTCTGGAATACCCAACAGGAAATAGAGTAGGCTACAACATGGAGATTCTGGAGTACCCAACAGGAAATAGAGTATGCTTCAACATGGAGATTCTGGAGTACCCAACAGGAAATAGAGTAGGCTACAACATGGAGATTCTGGAGTACCCAACAGGAAATAGAGTAGGCTACAACATGGAGGTTTAACATGGCAGGCAAAGAAGGGCAATTCAACATCTAGTTACACCTACGGTTGCAAAGCTACCGGTAGTTTACCAAAGTTACTGGAATCTTCAGTCATTTTGGCAATTAAGTTAAAATCTATGGCAAACTATCTTAACTTTGGTAATTTATACTTGAATAAAATATATATATTTTATAAATAATATAACTTTATAAAATATCTGTGTCGATATTGTTCATGAGTTTCTAGTAGATAGACCATATGGTTCAACAGAAACTTGCCTAATTAATTATAAAAGCATCTAATCAACAATGGTATTATTTTCAATTACTTCTGCAACTCGTCCCACTACTGTATTCTTTCACCACTGACACCAGTTTGACACCACATCATTGACAACAAAGACATATTGACTTAGTAAAATATATAAGTGTGTAAAAGAAAATATAAAGGATATTTCATGCTGAAACTCTCATATTAAACACATATGGTATTCACAAAGTTCATGGTTTATATTTAGGATAATGTTTTACAGCTTTGTCATTCTATTTTATATTTTTAAATCATCTTATTTAATTATTTCATATATTGTTCATGTGATAAGGCCAGAGAGAGGGCCAGAGATAATTACACACCTGTGATCATCTGAAGTACTCAAAAGGGCCACTAATGTCTTGTGATAGATTACATCAAATCATTGAAAGACAAAATAATTCTGGTAGTTTACTTCAAAAGTTTCCAGTAATATACAGTGCCTTCAGAAAGTATTCACAACACTTGACTTTTTCAAAATGTTATTGTGTTACAGCCTGAATTTAAAATGGATTTCATTTTCATTGGGCTCCCGAGTGGCGCAGCGGTCTAAGGCACTCCATCTCAGTGCTTGAGGCGTCACTACAGACCCCCTGGTTTGATTCCAGGCTGTATCACAACCGGCCGTGATTGGGAGTCCCATAGGGCGGCGCACAATTGGCCGGTGTAGGCCGTCATTGTGAATAAGAATTTGTTTAAAGGTAAAAAATAAATTGAGATGTTGTGTCACTGGCCTCCACATAATGTCAAAGTGGAATTATGTTTTTTTTTTTACAAATGTATAAAATATAAATAAAAATTGAAATGTCTTGAGTCAATAAGTATTCAACCCCTTTGTTATGGCAAGCCTAAATAAGTTCAGGAGTAAAGATATGCTTAACGAGTCACATAAGTTGCATTGCTCACTCTGTGTGCAATAATAGTGTTTCACATGACTACCTCATCTCTGTAACAATTTTTACATTTTAGTCATTTAGCAGACGCTCTTATCCAGAGCGACTTACAGTTAGTGAGTGCATATATTATTTTTATATACTGGTCCCCCGTGGGAAACGAACCCACAACCCTGGCGTTGCAAACGCCATGCTCTACCAACTGAGCTACATCCCTGCCGGCCATTCCCTCCCCTACCCTGGACCAATTGTGCGCCGCCCCATGGGTCTCCCGGTCGCGGCCGGCTACGACTGTCACGCCCTGGCTCTGGGACTCTTATATGTTGAGCCAGGGTGTGTAGATTCTATGTGTTTGTGTTTCTATGTTAGGATCTAGTTCATGTGTATCTATGTTGGCCGGGGTGGTTCTCAATCAGAGGCAACGAGAATCAGCTGTTGCTTGTTGTCTCTGATTGGGAACCATACTTAGGCAGCCTGTTTGGCACAGTGTATTGTGGGATGTTGTTCCGTGTTGGTTTGTGTTTTGTTACCAAGGACTTCACGTATCGTTTTTGTTGTTTGTTCGTGTGGTGAATATTTAATAAAGTATGTTCGCATTCCACGCTGCGCATTGGTCCAATCCTTTCGACGATCGTGACAACGACAGAGCCTGGATTCGAACAAGGATCTCTAGTGGCACAGCTAGCACTGCGATGCAGTGCCTTAGACCACCTCATCTCTGTACCCCACACATACAATTATCTGTAAGGTCCCTTAGTCGAGCAGTCAATTTCAAACACAGATTCAACCACAAAGACAACAGAGGTTTCCATTGCCTCACAAAGAAGGGCACCTATTGGTATTGAATGTCCCTTTGAGCATACTGAAGTTATTAATTACACTTTGGATGGTGTATCAATACACCCAGTCACTACAAAGATACAGGCGTACTTCCTAACTCAGTTGCCGGAGAGGAAGGAAACCGCTCAGGGATTTCACCAAGAGGCAAATGGATACAGAGTTTAATGGCTGTGATAGGAGAAAACTGAGGATGGACCAACAACATTGTAGATACTCCACAATACTAACCTAAATGACAGAGTGAAAAGAAGGAAGCCTGTACAAAATACAAATATTCCAAAACATGCATCCTGTTTGCAATAAGGCATTACAGTAAAACTGCAAAAAAAAGTGGCAAAGAATTAACTTTATGTCCTGAATACAAAGTGTTATGTAAATCCAGCACAACACATCACCGAGTACCACTCTTCATATTTTCAAGCATGGTGGTGGCTGCATCATGTTATGGTTATGCTTGTCATCAGCACGGACTTAGGAGTTTTTTTTTTTAGGATAAAAAGAAACGGAATAGAGCTAAGCTCAGGCACAATCCTAGAGGAAAACCTGGTTCAGTCTGATTTCCAACAGACACTGGGAGACAAATACGGCTTTCAGCAGGACACTGGAGATGCTTACCAAGATGACATTTAATGTTTCTGAGTGGCCTAGTTACAATTTTGACTTAAATCGGTTTGAAATCTATGGCAATGATCAACAACCAACATGACAGAGCTTGAAGAATAAAAAACAACAACATAATGAGCAAATATTTTACAATCCGGGTGTGAAAAGCTGTTAGAGAATTAACAGGAAGACTCACAGCAGTAATCGCTGCCAAAGGTTACTCTAGCATGTATTGACTCAGGGGTGTGAATACTTATGTAAATTAATTTGTTAAAATGTGCAGAAAATTCTAAAAACATGTTTTCACTTTGTCATTATGGGGTATTGTGTGTAGATGGGTGAGAAAAAATGATGGAGGAAGAGGAAGAGGAGGAGGAAGAGGAGAGGAGGGGTGGGAGGAGAGGAGGGGTGGGGGGAGAAGTCGGGGAGGATCAGAATCCTAGACATCACAGTTGGAGAGCTTTGGAGTCTCCATAGACTATAACAGGAATGTCGCAGGAATGTCGAAAAGAATGCTCTCTCCCTTTTCTCCCTTCTCTTTCCACATTGATAATTGTGAATGTCGAGGGTTCAGATTTATTTAGCCAGTCAGTCCAGACCGGTAAAAAATGTGTTGGTAAAAGGAGCCTGCCTGGCAGATGTTATCCCTGGCAAGACAAGCCCTGTGGTATCCAGCTACTTATTGTTGAGCAGTAACAGCTGAGCATCCCCATGACATGTTTCAGTCCCGTTGTGACAACCAGTTGAATTCACTGACTGGGACCTCTGAGTGATGCCGCTGTGAAAATATTTTGGGCCTCGCTGCTCGTTCAAAACACCTAGGCTAGCCAGGTTTCAGCCAGGTTTCAGCCGGGTTTCAGCAAGGTTTCAGCTAGGTTTCAGCCAGGTTTCAGGAGTAAAATAAATACATAAAAAATGGTTCCTCTTAAGCAGCAAGAATGTCCTTTTGGATTACCGTAATCGATAACAATATCTACTCAACTTCGTGATTACAAAATGATTCAAGGAAATGAAACAAGAACCTAGAAAAGCAGGCTAGTGTGTTTGATTGAATAGGAACCTTTAGATCCGAGGCCTCTGCCAACTGTTTCATAATTACAGAACATCCATCCTTCTGCCAGAAACGCCACTTTCTACTTGATTGTGAGAACATTTCTAGTTTTATCCTGAGCTGACAATCCTTAGAGAGAGAAAAGCATGACTTGAAAGAAGTCATTGGGTGGATGGGGTGTAATTTCCTCCGTAAATGTTTGCAAGTTAGTCTGATCTTAGGAAGTCGAGCGAAACCAAATTTGGAGGGAAAAAAAAAAACGATCAACTCTTCAAAGTGACTGTCATGCATTATTACAACTCGACACTATTTAATACAGAATACACGAGGGACCCATTTTAATGGACTTTATTTTTTGTGGGGGATTTTTGATGTTTTGAAATTAGAGTTTGTAGGCAGCCATTGAAGTAGGCCGAGGTTAGGACTGGAATATGTCAATAAGTGCATTAGTAATTGTCGGCTCTGGCTCCTCTATCACATTAAACTGGGTGGTGTCTGCTATGGCTCCTCTATCACATTAAACTGGGTGGTGTCTGCTCTGGCTCCTCTATCACATTAAACTGGGTGGTGTCTGCTATGGCTCCTCTATCACATTAAACTGGGTGGTGTCTGCTATGGCTCCTCTATCACATTAAACTGGGTGGTGTCTGCTATGGCTCCTCTATCACATTAAACTGGGTGGTGTCTGCTCTGGCTCCTCTATCACATTAAACTGGGTGGTGTCTGCTCTGGCTCCTCTATCACATTAAACTGGGTGGTGTCTGCTATGGCTCCTCTATCACATTAAACTGGGTGGTGTCGTCTCTGGCTCCCATTTAGGTTAGTATTGTGGAGTAAATACAATGTTGTTGATCCATCCTCAGTTTTCTCCTATCACAGCCATTAAACTAGCAGATGGAATCATAATTGAATCCAAGATGGCGTAGTAGTGCAGTCCTGTTTTTGTCGTGTGTCTGTAAATAGCCTGTAAATACCCTGTTTTTTTTGTATTTTCGTACATATTTCCCTATCAGACTTTTCATCCTTCTACAAAATATACTTTCCTGCAACCCGCCTCACTCAATGTGGAACGGATTCTATTATTGACTTACCTTTTATCTAGAATCTCCAGTTGAAACTAGCTAGCCAGCTAACTAGCTACTTGCTATTAGCCACAGTTGCTATTCTACCCAGAACATTGGATTTTCTGCCGAAATAATTTAATCACTGGACATTAATCACCGGATCGCAACTAGCTAGCCGCAACCGAATGGATGTTGCTGTTTGGCTAATCACCACTGCCCCCGATGCAAGCACCAGTTAGCCTCGAGCTAGCCTAGAGCCAGGCTCATATCCCGGCTATCTACCTCTAGGTCTACCGGACGGGAGTAGCCAGCTAACTAGCTACTTGCTATCAGCTACCGTTAGCGGTTTTTTCACCATTGTCTGTGGCCTGCACCACCTACCAGCCAGCTCAAGTCTGGACTATTATTCGGCCAGTCTGCACTGTCTGCACAGCGCGTTATCGAACCAGAACATATCAGTTTTTCTGCCGGAATCACTGGACCTTTAACTCCGGATCCATCGCTCCCAGCTAGCTGCAACAAAATGGACGTTGAGGTCTGGCTAATCATCCTGAGCTAGGCCCATCTCCCATCTCCCATCTCCCGGCTATCTACCTCTCTGTCAACTGGACGGGACCACCTAGTGTTGACACGGAGCCCAGCCGATCCTACACGACTGGTCTGCCGACGAAATCGTCTGATGAGGTAGATTTTACAACAGGCTTCCCGTTACGACGTTGACCACGAAGATTCCATCTGCTAGCCCCGGCCTGCTAGCACACGCTAGACGTGCCCTCTTGCTCGCTAGTGCTTTAGCAGCCCCCGAACTACCTCCGAACTATCCTATTGCTGTTCACCGGACCTTATGATAACTCAGCTATACAGCTGATGTCTGCTGGACTGTTCCTTTTTACGGTACTGCATCCTGTTTATGTTTAGCCTCAGCCCAAACTGTGTCGTCATTACCAGCTGTTGTCTTAGCTCTCTCAAATTACACCTTGATTGCTTTATGCCTCTCTCCCTTGTCAATATGGTTAGCTTATTGTTGTTTCGGTTATTTCTAATTGTACTATTTCACTGTAGATCCCTCAGCCCAGCTAAACCTGCCTTAGATAGCTCCTTTGTCCCACCCCCCATACACGCGGAGACCGACTCAATTGGTGCCTCCAGTGATGCTATCTCTTTCATTGTTACCCAACGCTTAGGTTTACCTCCACTTTACTCATATCCTTCCATATCCTTGTCTGTACATAATGCCCTGAATCTTTTCTACAACGCCCGGAAATCTGCCCCCTTTATTCTATGTACCCAACGCACTAGAAGACCAGTTCTTAAAGCCTTTAGCCGTATCCTTATTCTAGTCCTCCTCTGTTCCTCTGGTGATGTAGAGGCTAACCCAGGCCCTGCAGCCCTCAGTATCACTCCTACTCCCCAGGCGCTATCATTTGCTGACTTCTGTAATCGCAAAAGTCTTGGTTTCTTGCACGTAAATATCAGAAGTCTACTTCCTAAGTTTGAGTTATTCACTGCGTTAGCACACTCCGCCAACCCTGATGTTCTAGCAGTGTCTGAATCCTGGCTTAGGAAGGCCACCAAAAATTCTGAAATGTCCATCCCCAACTATAACATTTTCCGTCTAGATAGAACTGCCAAAGGGGGTGGAGTTGCAATCTACTGTAGAGATAGCCTGCAGAGCTCTATCATACTATCCAGGTCTGTGCCCAAACAGTTTGAGCTTCTACTTCTAAAAATCCACCTTTCCAGAAATAAGTCTCTCACTGTTGCCGCTTGCTACAGACCCCCCTCAGCCCCCAGCTGTGCCCTGGATACCATATGTGAATTGATTGCCCCCCATTTATCCTCAGAGTTCGTACTGCTTGGTGACCTAAATTGGGATATGCTTAACACCCCGGCCATCCTACAATCCAAACTAGATGCCCTCAATCTCACACAAATTATCAACGAACCTACCAGGTACAACCCTAAATCCGTAAACATGGGTACCCTCATAGATATCATCCTGACTAACTTACCCTCTAAATACACCTCCGCTGTCTTCAACCAGGATCTCACGATCACTGCCTTAATGCCTGCGTCCGTAACGGGTCCGCGGTCAAACGACCACCCCTCATCACTGTCAAACGCTCCCTAAAACACTTTAGCGAGCAGGCCTTCCTAATTGACCTGGCCCAGGTATCCTGGATGTATATAGATCTCATTCCGTCAGTAGAGGATGCCTGGTTGTTCTTTAAAAGTAATTTCCTCTCAATCTTAAATAAACATGCCCCATTCAAAAAATACAGAACTAAGAACAGATATAGCCCCTGGTTCTCCTCAGACTTGACTGCCCTTGACCAGCACAAAAACATCCTGTGGCGTACTGCATTAGCATCAAATAGCCCCCGCGATATGCAACTTTTCAGGGAAGTTAGGAACCAATATACACAAGCAGTCAGGAAAGCAAAGGCTAACTTTTTCAAACAGAAATGTGCATCCTGTAGCACTAACTCCAAAAAGTTTTGGGACACTGTAAAATCCATGGAGAATAAGAGCACTTCCTCCCAGCTGCCCACTGCACTGAGGCTAGGAAACACTATCACCACCGATAAATCTACAATAATCGAGAATTTCAACAAGCATTTTGCTACGGCTGGCCATGCTTTCCATCTGGCTACCACTACCCCGGCCACCAACTCTGCACCCTCCGCTGCAACTTGCCCATGCCCCCCCCCCGCTTCTCATTCACACAAATTCAGACAGCTGATGTTCTGAAAGAGCTGCAAAATCTGGACCCCTACAAATCAGCTGGGCTAGACAATCTGGACCCTTTCTTTCTAAAACTAGCTGCCGAAATTGTCGCAACCCCTATTACTAGCCTGTTCAACCTCTCTTTCGTAACGTCTGAGATCCCCAGAGATTGGAAAGCTGCCGCGGTCATCCCCCTCTTCAAAGGGGGTGACACTCTAGATCCAAACTGTTACAGACCTATATCCATCCTGCCCTGCCTTTCGAAAGTATTTGAAAGCCAAGTTAACAAACAGATCACCAACCATTTCGAATCCCACCGTACCTTCTCCGCTATGCAATCCGGTTTCTGAGCTTTCTGAGGTTTTTCAGCCACGCTCAAGGTCCTAAACGATATTATAACCGCGATCGATAATAGACAGTACTGTGCAGCCGTCTTCATCGACCTGGCCAAGGCTTTCGACTCTGTCAACCACCGCATTCTTATTGGCAGACTAAATAGCCTTGGTTTCTCAAATGACTGCCTCGCCTGGTTCACCAACTACTTCTCAGATAGAGTTCAATGTGTGAAATCGGAGGGCCTGTTGTCTGGACCTATGGCAGTCTCTATGGGGGTGCCACAGGGTTCAATTCTTGGGCCGACTCTTTTCTCCGTGTATATCAATGATGTCGCTCTTGCTGCTGGTGACTCTCAGATCCACCTCTACGCAGACGACACCATTTTGTATACATCTGGCCCTTCATTGGACACTTTGTTAACAAACCTCCAAACGAGCTTCAATGCCATACAACACTCCTTCAGTAGCCTCCAACTGCTCTTAAACACTAGTAAAACTAAATGCATGCTCTTCAATCGAACGCTGCTGGCACCCGCCCACCCGACTAGAATCACCACTCTCGACGGGTCTGACCTAGAGTATGTGGACAACTACAAATACCTAGGTGTCTGGTTAGACTGTAAATTCTCCTTCCAGACTCACATTAAGAATCTCCAATCCAAAGTTAAATCTAGAATCGGCTTCCTATTTCGCAACAAAGCCTCCTTCACTCATGCTGCCAAACATGCCCTCGTAAAACTGACTATCCTACCGATCCTTGACTTCGGCGATGTCATTTACAAAATAGCCTCCAACACTCTACTCAGCAAATTGGATGTAGTCTATCACAGTGCCATCCGTTTTGTCTCCAAAGCCCCATACACTACCCACCACTGTGACCTGTACGCTCTTGTTGGCTGGTCCTCACTACATGTTCGTCGTCAAACCCACTGGCTCCAGGCCATCTATAAATCACTGCTAGGCAAATCCCCGCCTTATCTTAGCTCATTGGTCACCATAGCAACACCCACCCGTAGTCTGCGCTCCAGCAGGTATATCTCACTGGTCATTCCCAAAGCCAACACCTCCTTTGGCCGCCATTCCTTCCAGTTCTCTGCTGCCAATGACTGGAACGAATTGCAAAAATCTCTGAAGCTGGAGACACTTATCTCCCTCACTAACTTTAAGCATCAGTTGTCAGAGCACCTTACCGATCACTGCACATGTACACAGCCCATCTGAAATTAGCCCACCCAACTACCTCATCCCTATATTGTTATTTATTTTGCTCTTTTGCACCCCAGTATCTCTATTTGCACATAATCTCTTGCACATCTAGCATTCCAGTGTTAATACTAATTGTAATTATTTTGTACTATAGCCTATTTATTGCCTTACCTCCATAACTTGCTACATTTGCACACACTGTATATATATTTTCTGTTGTATTTTATGACCTTATGTTTTTTTTACCCCATATGTAACTCTGTGTTGTTGTTTTTATCGCACTGCTTTGCTTTATCTTGGCCAGGTCGCAGTTGTAAATGAGAACTTGTTCTCAACTGGCTTACCTGGTTAAATAAAGGTGATATAAAAAATAAAAAAAAACAACTCTGTAACTGTTTTAAAGTCACCATTGACATTTTAGTCATTTAGCAGACACTCTTATCCAAAGCGACTTACATTTTATTTAATTTTTATACTGGCCCCCCATGGGAATCGAACCCACAACCCTGGCATTGCAAGCTCCATGCTCTACCAACTGAGCTACACGGGGCCCTCATGGTGATATCCCTGAGCGGTTTCCTTCATTTACATAACATTTTACATTTTAGTCATTTAGCAGACGCTCTTATCCAGAGCGACTTACAGTTAGTGCATACATTATTTAATTTTTTTCATACTGGCCCCCCCGTGGGAAACAGTACCAAAACAATTGATCTAATGATTCTGTCTCTTCGCAGCAAAATCTGCAGAGCTGGTTAGATTGTATCCCCTAACTAACTGTATGAATAAGTTGACGACGTACTCACTCAAACTGTCAAAACGAACCCCAAAACTTTACACAACGTTAGACACGGACACGAATGATCTGTTTAGTGTGTTAACACACTATTGGTAGTTTGTTGTAACCAAGTATTGGTGCTAAACCGTGTGTTATTGGAAGCTAGCATGCTAGTTAGCTATGGCGTCATAGGATACGGTGCCCTGGGCGGTTTTCACGGAAGAATACTGTACCAAGTTAGCTGAATAAACTAAGTTAGATTCCTAGAAAACATTGAACCGCTGTAGTTTACAACAACTATAATTTCTAAAGTGGAAGTTGGGAGAGTTATATTTGAGTGTTTCAGTGAAAGGTAAGTGAGGGAGGCCCCGCTCTCTCGCTTTCCCAGATGTTTAGTTAATTTTATTCTGATCTCTTTTGCATGATTGTAGCCTTATCTGTAGCCTGTCAACTATGTGTCTGTCTATCCCTGTTCTCTCCTCTCTGCACAGGCCATACAAACGCCTCACACCACGTGGCTGCTGCCACTCTAATCTGGTGGTCCCTGCGCGCACGACCCACGTGGAGTTCCAGGTCTCCGGCAGCCTCTGGAACTGCCGTTCTGCGGCCAACAAGGCAGAGTTCATCTCAGCCTATGCTACCCTACCCTTGGCGCTGACGGAAACATGGATTACCACAGAAAACACTGCTACTCCTACTGCTCTTTCCTCGTCTGATCATGTGTTCTCGCATACCCCGAGAGCATCTGGTCAGCGCGGCGGTGGCACAGGAATCCTCATCTCTCCCAAGTGGACATTCTCTCTTTTCCCCCTGACACATCTCCTCATTTGAATTCCATGCTGTCACAGTCACTAGCCCATTCAAGCTTAACATCCTTATCATTTATCGCCCTCCAGGTTCCCTTGAAGAATCTCTAACAGTACAGTCCTGATCTCTAACGGTCCAGTCCTGATCTCTAACGGTACAGTCCTGATCTCTAACGGTACAGTCCTGATCTCCAACGGTACAGTCCTGATCTCCAACGGTACAGTCCTGATCTCCAACGGTACAGTCCTGATCTCCTAACGGTACAGTCCTGATCTCTAACGGTACAGTCCTGATCTCTAACGGTACAGTCCTGATCTCTAACGGTACAGTCCTGATCTCCAACGGTACAGTCCTGATCTCCAACGGTACAGTCCTGATCTCCAACGGTACAGTCCTGATCTCCTAACGGTACAGTCCTGATCTCTAACGGTACAGTCCTGATCTCTAACGGTACAGTCCTGATCTCTAACGGTACAGTCCTGATCTCTAACGGTACAGTCCTGAACCAGACAGGTTGAGATTCCTTAAAAAGCCATGTTCAGTGATACATTTAACATTTCAAAGGAAATGCTTGAGTTGTTGCTTCAGTAGTCTGTGCTGTGTGTATATATAGCCTAGCGTAAAGCCTTGGTCCGTCAGTCTACCGGTCGTGAGCATGAAGAGACAAGCTGCAGTTCCTATCAGCGTTATTGTTCAGTGTTCATCCATGACACCTGCTACTGGGCTCCTGGCTTCATCACCAGGCAGGAGCCCGTCCAGGGTACATATTGTAGGGCAATGCCCTGACCTATCACATCAGGCTTCTCCTCAGCTGGCAGGCTCATGTTGGGAAAATTTATATCACTCTTTCAGTTTCCAGAAGAAATGAAAGAGATACCATGTACCACATATACACACTTAAGCACACGCCAGGGATCCACACACACAGACACACACACACACACACACACACACACACACACGCACAGGCACACACACACACACAGGCACACACACACACACACAGACAGACACACACAGACACACAGGGCGTGGGAGACCTGTCAGGGCGGTGTAGAGGCTCTCGCTTTCCAGAAGAGATATGTCCTGCACCATGATCTCTGCAGTAGGATCAAAGTAGGATGACATAAGCCAGTGTACCCTTCAGAGGAAGATAAATGTACAGAGCCCCAGTCACTATCAAAGGCTGCACTGTTTAAAGATGCTGATTAAAGCTCCCCCTCCCAGTGGAAAAAGGTGGTCAAACATGATTCTGTTTTAGTTGGCCTGGAGTGCCAACGGGAAGCTCCCTTCTGGGCCTGCCTGGAGTGCCATCTGAGGTCCAAATGGCTCCATATCCCCTATATACTACACTACTAAGTACTGCTCTATTTAGGGAATAGGGTGTCATTTGGGACGCAGGCCGGAGGCTAGGGGATGTAGCGCCGCAGAGTGTTTTCACTATGTTTTCTACACCGTGAAATGTACTGAGAGGAGAAGAATAATAGACACTGTGATTCTCCTTGATCTACTGGGGGTTAGGGTACACTACTGGGGGTTAGGGTACACTACTAGGGGTTAGGGTACACTACTGGGGGTTAGGGTACACTACTGGGGGTTAGGGTACACTACTGGGGGTTAGGGTACACTACTAGGGGTTAGGGTACGCTACTGGGGGTTAGGGTACACTACTGGGGGTTAGGGTACACTACTGGGGGTTAGGGTACACTACTGGGGGTTAGGGTACGCTACTGGGGGTTAGGGTACACTACTGGGGGTTAGGGTACACTACTGGGGGTTAGGGTACACTACTGGGTGTTAGGGTACACTACTGGGGGTTAGGGTACACTACTGGGGGTTGATCTTCAAGGGGTTAGGGTACACTACTGGGGGTTAGGGTACACTACTGGGGGTTGATCTTCAAGGGGTTAGGGTACACTACTGGGGGTTAGGGTACACAACTGGGGGTTAGGGTACACTACTGGGGGTTGATCTTCAAGGGGTTAGGGTACACTACTGGGGTTAGGGTACACTACTGGGGGTTGATCTTCAAGGGGTTAGGGTACACTACTGGTGGTTAGGGTACACTACTGGGGGTTAGGGTACACTACTGGGGGTTAGGGTACACTACTGGGGGTTAGGGTACACTACTGGGGGTTAGGGTACACTACTGGGGGTTAGGGTACGCTACTGGGGGTTAGGGTACACTACTGGGGGTTAGGGTACACTACTGGGGGTTAGGGTACACTACTGGGGTTGATCTACTGGGGGTTAGGGTACACTATTGGGGGTTAGGGTACACTACTGGGGGTTGATCTACTGGGGGTTAGGGTCCACTACTGGGGGTTAGGGTACACTATTGGGGGTTAGGGTACACTACTGGGGTTGATCTACTGGGGGTTAGGGTACACTACTGGGGTTGATCTACTGGGGGTTGGGGTACACTACTGGGGGTTAGGGTACACTACTGGGGGTTAGGGTACACTACTGGGGGTTGATCTTCAAGGGGTTAGGGTACACTACTGGGGGTTAGGGTACACTACTGGGGGTTGATCTTCAAGGGGTTAGGGTACACTACTGGGGGTTAGGGTACACAACTGGGGGTTAGGGTACACTACTGGGGGGTTGATGCTTCAAGGGTTAGGGTACACTACTGGGGTTAGGGTACACTACTGGGGGTTGATCTTCAAGGGGTTAGGGTACACTACTGGGGGTTAGGGTACACTACTGGGGGGTTAGGGTACACTACTGGGGGTTAGGGTACCACTACTGGGGGTTAGTGTACACTACTGGGGGTTAGGGTACACTACTGGGGGTTAGGGTACACTACTGGGGGTTAGGGTACACTACTTGGGGGTTAGGGTACACTACTGGGGTTGATCTACCTGGGGGTTAGGGTACACTATTGGGGGTTAGGGTACACTACTGGGGGTTGATCTACTGGGGGTTAGGGTCCACTACTGGGGGTTAGGGTACACTACTGGGTTGATCTACTGGGGGTTAGGGTACACTATTGGGGGGTTAGGGTACACTACTGGGGTTGATCTACTGGGGGTTAGGGTACACTACTGGGGGTTAGGGTACACTACTGGGGTTGATCTACTGGGGTTAGGGTACACTACTGGGGGTTTAGGGTACACTACTGGGGGTTAGGGTACACTACTGGGGGTTGATCTACTGGGGGTTTGGGTACACTACTGGGGGTTGATCTTCAAGGGGTTAGGGTACACTACTGGGGGTTAGGGTACACTACTGGGGGTTAGGGTACACTAATGGGGGTTGATCTTCAAGGGGTTAGGGTACACTACTGGGGGTTGATCTTCAAGGGGTTAGGGTACACTACTGGGGGTTAGGGTACACTACTGGGGGTTGATCTTCAAGGGGTTAGGGTCCACTACTGGGGGTTAGGGTACACTACTGGGGGTTAGGGTACACTAATGGGGGTTGATCTTCAAGGGGTTAGGGTACACTACTGGGGTTTAGGGTACACTACTGGGGGTTGATCTTCAAGGGGTTAGGGTACACTACTGGGGGTTAGGGTACACTACTGGGGGTTGACCTACCGTTCCTTTTTATCCTGAAAAACTCCCCAGTATTTGCCGATGTCAAGCATACCCATACCATGATGCAGCCACCACCATGCTTGAAAATAAGGAGGCAGTTACTCATATTTTCATTCTGTATATTTGTGTTCTTCTTTTGTCATTTAGGTCATTATTGTGGAATCACTACAGTGTTGTTGATCCATCCTCAGTTCTCCCGTCACAGAAATTGAACTCTGTAGCTGTTTTAAAATCACCAATGGCCTCATGGTAACATCCCTGAGCAGTTGAATTCCTGTCCTGCAGCTCAGTTCTGAAGGAGGACTGTATCTTTGAGGTGTCTGGGTGCTTTAATATATAATCCACAGCATAATTATTAGCTTGACCATGCTTAAAGAGATATTCAATGTCTGATTTGTTATTGTTAACCATCTACCAATCACTGCCCTTCTTTGAGGCTTTTTCGAAAAGCTCCCTGGTCTTTGTAGTTGAATCTGTGCTTGAAATTCAATACTTGACTGAGGGACCTTACATATGTTGTATGTATGGGGGACAGAGGAAGGGGTAGTCATTAAAAAATCATGTTAACCCCTGTTATTTCACACAGAGTAAGTCATGGTAACTTTTTATCTGATTTGTTAAGCCACATTTTACTCCTGAGCTAATTTAGGGTTGCCTGAACAAGGGGGATGAATATTTATGCAACGACTATATTTTAGTTATTTAGTTAATAAAAAAAGTAACTTCCACTTCGACATTACAGAGTATTTTGTGTATATTGTTGACAAAAAAATGACTATTAAATACATTTTAATCCCACTTTGTAACACAATAAAATGTGAAAAAATCCAAGGGGTCTGAATACTTTTGTAAGGCACTGTATACAAACAGGTCCCTATCAGATAGGCAGTGTTACAAGACCAGCTGGCATCTCCACGTACCGTGAATAAGTGACCTATTATTTTTGGAGATGGGTGTGCCCATTCTTAATGTTCTGTTTTGCCTCGCTACGGAGGTCATTAAAACAAATAGGCTTATCAGCTCTTATCGTGACAACTCCTATACTTCAAATATACCAGAGCTGATAAAATAAAATGTTTCTACGAACGCATGGCAAATGCTGCTGAGTGTTTCCTGCAAATGTTCCTCATATCAGTCCTTTCTTATAGCCTAATACTATTTCTAAGGGTTTTTATATTGGTATAGTATTTCTCTTAAAGGGATACTTCGGGTTTTATATTGGGATAGTATTTCTCTTAAAGGGATACTTCGGGTTTTATATTGGGATAGTATTTCTCTTAAAGGGATACTTCGGGACGTTGGCAATGAGGACCTTTACCTACTTCCTCAGAATCAGATGAACTCGGGATAACATTTTTATGTCTCTGTGCTAGCAGATATACATAGACTTCGAGTCATTTTGCTAACGCTAGTTAGCATTGGCTCAAGAAACTACCTAAAACTTCCTTCATACTGGACACAGAGACATAAAAATGGTATCCACGAGTTGTTAGTATCGGGTAACATCCTCCTCAATATACTATAAATTCAATACCACTTGGTTTTTGGCATTAGAACCAAGCCTCCATATCTGGCAGGCTGTGCTGTCATACACCTGTTTTAATGCATTACAATGAGATGAAACTATGCAGAGAATTTGGTGTGTCTAGGTTTCAGAAAACTGGAAGTTAAACTATGAGCTCAATCCATTGGCGTGTAGATGGAACTATGTCGAGAGCTAGAGAGAGAGATCGAGAGAGAGAGAGAGAGGCCGAGAAGAGGAGAGAAGGGGGGGAGCAAGAGAAGAGGTTTGGAGAGAAAAGAAGAGGGGCGTAACGACGTCTTAGCTCGTTAGATATAACAATCGAACAGCTCCTTATCTGGATATATAAGGGGTCTCCATGAATATCTTTGTTCTTTCTTTCTCTCTTTCCCCCCTCTCTTCTCCCCCTCTTTTCTCCTTCTCTCTCTCTCTCTCTCCTCTCTTTTCTTCTCGCTTTTTCTCTTCTTCTGCTTCTTCTTCTTCCCTCTTCCTCTCCTCTTTCCCGCTCCTTCTCTCTTCTCCTCTCTCCTCTTTCCCCCTCTTTTTCCTCTCTTCTTCTCGTATTTCTCGCTTCTCTCCTCTTTTCTTTTTTTTCTCCTCTTTTCCTTTCCTTCTTCCCTTACCTTATTTCGAGAGCATTCCCAGCTCTCCCTTGGTTTTTTCTCTCTGGTGGTTGCTTGCTTTTCTGGCTTAAATTTATCCCTCTCTTCTCCGTTCTCTCTTTCCTTTCTCTTTTGCTTCTCTTCGACCCCTTTTTTTTCCGCCCGATGGACTTGTAGACACGTATCTAGCGTCTCTTTTTAGCTGTAGATTTCGTTGGTTGGCTGTTGGGATGTATGTTTCTTGTTAAGGTTGGGGGAAAACGGGAACTGGGTTAAGGCTGGGATGGGAACAGGGCGGTAAACGGTACTTTTGTTATTTTGGGCTGGGATTGGGAGAAACAGGTCGGGGGAAAACCTGGATGTGTTTTGGGTGGGGGATTGGGAGAGAAAAAAAGGTGGTAAGGACTGTGTTAAAGGCGGGGTTGGGAAAGTGGGTAGAGAGGGGGTGTGGAAATGATGTGGTGGGGATTGGGAAGAAGGTCGGGTAAGACGGGCTGTTTAATGGGTGGGGATGGAGAGAAAAGCTTTGGTAGACACTTGTTGGGTTTGATTCTGTTGTTTGGGGGGTTTTGGAGTTTGGTTGGAAAGTGGGTTGGGAGGAGACAGTCGGGTTTTTTGGATTGTTATTTTGGGGGGATTGGGAATGAGCCCCTCTTGCTGGACTGGTTGGGGATTGGGAAGACAAGTCGGGTAGAGAGACGGCTGTTTATGGGCTGGGAGGAAGACAAAGGGGTCGGTAAGACGGGAACTTGTGTTAAGGGCTGGGGATTGGGAGAGACAGTCGGGTAGAAACGGACTGTTTAATTGGGGGCTGGGATTGGGAGAGACAAAGGGTATCGGTGTGTTCTTGGCTTGTTAATTGGCCCGGATTTTTTGACTGCAAGGGCGGTAAACGGGTTTTCTGGTTTAACATCGGCTGGGATGGAAAAGGCGGGGAGAGAGGACTCCGTGTAGAAGGGCTGGGTTTGGGAGGGGAACAGTCGGTAAGACGGGACTGTGTTAATTTGGGGGGGTGGGATTGGGAAACGGCTTATAGCGGGATGGTTATAAAGGCTGGATTGGGAAGAAAGGTCTGGTAGAAGGACTGTTTTATGGCTGGGTTGGGGGAATGAAGAAGGCTGGGTTGGTTGGGAAGACGGCGGGGGCGGTGGTTTGGCTTTTTGGATTGGGAGAGACAGGGGGGTAGAGACGGACTGTGTTATGGGCTGGGATTGGGAGACAGGTCGGTAAGACTGACTTTTGTTATTGGCTGGTGGGTGGGAATAGAATGCGGGAGAACGGCTGTTTTATATGGGCTTGGGATTGGAGACAGTCGGTAACTTGACTGTGTTTATGGGCTGGGGGATTGGAAACAGTCGGTGAGACGGTCTGTTTATGGGCTGGGGATTGGGAGAGACTTCCGGTAAGGCTGGTTGTTTTTGGTTTGGGATTTTAAGCCTTTTGGTAGAGACGGGACTGTGTTATTGGGCTGGGGATTGGGAGAGACAGGTCGGGTAGAGACGGGACTGTGTTAATGGGCTGGGGATTGGGAGAGACAGGTCGGTTTTGAACGGGCCCGTGTTTTAAAGGGCTGGGGATTGGGAGAGACGGTCGGGTAGAACGGGGCTGTGTTAATGGGCTTTGGGTGGGGAGAGACCCGGTCGGGTAGGGGGGCTGTTTAATTGGGCTGGGGATTGGAGAAGCAGGTCGGGTAGAGACGGGGCTGTGTTTTTTGGGTGGTGGGGATTGGGGAGACGGTCGGTGGGGGGTGGATGGGCGGGGGGTGGTTTAGACGGCGGGGTGGTTGGGACTGGTGGAGGCGGGGATTGGAGGAAGGGAAGGAAAAAGGGGGTGGGGGTGAAAACGGGGCTGTGTTAATTTGGGGTGGGAATTTGGAGAGACAGGTCGGGTGAGACGGGACTGTGTTATTTGGGGTGTGGGATTGGGAGAGACAGGTCGGGTAAGAGAGGGGGTGTTAAGGGGTGGGAGGGGGAGACAGGTCGGGTAGAGAGGCTGTGTTTTCGGGTTGAGAGACGGTCGGTTAAAGACGGGCTGTGTTATTGGGCTGGGGATTTGGGAGAGCCCGGTCGGGTAAGATGGGTCTGTGTTATTTGGCTGGGATTTGGAGCGACAGGTCGGAATATAGACGTCTGTTTTATTGGGCCCTGGGGATTGGGAGAGACAGGTCGGGTAGAGACGGGACTGTGTTATTGGGCTGGGGATTGGGAGAGACAGGTCGGGTAGAGACGGGGCTGTGTTATTGGGCTGGGGATTGGGAGAGACAGGTCGGGTAGAGACGGGACTGTGTTTCTGTATTGGGCTGGGGATTGGGAGAGACAGGTCGGGTAGAGACGGGGCTGTGTTATTGGGCTGGGGATTGGGAGAGACAGGTCGGGGGGTGCGTCCCAAATGGCACCCTATTCCAAATATAGTGCACTACTTTTGACCAGAGCCATATGGGTCCTGGTCTAAAGTAGTGCTCCATATAGGGAATAGGGTGCTATTTGAGAAGCAGCCAGAGTAGAGGGGCTCAGAGAGAGAGACCTAGCTGCCTCTGGAAGACGTGCCTCTCTCTGCCCTGACCTAAGTGGGAGCGATGGCGCTCAGTATTTACTCAGGTGGAATAACACACAGCCAAGCTAAGAAGATTCCAAAGAATGTGCTCCCTGTGTTCCTAAGAGTGCGTGAGCGTAAGCCGACTCCGATCGAGTGGCGGAAGCTTTGACCAGAAAACCCACTTGCCCACTCATGCTTTCAAAAGCTATTCCACAACCACAGGTTTGCAGGTTTGTATTTCAGGCTCAATATGTTAGCTAGCTAACTTGATGAACACTCAAAACTATGTGGTTCTTGGAGAAAGCTCTACAGAATGTAAACTATGTTCAGCTAGAGAATACTGTCAGTTAAATCAGGGGTTCCCAAACTCTTTGGAGCCAGGGACACCTTATGTGATAGTAGATTCATCAGGGACCCCATCAGGGACCAACTTTAGAGTTCCATCGTAGAATAGAAGGAGTTTTACTATGACTGGTGCAGCGCATTACCGGACCAACCACGCATTACCGGACCAACCACGCATTACCGGACCAACCACGCATTACCGGACCAACCACGCATTACCGGACCAACCAAGTCTCGGGGCAAAGAGACAATTTGCAGTTTTAAAGCTTAAATTACAGTACATTTATGTTTAAAACAACCTTTTTTGAGAATGAAAGAAGTATAGAGTTGAAAACTGAAACATTGATATAGTACTGTGGATCCCTGTGCCTTCCAGGCCCTGTTGAGGGTAGTCATTATTGTAGATGAATAACATAACATTGTATTGTATTGCAACCTCTAAACTTGTTCAACAGACACCTTGGCCAAATTCCTTTAATCCGATGCAATAAAAACAAAGATCTGGCTCCAGACCCCCTGCAGTCCCTCAGACCAGGAACCACTGACTTAAACCATGCTCCTTTCAAGAAAGCATTCTTTACAAGTGAATATAAGAGTTACGAAATGTTTCAGAATATTCCTGGAAGTTTAGTTAAGACAACTCCTCAATCGTGCATTGAGAAATACAGCATCTTCCGGAGATACAGTAACAGTCAAAACATTGGACACACCTACTCATTCCAGGGGTTTTCTTTATTTTTACTATTTTCTACGTTGTAGAATAATAATAGTGAAGACATCAAAACTATGAAATAACACATATGGAATCATGTAGTAACCAAAAAAGTGTTAAACAAATTTTATATTTGAGATTCTTCAAAGTAGGCACCCTTTGCCTTGATGACAGCTTTGCACACTCTTGGCATTCTCTCAACCAGCTTCATGAGGTAGTCACCTGGAATGCATTTCACTTAACAGGTGAGCCTTCTTAAAAGTTAATTTGTGGAATTTATTTCCTTCTTAATGCGTTTGAGCCAATCAGTTGTGTTGTGAGAAGGTAGGGTTGGTATACAGAAGATAGCCCTATTTGGTAAAAGACCAAGTCCATATTATGGCAAGAACAGCTCAAATAAGCAAAGAGAAATGACTGTCCATCATTACTTTAAGACATGAAGGTCAGTCAATCCGGAAAATGTCAAGAACTTTGAACGTTTCTTCAAGTAGAGTCGCAAAAACCAACAAGCGCTATGATGAAACTGGCTCTCATGAGGACCTCCACAGGAAAGGAAGACCCAGAGTTACCTCTGCTGCAGAGGATAAGTTCATTAGAGTTACCAGCCTCAGAAATCGCAGCCCAAATAAATGCTTCACAGAGTTCCAGTACCAGACACATCTCAACATCAACTGTTCAGAGGGGACTATGTGAATCAGGCCTTCATGGTCGCATTTCTGCAAAGAAACGGATGATGAAACGGATGATCTCCGCATGTGTGGTTCCCAAAATGAAGCATGGAGGAGGAGGCGTGATGATCTCCGCATGTGTGGTTCCCACCATGAAGCATGGAGGAGGAGGTGTGATGATCTCCGCATGTGTGGTTCCCACCATGAAGCATGGAGGAGGAGGTGTGATGATCTCCGCATGTGTGGTTCCCACCATGAAGCATGGAGGAGGAGGTGTGATGATCTCCGCATGTGTGGTTCCCACCATGAAGCATGGAGGACTTGGTCTGATGATCTCTGCATGTGTGGTTCCCATCATGACGCATGGAGGACTTGGTCTGATGATCTCTGCATGTGTGGTTCCCACCATGAAGCATGGAGGAGGAGGTCTTTGCTGGTGCTTTGCTGGTGACACTGTCTGTGATTTATTTAGAATTCAAGCCACACTTAACCAGCATGGCTATCACAGCATTCTGCAGTGATACACCATCCCAAATGGTTTGGGCTTAGTGGGACTATCATTTGTTTTTCAACAGGACAATGACCCGACCCAACACATCACCGGGCTGTGTAAGGGCTATTTGACCAAGGAGAGTGAAGGAGTGCTGCATCAGATGACCTGGCCTCCACAATCACCCGACCTCAACCCAATTGAGATGGTTTGGGATGAGTTGGACCGCAGAGTGAAGGAAAAGCAGCCAACAAGTGCTCAGCATATGTGGGAACTCCTTCAAGACTGTTGGAAAAGCATTCCAGGTGAAGCTGGTTGAGAGAATGCCAAGACTGTGCAAAGCTGTCATCAAGGCAAAGGGTGGCTATTTGAAGAATCTCACATATAAAATATATTTTGATTTGTTTAACACTTTTTGGGTTACTACATGATTCCATATGTGTTATTTCATAGTTTTGATGTCTTCACTATTATTCTACAATGTAGAAAATAGTAAAAATTAAGAAAAACCCTTGAATGAGTAGGTGTTTCCAAACTTTTGACTGGTACTGTAAAATGACTAGACCCTGACCCGACCACAGACTTGTTAACACCCACCCTGCTCTAATACCTAACTTTGTTTTGACAGCAACAAGCTGGAAATGACTAGGACCTGAAATGTAGCTCAGTTGGTAGAGCATGGCACTTGCACCGCAAGGGTTGTGGGTTCGATTTCCACGGGGGGCCAGTATGAAAAATGTATGCACTCACTAATTGTAAGTCGCTCTGGATAAGAGCGTCTGCTAAATGACTAAAATGTCTCCCTGTATCGAAGCAACGTAAGGAATGAAATGAATCATGTTCTGAGGGGAGAGAACCTTCTAATTATTACAGGGAGGGAAAAAAAGGATTTGATCCCCTGCTGATTTTGTACGTTTGCCCACTGACAAAGACATGATCAGTCTATAATTTTAATGGTAGGTTTATTTGAACAGTGAGAGACAGAATAACAACAAAAAAATCCTGAAAAACGCATGTCAAAAATGTTATAAATTGATTTGCATTTTAATGAGGGAAATAAGTATTTGACCCCTCTGCCAAACATGACTTAGTACTTGGTGGCAAAACCCTTGTTGGCAATCACAGAGGTCAGACGTTTCTTGTAGTTGGCCACCAGGTTTGCACACATCTCAGGAGGGATTTTGTCCCACTCCTCTTTGCAGATCTTCTCCAAGTCATTAAGGTTTCGAGGCTGACGTTTGGCAACTCGAACCTTCAGCTCCCTCCACAGATTTTCTATGGGATTAAGGTCTGGAGACTGGCTAGGCCACTCCAGGACCTTAATGTGCTTCTTCTTGAGCCACTCCTTTGTTGCCTTGGCCGTGTGTTTTGGGTCATTGTCATGCTGGAATACCCATCCACGACTCATTTTCAATGCCCTGGCTGAGGGAAGGAGGTACTCACCCAAGATTTGACAGTACATGGCCCCGTCCATCGTCCCTTTGATGCGGTGAAGTTGTCCTGTCCCCTTAGCAGAAAAACACCCCCAAAGCATAATGTTTCCACCTCCATGTTTGACGGTGGGGATGGTGTTCTTGGGGTCATAGGCAGCATTCCTCCTCCTCCAAACACAGTGAGTTGAGTTGATGCCAAAGAGATCAATGTTGGTCTCATCTGACCACAACACTTTCACCCAGTTCTCCTCTGAATCATTCAGATGTTCATTGGCAAACTTCAGACGGGCATGTATATGTGCTTTCTTGAGCAGGGGGACCTTGCGGGCGCTGCAGGATTTCAGTCCTTCACGGCGTAGTGTGTTAGCAATTGTTTTCTTTGTGACTATGGTCCCAACTGCCTTGAGATCATTGACAAGATCCTCCCGTGTAGTTCTGGGCTGATTCCTCACCGTTCTCATGATCATTGCAACTCCACGAGGTGAGATCTTGCATGGAGCCCCAGGCCGAGGGAGATTGACAGTTATTTTGTGTTTCTTCCATTTGCGAATAATCGCACCAACTGTTGTCACCTTCTCACCAAGCTGCTTGGCGATGGTCTTGTAGCCCATTCCAGCCTTGTGTAGGTCTACAATCTTGTCCCTGACATCCTTGGAGAGCTCTTTGGTCCTGGCCATGGTGGAAAGTTTGGAATCTGATTGATTGATTGATTGCTTCTATGGACAGGTGTCTTTTATACAGGTAACAAGCTGAGATTAGGAGCACTCTCTTTAAGAGTGTGCTCCTAATCTCAGCTCGTTACCTGTATAAAAGACACCTGGGAGCCAGAAATCTTTCTGATTGAGAGGGGGTCAAATACTTATTTCCCTCATTAAAATGCAAATCAATTTATAACATTTTTGGCATGCGTTTTTCTGGATTTTTTTGTTGTTATTCTGTCTCTCACTGTTCAAATAAACCTACCATTAAAATTATAGACTGATCATTTATAGACTGATCATTACAAAATCAGCAGGGGATCAAATACTTTTTTCCCTCACTGTAAATGATGGGAGAAATCAGCAGGGCTGTCTGTGTCTGTTGACACTGGTGGTATTTAGCTCTTGGTGCGATTCCAACTGCAACATTTGTCAACACAATGCATCTGCCAAACTCCAGCAACATGGTGGTCCAGGTCAGTTTACATTTCACAATATCAATTAAGTAACGCTGCTTGCTTTTTCCCCTCCTTGGCAACATTTGTTTTTTGGCAAAGCAGGTCTTTCAGACTGCAGTTTAATCCAAGTCATCACTCATACAGGTCTACTAGGAGTTTCTTCCAGCAGCACTTTCAAATATCTACCTCAAAAGATGACAGAGTTCAAGTGGGGATTTGTTTCCTCTCCAGGAAAACAAGCAGACATAAACACAAAGTAACTTGGTGCAAAGAAGGACCGGCACACCTGGTCTGTGCTTCAAAACGGAAGAAGAATAGATTCACTGCTTTGTCTCCACATAAAAAGACAGGCTGCTCCCCAGCGTGGCAGGTGTACATTCCTGTGAGAGACTGAGCCAGGAGCCGCTCGGTCCTCTTCAACTACAGAGGTTAAATGGTTCCTTACACGTAAGAGCAGCCAGCACATGGGCCATGTGTCATCCTGACAAATGATGGCTGTGAATGAGAGGGAGGGAGGGAGGGAGGGAGGTAGGTAGGTAGGGAGGGAGGGAGGGAGGGAGGGAGGGAGGTAGGGAGGGAGGGAGGCAGAGGAATAACATCATGGGTGCATCCAAATGGTACCCTTTTCCCTATATACTCAAGCTGCAGTCAGGGTGCTCTGGTCAAAAGTAGTGCATTATATAGGGAACCATTTGGAAAGCACCTCGTGATGTCCACCCTCCAGTGGCCTGGCCGGGGCAGATAAGCAGGTGCAGCTCTGAATCACTCTGAAGACTATCGAGTGGCTCCAGATGAAAGGAAATAGGGGATGTAAATAATGTTTGATAACAGCCCGGATGGATGACCTCAACCCAAGCAGTCACATCCCAAGGTGCACAAACAAGATGGTGCTGATGTTTTCAAGAGGGCAAGAGGAAGAATCTACAGGACTTAATAAAGGAACCTGTTTTGTGGTGTGGTGGAAAAACACTGCAGGCTGATCTGGCCATGGAAACACATATACAGGCCTCAGTCTTCGCTATGGAAAGGGAGTAAATGCGACTCTTCTGGGGGTGTTGTCCCTCTAGCAGGTCAATGGCGCAGTCCCAGGGCCTGTGAGGAGGGAGACACTTGGCCTTGGAGGCAGAGAAGACATCGGAGAGATCTGCAAACTCATGTGGAATGTTGGGCTGGAGGGCGGACTCCGGACTCTCCACTGACGTGGAACAACAAACCACCGGCAGGCAGGTCCTCCGGCATGAGGGGGACCAGGCTGTGATCCTCTTGGTGATCCAATTGATTGTGGGGTTGTGTAGTCTGAGCCAGGGCAATCCCAAGACGATCCGGTGAAGGGGTGACGTGACGATGTGGAAGGACGGCTCCTCGTGGTGCTCCGGTAGGGTGGGAATGGTGATGGAGATGGGGAGAGTGGCGTCCGTAATGGTGCCTGATCCAAGGGGTTTATTGTCCAGCGAGGTGACGTGTAGCGGAGATGGCAGTGGCACGGTGGGCAACCCCCATTCAGAGACCAGCTACCTATCGATAAGGTTCCCCGCTGATCCGGAATCTATCATGGCCGTGGAAAGCGAAGAGAAGGAAGAACCATTCACCGTTAGGGGAACTAAAAACAATGGTTTGGTGACAGGTGATGATGGAACACTCATGGAGTGGCGACGGGAGTCATACCGCCTAGATAGGGAGCCGCCAGGATATCTGTGGTCCGTGGTGGTGTAGGGGGTACTGCCCACCTCCATGGGTGAGGACTCAGAGGCAGGGCGGCTTCCATAGCTCAAATGGGGTGAGCGTCGAGGCTCCGGGTGGTGTTGGGAACGCCGTCGGTCTCTCATCATGTCGTCAAGATGAATGGACATGGCGATGAGGGTATCAAGGTCCATCTCATCGTCCCGACATGCGAGTTCCGTCGTGATGTCCTCCCGTAAGCCTCTCCTGAAGGCCGTGCGCAGAGCACGCTCATTCCAGCCAGAAGACGCCGCCACCGTGCGAAAGCTCACGGCGTACTCGAATGCGGCCTCCTCTATTTGTTGTAGCCGGAGGAGACGCTCACCCCCGTCCTTTCCCTCAGTGGGATGATCGAACACCGCCCTGAAATGAGCGAGGAAGGTGGAGTAGGGAAGCGCCGCGGCCTCACCTCCTTCCTATCCTGGCTTTGTCCGATGGAGATGCCCCAGGCTGATGCGCCAGATACAGTGATACCTGTAGCAGGAAGCCTCTATATTTAGTGTTTTCCCGTCATAGCGCTCCGGCAGGGCGAGGGGTCCCTCAGACGTTGGTGATAGCCCGGGAGGAGGTGGACTGGGTGCACTCACCGCTCCCTGAGGTGGAACCGGAGCGATGGTCAGTTTATGCAGCGTTTGGAGCACTTCCTGCATGGCGGCGTTCAGCTGGGCAATCTGCTGCTGGTGCTGGTCCAGGCACTGGGAAACTCCAGGAGGATTACCTGCTGCATCCATCTTCGTGTGGTGTGTTGATTCTGTGACAGTACTGAGGATACGAAGAGGCAGGACGCAGACGCGGGAATCAACATGTCAAGGTTTACTTAACACTGAGCAAGAGAACAACAAAGAGCGAGAACACATACGACATAACAATCCACACAACACAACACTGAACGTCCAGGGCTATATAGGGGTGGTAAAATGATGAGGTGCAGGTGCGCTGGAGGTGATTCGGGTGCGTTGGGTTTCCATTCTGGTGTTGCGCTCAGATCGGTGGCTCAGTAGACCGGCGAATCAGAGCGCCGGAGGGGAGCAACGGGAGGAGACGTGACAAGCCGGCTATATAAGAATTATCTGGCCATGGATTCATAATTCAGCCAACATAGATATTGCACATGAAAAAACAACCTAGCAATACAAAACAATACACACATAATCCCAAAAGTTAAAAGAAAGAAATTAAGAAATATCAGAATGAGAGTCAGAATGTCAGAGTCCAGATTATGCTGGGCTTTTCACAGTCAACCGTTTCCCGTGTGTATCAAGAATGGTACACTACCCAAAGAACATAATATGGTGTATTTATCATAATTTGGCTTTAATCCAGAGAGGTTAAATTATCTAGATCCTCTATGAGGTTGTGCATGAATCCAAATTGCGCATTTAAAAGAAAAAATGAATCGTCAGCGTACAATGCCACCTTTGTTTTTTAAGCCCAGGATTTCTAGGCCCTTGATATTATTGTTGGATCTGATTTTAATAGCTAACATTTCGATGGCCATAATAAATAGATATGCCGATAGTGGACAACCTTGTTTTACTTTCTGAACGCTCTGTCTTTCCCGATAGGACGTTTCAGTCCTATGATGATGTTGCTACACAGGCACCGGAATCCATCCCTTTCAGGCCTGAACATCCAGTTGGTTTAGATTTTGGCAGTGTGCGTCAGGCAGTTTGGTCGACTGCTCAGGAAAGACTGAGATAGACTTGTTGTTGTTGTTTTTCACGCAGGCATTGGTGGCAGAGGTTTGTGGGTTCACAAATAGTCCGGGTTGGAGTCTTGTTTTGGAGTACCCGTCATATGGTGATTGCCCCGAAGCGTGGCTTGAGATTACACCTACAGAATTCGACCAGTTTCTTAAGACTGCTCATGGGATTTACCGAACTGCCTGGCCTTCATCGACATTGGGGTACAAAGTCTCCTCAGGGTTCTTGGGCTAGAGCTTTCATGTCACGTAATTGCTTAAAAGCTCTGTTGGCTGCTTTACACGTGATGGATCCTGCCATTAAGGATAATGCAGATAGGCTTAGAAAACTGCAGTACTTACTGGACCACCTGAAACAGACTTGTAAAAAGCTGTATCAGACAAACCAAAACGTAGCCATAGATGAGCGCATGGTCAAATCAAAGGGGCGATCAGGATTCAAGCAGTATATGAAAGGGAAGCCAACTAGGTGGGGATTTCAAGTATGGATCATTGCTTCATCTGACACAGGCTACACTTTAGATTTCTGTTTTTACACTGGCAGTCGGGATGGTCGTATGGTTGACCAAGAAAGTTTTTGAGGAATTAGTTGTGCCGTATGCAAACCAGGGTTACAACGTTTGGTTCGACAACTTTTATACACCATCCACGCTCGTAAGTACTCTGAGAGAGCAGGGGTTCAATGCATGTGGGACATTTAGGGTAAACCAGAAAATGTTTCCTGATGCATTTAAGAACATTAAAAAGTGGGATTGTCAAACCGAGCGTGGGAATATGCATTGGTGTAGGATAGGGGGCAATGTATTGTCCATACAGTGGAGAGATGGACTCTTAACCAACCGTGCTATTTTGTGTGTTTTTTCGCATTGTTTGTAACTTATTTTGTTCATAATGTTACTGCTACCGTCTCTTATGACCGAAAAGAGCTTCTGGACATCAGAACAGAGATTACTCACCTTGAACTGGACAAAAAAAAAGTATTTAATGAGTCGGACGAGAGGGATTTGCTCCAGACACCCGACAGGGCCCTCATCCCCGTCATTCGCAGTAGAAAGAAAAGGAGATATCGCGGAAGGAGATCGGGGTGCCTGGTAAGGATCCGGCGACGAGTGGCTAATCTGCCTTTGCCATCGATACTATTGGCCAACTTACAATCCCTTGATAATAAAGTGGACGAACTACAGGCAGGAATATCCTACCAACGGGACATTAAAAACTGTAATATCTTATGTTTCACGTAGTCGTGCCTGAACGAAGACATGAATAACATACAGCTAGCGGGCTTTACACTGTATCGGCAGGATAGAACAGCAGCCTCTGGTAAGACAAGGGGTGGCGGTCTATGTATATTTGTAAACAACAGCTGGTGCACGATATCTAAGGAAGTCTCAAGGTTTTGCTCGCCTGAGGTAGAATTTCTCATGATAAACTGTAGACCACATTATCTACCAAGAGAGTTTTCATCTATATTCTTTGTAGCTGTCTATTTACCAACACAAACCGATGCTGGCACTAAGACCGCACTCAATTAACTGTATACAGCCATAAGCAAACAGGGAAAGGCTCATCCAGAGGCGGCGCTCCTAGTGGCCGGGGACTTTAATGCAGGGAAACTTAAATCCGTTTGACCTCATTTCTACCAGCATGTTAAATGTGCAACCAGAGGGGAAAAATCTCTAGACCACCTTTACTCCACACACAGAGACGCGTACAAAGCTCTCCCTCGCCCTCCATTTGGCAAATCTGTCCATAACTCTATCCTCCTGATTCCTGCTTACAAGCAAAAACTAAAGCAGGAAGCACCAGTGACTCGTTTAATAAGGAAGTGGTCAGATGACGCAGATGCTAAGCTACAGGACTGTTTTGCTAGCACAGACTGGAATATGTTCCGGGATTCTTCCGATAGCATTGAGGAGTACACCACATCAGTCACTGGCTTCATCAATAAGTGCATTGATGACGTCGTCCCCACAGTGACTGTACATACCCCAACCAGAAGCCATGGATTACAGGCAACATCCGCACTGAGCTAAAGGGTAGAGCTGCCACTTTCAAGGAGCGGGACTCTAACCTGGATACTTATAAGAAATAAGCACAGCCGCGAGCTGCCCAGTGACACGAACCTACCAGATGAGCTAAATTACTTCTATGCTCGCTTCGAGGCAAGTAACACTGAAACATGCATGAGAGCATCAGCTGTTCCAGATGACTGTGTGATGACGCTCTCCGTAGCAGATGTGAGTAAGACCTTTAAGCAGGTCAACATTCACAAGGCCGCAGGGCCAGACGGATTACCAGGACGTGTACTCAACTGGCAAGTGTCTTCACTGACATTTTCAACCTCTCCCTGTCTGAGTTTGTAATACCAACATGTTTCAAGCAGACCACCATAGTCCCTGTGCCCAAGAACACTTAAGGTAACCTGCCTAAATGACTACTGACCCGCAGCGCTCACGTCTGTAGCCATGAAGTGCTTTGAAAGGCTGGTCATGGCTCACATCAACACCATCATCCCAGAATCCCTAGACCCACTCCAATTTGCATACTGCCCCAAAAGATCCACAGATGATGCAATCTCTATTGCACTTCACACTGTCCTTTCACACCTGGACAAAAGGAACACCTATGTGAGAATGCTATTCATTAACTACAGCTCAGTGTTCAACACCATAGTGCCCTCAAAGCTCATCACTAAGCTAAGGAGCCTGGGACTCAACACCTCTCTCTGCAACTGGATCCTGGACTTCCTGACGGGCCGCCCCAGGTGGTAAGGGTAGGTCACTGCACCTGTACACAGCCCATCTGAAATTAGCCCACCCAACTACCTCATCCCCATATTGTTATTTATTTTGCTCATTTGCACCCCAGTATCTCTATTTGCACATCATCTCTTGCACATCTATCATTCCAGTGTCAATACTAATTGTAATTATTTTGCACTATGGCCTATTTATTGCCTTACCTCCATAACTTGCTACATTTGAACACACTGTATATATATTTTCTGTTGTATTTTTGACTTTATGTTTTGTTTTACCCCATATGTAACTCTGTGTTGTTGTTTTTATCGCACTGCTTTGCTTTATCTTGGCCAGGTCGCAGTTGTAAATGAGAACTTGTTCTCAACTGGCTTACCTGGTTAAATAAAGGTGAAATAAAATAAAAAATAGGTAACAACACATCTGCCACACTGATCCTCAACACGGGGGCCCCGCAGGGGTGCGTGCTCAGTCCCCTCCTGTACTCCCTGTTCACCCATGACTGCATGGCCAGGCACGACTCCAACACCATCATTAAGTTTGCCGATGACACAACAGTTGTAGGCCTGATCACCGACAACAACGAGACAGCCTATAGGCAGGAGGTCAGAGACCTGGCCGTGTGGTGCCAGGATAACAACCTCTCCCTCAACGTGACCAAGACAAAGGAGATGATTGTGGACTACAGGAAAAAGAAGAGAACTGAGCACGCCCCCATTCTCATCGACGGGGCTGTAGTGGAACAGGTTGAGAGCTTCAAGTTCCTTGGTGTCCACATCACCAACGAACTATCATGGTCCCAACACCCCAAGACAGTTGTAAAGAGAGCAAGACAAAGCCTATTCCCCCTCAGGAGACTAAAAAGATTTGGCATGGGTCCTCAGATCCTCAAAAGGTTCTACAGCTGCACCATCGAGAGCATCCTGACTGGTTGCATCACTGCCTGGTATGGCAACTGCTCGGCTTCCGACCACAAGGTACTACAGAGGGTAGTGCGTCCGGCCCAGTCCATCACTGGGGCCAAGCTTCCTGCCATCCAGGACCACTATACCAGGCGGTGTCAGAGGAAGGCCCTAAAAATTGTCAATGACTCCAGCCACCCTAGTCATAGACTGTTCTCTCTGCTACCGCACGGCAAGAGGTACCAGAGCGCCAAGTCTAGGTCTAAGAGGCTTCTAAACAGCTTCTAACCTCATGCCATCAGACTCCTGAACATCTAATCAAATGGCTACCCAGACTCCTGAACATCTAATCATGGCTACCCAGACTCCTCCCCTTTATGCTGCTGCTCGCTGTTTATTATCTAAAGTCACTTTAATAACTCTACCTACATGTACATATTACCTCAATTACCTCCACTAATTACCTCACATTTTCACAATGCAAATGATTTCACTCAAGTAACGAGGCTAGTCAGACAGGATAGGAAAGTGGTCCACCAGCCTGCTGTAATACTCTATTACAATAGACAGACAAGGCTGGTCAGACAGGATGGTGTTTGGAATAGGAAAGTGGTCCACCAGCCTGCTGCAATACTCTATTACAATAGACAGACAAGGCTGGTCAGTTGATCAACTCCTACAATGATTTGCAGAAGACCCAGAAGTTGTAGAAAACACAATTTTTCCACTGTGTTGACATTGCAGTTGTCAACAGTTACCTTTTGTTCCAGAATAGCAGTGTAATCACTTAGCACCTGGCGAGGGAAATGGGCAAACTGGTTACTGACAGATTACATTCATAGAGAACATTGCTCGTCGGTTAGGAGGTATTGATGTTAATAACAGGTATTCATCTTCTGACAGACCTTTGTCTGTGAAAACTGTAAGCTCATCTTTTCACACACAGCACATGCCTAGCCTACAGGCCCCCTCTAGAAATGGTTGGCTGTGTTACAGGAAGACAGATAGGATAACTTGTTTGTGTGGCACTTGAATGCAATGAGGGGAAATGGTTTTGCATCATAGATGACCGAAATGGTTTTAGGTTGTGGCACTCCAGTGAGTGTGACTCATTGTGAAAAAAGGCACTAGTAAAGGGACTCAGATGTAGCTCAGATATTCACTAGTCATTTTTTTCTCTCTTGCCCTTTCCTGCATGTCTCCCTTCTCCTGCAGGTCCCCTCTCTCTTGTATGTTTTCTCTTTCTTATCCAAGACATCCTGCTACTCTGTTGTGCTACTCCTGTTCATATAGAATATTCATATAGTCTGTTGTGCTAGTCTGTTGTGCTACTCTGTTGTGCTACTCTGTTGTGCTACTCTGTTCATCTAGAATATTCATATAGTCTTGCGCTAGACTGTTGTGCTAGTCTGTTGTGCTAGTCTGTTGTGCTAGTCTGTTGTGCTAGTCTGTTGTGCTAGTCTGTTGTGCTACTCTGTTGCGCTAGTCTGTTGCGCTAGTCTGTTGTGCTAGTCTGTTCACATAGAATATTCATATAGTCTGTTGCGCTTGTCTGTTGTGCTTGTCTGTTGTGCTAGTCTGTTGTGCTAGTCTTTTGTGCTACTCTGTTGTGCTACTCTGTTGTGCTAGTCTGTTGTGCTACTCTGTTCATATAGATTATTCATATAGTCTGTCTTGCTACTCTGTTCATATAGAATATTCTGCTAGTCTGTTGTGCTTGTTGAGGTAAAACCATGTGTTGTTATTATGAGCAAGACAACGTCGAATGTTGTCTTCAACTTGGTTTTCCATACAAAGCATTCCATTACAAAACAAACCGTCTTTTGGTCGCTTTCTCATTTTAAAACATGATACAATAACTCCTGAATAACTCTTCAACATCTCAAATGGCGAGACTGACTAGGTACCACATTGACAGACTTCATTAGTGTGTTTGTGTCGGGAGCAGGATGTCTATTTAGTCAGGCAATGCCCACATTATTCTGATGTATTTTAGATTTTAAAATAATAATGTGAATGTCAATGCATAATGCCATTGGGTAGCCTATTAATAAAACAATGTATTATTCTTAAAGTGGTAATGAATACTTTTTTTGCATACATTTTGGGGGAGTTTTTTTTCCGATCCGCTATTAAAACAACTATATCTAAAATGTAGGTAATTGAAAATTACAATTCAGTGCCTCAAAAAGTCCCTGAACTTGACTTGCCAATGTCTGTACGAACCCTGGATAGGCTACTTGTTAAGCCCGCAAAATAAAGATAAAATCACCTGCTATTGAAATTACGCACACATCATTCGCTTTCCTGTCAGATCTTGACCCGGCACAGTATTTTTTTCATTCGGGTCAATAGCTTTCAGTTGGCACTGACCCGGTGTGCCACTGGCAAATTTACCAGAATGTTGAGCCCTGAAAGGAGCCCATTTACAGTATGAAAAGATTTGAATAAGATTTGATGTTGCTAAAACACTGTCAGTTTTAAGATAAGAGCTAAACCTTGTGAACCAGCTGTGGATTACATAATGTAGGTCTATCAAGTAACCAGGGGTCTTAAAACCAGGGCTGCTGGTGACATAACTCACACTGTGAGGCTCCGCAGATCACAAACAGCTCAATCAGTCACTGAGTAACAGCCCACTGGTACAGTTGGAGTCATCAAAACTCGTTTTTTCAACCACTCCACAAATGTCTTCTTAACAAACTATAGTTTTGGCAAGTCGGTTAGGACATCTACTTTGTGCATGACACAAGTAATTTTTCAAACAATTGTTTACAGACAGATTATTTCACTTATAATTCACTGTATCACAATTCCAGTGGGTCAGAAGTTTACATACACTAAGTTGACTGCCTTTAAACAGCTTGGAAAATTCCAGAAAATTATATCATGGCTGTAGAAGCTTCTGATAGGCTAATTGACATTATTTGAGTCAATTGGAGGTGTACCTGTGGATGTATTTAAAGGTCTACCATCAAACTCAGTGCCTCTTTGCTTGACATCATGGGAAAATCAAAAGAAATCAGCCAAGACCTCAAAAACAAAATTGTAGACCTCCACAAGTCTGGTTCATCATTGGGAGCAATTTCCATGAGACCACGCAGCCGTCATACCGCTCAGGAAGGAGACGTGTTCTGTCTCCTAGAGATTAATGTATTTTTGTGCGAAAAGTGCAAATCAATTCCAGAACAACAACAAAGAACCTTGTGAAGATGCTGGAGGAAACAGATACAGAAGTATCTATATCCACAGTAAAACAAGTCCTATATCGACATAACCTGAAAGGCCGCTCGGTAAGGAAGAAGCCACTGCTCCAAAACCGGCATAAAAAAGCCAGACTACGGTTTGCAACTGCACATGGGGACAAAGATCGTACTTTTTGGAGAAATGTCCTCTGATCTGATGAAACAAAAATAGAACTGTTTGGCCATAATGACCATCGTTATGTTTGGAGGAAAAAGGGGGTCGCCTGCAAGCCGAAGAACACCTTCCCAACCGTGAAGCACGGGGTGGCAGCATCATGCTGTGGGGGTGCTTTGCTGCAGGAGGGGCTGGTGCACTTCACAAAATAGATGGCATCATGAGGAAGGAAAATTATGTGGATATATTGAAGCAACATCTCAAGACATCAGTCAGGAAGTTAAAGCTTGGTCTCAAATGGGTCTTCCAAATGGACAATGACCCCAAGCATACTTCCAAAGTTGTGGCACAATGGCTTAAGGGCAACAAAGTCAAGGTATTGGAGTGGCCATCACAAAGCCCTGACCTCAATCCTTTAGAACATTTGTGGGCAAAACTGAAAAAGCGTGTGCGAGCAAGGAGGCCTACAAACCTGACTCAGATACACCAGCTCTGTCAGGAGGAATGGGCCAAAATTCACCCACCTTATTGTGGGAAGCTTGTGGAAGGCTACCCGAAACATTTGACCCAAGTTAAACAATTTACAGGCAATGCTACCAAATACTAATTGAGTGTATGTAAACTTCTGACCCACTGGGAATGTGATGAAATGAATAAAAGCTGAAATAAATAATTCTCTCTACTATTATTTTGACATTTCACATTCTTAAAATAAAGTGGTGATCCTAACTGACCTAAGACTATATAGTGCACTATTTAAAAGTAATGCGCTATACAGGGAATAGGGTGCCATTTGGGATGCACACTGTCTGGCTGGCACTGTTCAGAGCTGGGCTAAGCACTGTGACAGGATGGCTGTCACATGACGTCCTCCTCCTCCTCTTAGGGAGTTGTTCTGGTGTGTTTAGAGACCCCATGACTTAACAGGGTATTACTGGGGAACCTAAAGACGACAGTCTCAGTAATCATCGCTGGCTGATCCTACTTTATCATGTCCCCAGACTTCCAGACAGCCTGGACATAATGGAACTGTTCCTTTGATACAAAGAACAAAGCTTATCGAAGCGCAATGTTTTCGCTGGTGTCAGTCCACAACCCGACTGTGTTCCCAATGAATTCGAAGCATCCGCAAAAGACTAACTGGAGTTAGAAAAAGCCAGAGAAGACTTGAGTATATCCCTTTACTTCATCTGCTGTGGTCCAGAGTCCATATATCTTCTGCAGCTGTTCATTAGAGGGCGGAGTGGAGCAGAGAGGAGGAAATCATTAAAGAAGATCAGGCTTCTCCAGGCACTCTATAGGGCAGTCATTCTGACCAGGGCCCACAGGGTCTGTAGTTCACTATAGGGTCTGTAGTTCACTATAGGGTCTGTAGTTCACTATAGGGTCTGTAGTTCACTATAGGGTCTGTAGTTCACTATAGGGTCTGTAGTTCACCATAGGGTCTGTAGTTCACTATAGGGTCTGTAGTTCACCATAGGGTCTGTAGTTCACTATAGGGTCTGTAGTTCACTATAGGGTCTGTAGTTCACCATAGGGTCTGTAGTTCACCATCGGGTCTGTAGTTCACTATAGGGTCTGTAGTTCACCACAGGGTCTGTAGTTCACTATAGGGTCTGTAGTTCACCATCGGGTCTGTAGTTCATTATAGGGTCTGTAGTTCACCATAGGGTCTGTAGTTCACCATAGGGTCTGTAGTTCACCATAGGGTCTGTAGTTCACTATAGGGTCTGTAGTTCATTATAGGGTCTGTAGTTCACCATCGGGTCTGTAGTTCATTATAGGGTCTGTAGTTCACCATAGGGTCTGTAGTTCACTATAGGGTCTGTAGTTCACTATAGGGTCTGTAGTTCACTATAGGGTCTGTAGTTCATTATAGGGTCTGTAGTTCACTATAGGGTCTGTAGTTCACCATAGGGTCTGTAGTTCACCATAGGGTCTGTAGTTCACTATAGGGTCTGTAGTTCACTATAGGGTCTGTAGTTCATTATAGGGTCTGTAGTTCACCATCGGGTCTGTAGTTCACTATAGGGTCTGTAGTTCACCATAGAGTCTGTAGTTCACTATAGGGTCTGTAGTTCACTATAGGGTCTGTAGTTCACCATAGAGTCTGTAGTTCACTATAGGGTCTGTAGTTCACTATAGGGTCTGTAATTCACTATAGGGTCTGTAGTTCACTATAGGGTCTGTAGTTCACCATAGGGTCTGTAGTTCACCATCGGGTCTGTAGTTCACCATCGGGTCTGTAGTTCACCATCGGGTCTGTAGTTCACCATCGGGTCTGTAGTTCACTATAGGGTCTGTAGTTCACCATAGGGTCTGTAGTTCACTATAGGGTCTGTAGTTCACCATCGGGTCTGTAGTTCACTATAGGGTCTGTAGTTCACTATAGGGTCTGTAGTTCACCATAGAGTCTGTAGTTCACCATAGGGTCTGTAGTTCACTATAGGGTCTGTAGTTCACTATAGGGTCTGTAGTTCATCATAGGGTCTGTAGTTCACCATCGGGTCTGTAGTTCACCATCGGGTCTGTAGTTCACTATAGGGTCTGTAGTTCACTATAGGGTCTGTAGTTCACTATAGGGTCTGTAGTTCACTATAGGGTCTGTAGTTCACTATAGGGTCTGTAGTTCACCATAGGGTCTGTAGTTCACTATAGGGTCTGTAGTTCACTATAGGGTCTGTAGTTCACTATAGGGTCTGCAGTTCACCATAGGAAATAGGGTGCCATTTCAGCCTCAGTGTCAGCGGTCAGTGAAGAGACAACCGGTGCCACTAGAATGCTGGGACAGAGAGCTGCCAGATTACATGGGATTTTATTTCTTTGAGAACAAGGAATCGTCTAGCTCAGGGGTATTCAACTGGGGGTCTGCACCCCCGTAGGTGTTCGCGCAGATACTGCAGGGGGTCCGCGAAAAAAAAAATATATAAAAAAATTGAATGTTGATTCTATTTTTTTCCCAGTGTTTTTATGAATATCGCTAGCAACAACAAAATAAACAATTGATTTGAATTGATTTAAACAGCTGCTATTAGCGAAAATGTGTTTGGAGTTACCTTTCTAGCTAACAGGCTAGGTTATAGTTATAGTTACCTTTCTAGCTAACAGGCTAGGTTATAGTTATAGTTACCTTTCTAGCTAACAGGCTAGGTTATAGTTATAGTTACCTTTCTAGCTAACAGGCTAGGTTATAGTTATAGTTATAGTTACCTTTCTAGCTAACAGGCTAGGTTATAGTTATAGTTATAGTTAACTTTCTAGCTAACAGGCTAGGTTATAGTTATAGTTACCTTCCTAGCTAACATGCTAGGTTATAGTTATAGTTATATTTACCTTCCTAGCTAACAGGCTAGGTTATAGTTATAGTTACCTTTCTAGCTAACAGGCTAGGTTATAGTTATAGTTACCTTTCTAGCTAACAGGCTAGGTTATAGTTATAGTTACCTTTCTAGCTAACAGGCTAGGTTATAGTTATAGTTACCTTTCTAGCTAACAGGCTAGGTTATAGTTATAGTTACCTTTCTAGCTAACAGGCTAGGTTATAGTTATAGTTACCTTTCTAGCTAACAGGCTAGGTTATAGTTATAGTTACCTTTCTAGCTAACAGGCTAGGTTATAGTTATAGTTATAGTTACCTTTCTAGCTAACAGGCTAGGTTATAGTTATAGTTACCTTTCTAGCTAACAGGCTAGGTTATAGTTAAACCTTTAAGGGGTAGGAGCTCAAAATGAACAAAACTATCTACCAAATCTATTCATTTTAAAATGTTGATTTACTTCTCCTTGCCATTGTCATTCACCTGATATATGTTTTGCTAACGTATGATGGGGGTCCCTGGGTCGGCGGTTTGCCTGGGAGGAGGGCCCTGGGCAATAACAGGCTGAAGAACCCTGGTCTAGCTGACATCCATCCAAATATATTTCCCAGGGCGCCTAAATATTTGTAATTCCAGTAGCTTAAAGTGTACATGTATTGCACTTTCATTCAGAAGGAAATATTACATGGGAAAAACCTCAGAAAAAACTGACAGCTGGTCTTTGGAGATGAAGCTTTGGATAATCATTTCAACTATGCCCGGCCTGTGGGGAGATCACATTCTATTGGTGCATCGGGAAAGGAATTTCAAAATAGCACTATAAAAACAATGAAATATTACTTTCATCTTCTCTTTCTCTCCAACAGATGTGGTACAAGCTGACAGTGGGAACAGATGCCATGTGTGCTTATTGGGCCAACAGAAAACATAATACTTTGGCTAGCCCGTCTTCTTTTTATAGACTCTCAGACAACAGCCATGAAATCCATTTCTTGTGATCAGCCAAGAATAATACCCCATTAAATGTTATGGCTTTCTACTTACAAGCGCTGCAAAGTGTGAGAAGATGGATCAAATGTGTGAATGCATCAAGTCTAAGTTAATATTCTAGTTACTCACAAAAGTGAGATTTATATTGTGAATAATACATCTATGTTATTATATTTTGTTATTATATCTCAATTTTATTTCAAATGCAGACACAGTTTCTCCAGTTTCTGATACTAGGCCTAAACTGTGAGCATGAATCAATAAAGTTAAAGTCTGAGTCAAATAACAGACATCTTCAGTTCAAAGCCTGTAAAGTTCTCACACCATGACAACAGACGGAGGATATACTGTAAGTTCTCACACCATGACAACAGACGGAGGATATACTGTAAGTTCTCACACCATGACAACAGACGGAGGATATACTGTAAGTTCTCACACCATGACAACAGACGGAGGATATACTGTAAGTTCTCACACCATGACAACAGACGGAGGATATACTGTAAGTTCTCACACCATGACAACAGACGGAGGATATACTGTAAGTTCTCACACCATGACAACAGACGGAGGATATACTGTAAGTTCTCACACCATGACAACAGACGGAGGATATACTGTAAGTTCTCACACCATGACAACAGACGGAGGATATACTGTAAGTTCTCACACCATGACAACAGACGGAGGATATACTGTAAGTTCTCACACCATGACAACAGACGGAGGATATACTGTAAGTTCTCACACCATGACAACAGACGGAGGATATACTGTAAGTTCTCACACCATGACAACAGACGGAGGATATACTGTAAGTTCTCACACCATGACAACAGACGGAGGATATACTGTAAGTTCTCACACCATGACAACAGACGGAGGATATACTGTAAGTTCTCACACCATGACAACAGACGGAGGATATACTGTAAGTTCTCACACCATGACAACAGACGGAGGATATACTGTAAGTTCTCACACCATGACAACAGACGGAGGATATACTGTAAGTTCTCACACCATGACAACAGACGGAGGATATACTGTAAGTTCTCACACCATGACAACAGACGGAGGATATACTGTAAGTTCTCACACCATGACAACAGACGGAGGATATACTGTAAGTTCTCACACCATGACAACAGACGGAGGATATACTGTAAGTTCTCACACCATGACAACAGACGGAGGATATACTGTAAGTTCTCACACCATGACAACAGACGGAGGATATACTGTAAGTTCTCACACCATGACAACAGACGGAGGATATACTGTAAGTTCTCACACCATGACAACAGACGGAGGATATACTGTAAGTTCTCACACCATGACAACAGACGGAGGATATACTGTAAGTCTCACCCATGACAACAGACGGGAGGATGAAGTTCTCCCACCATGACAACAGACGGAGGATAGAAGTTCTCACACCATGACAACAGACGGAGGATAGAAGTTCTCACACCATGACAACAGACGGAGGATAGAAGTTCTCACACCATGACAACAGACGGAGGATAGAAGTTCTCACACCATGACAACAGACGGAGGATAGAAGTTCTCACACCATGACAACAGACGGAGGATAGAAGTTCTCACACCATGACAACAGACAGAGGATAGAAGTTCTCACACCATGACAACAGACAGAGGATAGAAGTTCTCACACCATGACAACAGACAGAGGATATACTGTAAATTCTCACACCATGACAACAGACGGAGGATATACTGTACTGCAATGGTACTATAGTGTAATATAATGTAGGGTAGGATAGTATAGTGTAGGATAGTATAGTGTAGGGTAATATAGGGTAGTATAGTGTAGGGTAGGGTAGGGTAGTGAAGCAAAGGGTAGGGTAGTGTAGGGTAGGTTAGGCTAGTATAGTGTAGGGTAGTATAGCGTAGGGTAGGGTGTGTATTATTAGGGTAGTGTAGGTTAGTATAGTATAGGGTAGTATAGGGTAGTATAGTATAGGGTAGTGTAGTGTAGGGTAGTATAGGGTAGTGTAGTATAGGGTAGTATAGGGTAGGGTAGTGTAGTATAGGGTAGTATAGGGTAGTGTAGTATAGGGTAGTATAGGGTAGGGTAGAGTAGTATAGGGTAGTATAGGGTAGTGTAGTATAGGGTAGTGTAGGTTAGTATAGTATAGGATAGTATAGTATAGGGTAGTATAGTATAGGGTAGTATAGCGTAGTATAGCGTAGTGTAGGGTAGGGTAGTGTAGTATAGGGTAGTGTAGTGTAGGTTAGTATAGTATAGTGTAGTATATGGTAGTATAGTGTAGGTTAGTATAGTATAGGGTAGTATAGTATAGGTTAGTATAGTATAGGGTAGTATAGCGTAGGGTAGTTAGTTATAGTTAGGGTAGTATAGGTAGGTAGTGTCTGTAGTATAGGGTAGTATAGTGTAGTATAGGGTAGTGTAGTGTAGGGTAGTATATTATAGGGTAGTATAGTGTAGTATAGGGTAGTGTAGTGTAGTATAGTATAGGGTAGTATAGTGTAGTATAGGGTAGTGTAGTGTAGGGTAGTATATTTAGGGTAGAGGTAGTAAGGGTAGTGTAGTGTGTATTCTATTTTGGGTAGTGTGTAGGGTGTACTGGTAGTAGCGTATAGGGTAGTATAAAGAGGGTAGTATAGTATAGGGTAGTATAGTATAGGGTAGTATAGTATTGTAGTAGTTAGTTGTAGTATAGGGTAGTATAGCGTAGGGTAGTGTAGTGTAGTGTAGGTTAGTATAGTATAGGGTGTAGTTATAGTATATGGTAGTATAGTGTAGGTTAGCTCAGCTGGTAGAGCACGGCGCTTTGTAACGCAGGGTAGTGGGTTCGATCCCGGGACCACCCATACACAAAAATGTATGCACACACGAGGAAGTCGCTGTTGGTAAAAAGCGTAGTAATGCATATATTATTATTAGTATAGGGTAGGGTAGTATGTATAGGTTATAACGTAGGGTATAGTATAGGTATGTAGTTAGTAGGTAGTGTAGTATAGGGTAGTGTAGTAGGTGAGGGTTAAGCAGGGTAGTGTATGGGTAATGTATGACTAGGGTAGTGTGGATAGGTAGTTAGTATAGGGTTAGTTATATATAGGGTAGTGTAGTGTAGGTTAGTTAGTATAGGGTAGTGATAGTGTAGTATAGGGTAGTATAGGTAGGGTAGTGTAGTATAGGGTATGGTAGTATAGGGTAAGTGTAGTATAGGGTAGTGTTAGTGTAGGTTAGTATATAGTATAGGGTAGTATAGTATAGGGTTATAGTATAGCGTAGGGTAGTATAGTATAGGTAGTTAGTATATAGTGTAGTATAGGGTAGTGTTGTGTTTTAGTGTAGGGTATATGGTATTAGTATAGGTGGTAGTATAGTATAGGGTATGGTTATAGGGTAAGTGTAGTGTAGGGTAGTATAGTATAGGGTAGTATGTATAGGGTAGTATAGGGTAGTGTAGTGTAGGTAGGTTAGTATAGGTAGTTGGGTAGTATAGTGTAGTGAGTATAGGTAGTTATTAGGGTAGTGTTAGGTTAGTATAGTATAGGGTGTTTATGTATGAGTGTTAGTATAAGTAGTTAGGTTAGTATAGGTGTATAGTATAGGTGTTTATATAGTGTATGTAGTTAGTATTAGTATAGGGTAGTATAGGGTAGTGTGTGTAGGGTAGTGTATGTGAGTTTAGTATGTATAGGGTAGTATAGTGTAGTATAGGGTAGTATAGCGTAGGGTAGTGTAGTATAGGGTAGTGTAGTATAGGGTAGTGTAGTATAGGGTAGTGTAGTGTAGGTTAGTATAGTATAGGGTAGTATAGTATAGGTTATTATAGTATAGCGTAGGGTAGTATAGTATAGGTTAGTATAGTGTAGTATAGGGTAGTGTAGTGTAGGGTAGTATAGTATAGGGTAGTATAGTATAGGGTAGTATAGGGTAGTGTAGTGTAGGGTAGTATAGTATAGGGTAGTATAGTATAGGGTAGTATAGGGTAGTGTAGTGTAGGGTAGTATAGTATAGGGTAGTATAGGGTAGTATAGTGTAGTGTAGTATAGCGTAGGGTAGTGTAGGTTAGTATAGTATAGGGTAGTATAGTATAGTGTAGTATAAGGTAGTGTAGGTTAGTATAGGGTAGTATAGTATAGGGTAGTATAGTGTAGTGTAGGTTAGTATAGTATAGGGTAGTATAGGGTAGTGTAGTGTAGGTTAGTATAGTATAGTGTAGTATAGGGTAGTGTAGTATAGGGTAGTATAGGTTAGTATAGGGTAGTATATTATTAGGGTAGTGTAGGTCCTCTGAGTAACTGTTTACTTAGTACCCCAAAACAAACCTGACTGCTATAACAATAGATAGGAATGGAGCCAGGAGTGAACGTACAGTCCTCTTTATGGTGCAGGCCAGGGCACAACGTACCAGCTCTCTCGTGTCTGTCTTTATGTTGCCTGGGCTCAACCTGCCAGGTGGCTCTCTCTTTCTTAGAAACCAAGCTAGAAACCTGACCGTGTTTCTGTCAGTCTTAGAAACCAAGCTAGAAACCTGACCGTGTTTCTGTCAGTCTTAGAAACCAAGCTAGAAACCTGACCGTGTTTCTGTCAGTCTTAGAAACCAAGCTAGAAACCTGACCGTGTTTCTGTCAGTCTTAGAAACCAAGCTAGAAACCTGACCGTGTTTCTGTCAGTCTTAATCTATCTGTAGTGTGGGAATATACCTTCAGGGAACACAGTGTATCCACGGGGTGACTGGAAGATCATTACTCAACAAGCAGAATAGATCCAGTATTGTTTAATGAAGATATATTTTGGACTAAATCATATATTTTGTCTTCTAGGTTATCTACAATTGACTTTTTTTTTTTTACTTCACGCAAACAAATGGTTTAGTTGGGCATTCAGGTTCATACCATAGAAGATAAGTATAAAATAGAAGGTTAAAATCAATGCCCAGATACTCTGTTGATCAGATCAACCTATTACTTAGCTTCAACATAATGATTTGAAACCTATGTCCGACATCATTCACAAATCCAAGTGGAGACATTAAAAACTTTTAAAGTTTGGACTATTTCTTTAGTTGACTATTTAGTTTAGTTTGATGGTGCAACAACTGACAACACCAAATCATCCCACGAACACCCACCCACCGCCAACAGAACAGGGAAGGCTGGGCGGTGGAGGGGTGTGGGTGGTGGGGGGTTGTGGGGGCTGAGGGGAGCAGCAGGGGGGGTAGTGTGGAACACCTTCCATTCCAGATGTGAGTCCTCCCTCCTACCTCCAACGGAGTGCCTCAGGCATCCTGAGCAGCTGTGGCCTGGATTTGATAAAGGAAACTGAACTCCTTACCCAGGGTAAATAACGTCAAAGATGCCCAGGTGCACCTTTTGTTTGTGTGTGACTTTTGGCAGCAGAGCGGCTTTCAACAGGGCTGGGAGATGAATAAAGATCACAATGCAGGCTAGCCAGAGAGAGAGTAGGCTGAGAGAGAGAGAGAGAGAGGCTTTAGAGAGCTCTGCTGATGATAACAAAGATAATGGCAGGACTCAGGAGTGGTTCAACAGCCCAGAGGGTCATTACAAAGACAGAGAAGAAAAGGAGAACAGTAAACTGGACTGGACTTACCTGGACTGGACTACTGGACTGGACTGGACTGGACTGGACTGGAGTGGACTGATTATTGTGCCCTGCTGAGGTTCCCGGGGCTGCCTCTGTGTCTGTCTCAGCCCCGGGGGTAAAGAACAGGCAGGGGAGGGGGTAGATTTATAAACTGCTCACAAAGGGAAGACGGGACATTCGTTAAGACCCATGTCTACTACCAATCTCTGTAATGCCTTCTGTGGAGGCTGGAGTGGGATAGAATGATGGAGGAGCCACTAGAATGTCTAGTCAGTGACAGGTGTCATTTCAACCTGACTTCAGAGACGTGACATAAACCAAAAGATAAAAGGAACAACCTCTGATGAATGGAGGAAGAACACTCAGAATATCGACCCCTGGTGAATGGAGGGAGGAAGAATACTCAGAATATCGACCCCTGGTGAATGGAGGGAGGAAGAATACTCAGAATATCGACCCCTGGTGAATGGAGGGAGGAAGAACACTCAGAATATCGACCCCTGGTGAATGGAGGGAGGAAGAATACTCAGAATATCGACCCCTGGTGAATGGAGGGAGGAAGAATACTCAGAGTATCGACCCCTGGTGAATGGAGGGAGGAAGAATACTCAGAGTATCGACCCCTGTTGGAGGGAGGAAGAATACTCAGAATATCGACCCCTGGTGAATGGAGGGAGGAAGAATACTCAGAATATCGACCACTGGTGAATGGAGGGAGGAAGAATACTCAGAATATCGACCCCTGGTGAATGGAGGGAGGAAGAATACTCAGAGTATCAACCCCTGGTGAATGGAGGGAGGAAGAACTCTAGAGCTCTTTCAGCGTGACCATCGGGTTCTTGGTCTTCTCCCTGACCAAGGCTCTTCTCCCCCGAATGCTCAGTTTGACCGGGCAACCAGCTCTAGGAAGAGTGTTGGTGGTTCCAAACTTCTTCCATTTAAGAATGATGATTTTTTGGTACCCTTCCCCAAATCTGTGCCTCGACACAATCCTGTCTCGGAGCTCTACAGACATTTCCTTCGACCTCATGGCTTGGTTTTTGCTCTGACATGCACTGTCAACTGTGGGACCTTATATAGACAGGTGTGTGCCTTTCTAAATCATGTCCAATAAATTTAATTTACCACAGGTGGACTCCAATCAAGTTGTAGAAACATCTCAAGGATGATCAACCATCACTACATATTAGTCGCCAAACCCACTGGCTCCAGGTCATCTATAAATCACTTCTAGGCAAATCCCTGCCTTATCTTAGCTCATTGGTCACCATAGCAACACCCACCCGTAGTCTGCGCTCCAGCAGGTATATCTCACTGGTTTTCCCCAAAGCCAACACCTCCTTTGGCCGCCATTCCTTCCAGTTCTCTGCTGCCAATGACTGGAACGAACTACAAAAATCTCTGAAGCTGGAGACACTTGTCTCCTTCATTAACTTTAAACATCAGTTGTCAGAGCAGCTTACCGATCACTGCACCTGTACACAGCCCATCTGTAATTAGCCCACCCAACTACCTCATCCCCATATTGTTATTTACATTGTTATTTATTTTGCTCATTTGCACCCCAGTATCTCTATTTGCACATCATCTTCTGCACATCTATTACTAAATTGTAATACTCAATTGTAATTATTTTGCACTATGGCCTATTTATTGCCTTACCTCCATAACTTACTACATTTGCACACACTGTATATAGATTTTCTATTTTCTATTGTGTTTTTGACTTTATGTTTTGTTTTACCCCATATGTAACTCTGTGTTGTTGTTTTTAATCGCACTGCTTTGCTTTATCTTGGCCAGGTCGCAGTTGTAAATGAGAACTTGTTCTCAACTGGCTTACCTGGTTAAATAAAGGTGAAATAAAATACATTTTAAAAATGGAAACAGGATGCACCTGAGATCAATTTCGAGTATCATAGCAAAGGGTCTGAATACTTATGTAAAAAAGGCATTTCAGTTTTTAAAAAATATATAAATTAGCCACAATTTCTAAAAATCTGTTTTCGCTTTGTCATTATGTATAGTGAGTATTGAGTAGGATTTTCTTTATTTAATCAATTTTAGAATAAGGCTGTAATGTAACAAAATGTGGAAAATCACCACGTGCTCTCACCACTGGTGTCCCCCAGGGCTCAGTTCTAGGCCCTCTCCTATTCTCGCTATACACCAAGTCACTTGGCTCTGTCATATCCTCACATGACCTCTCCTATCATTGCTACGCAGACATCACACAATTAATTTTCTCCTTTCCCCCTTCTGATAACCAGGTGGCGAATCGCATCTCTGTATGTCTGGCAGACATATCAGTGTGGATGACGGATCACCACCTCAAGCTGAACCTCGGCAAGACAGAGCTGCTCTTCCTCCCGGGGAAGGACTGCCCGTTCCATGATCTCGCCATCACGGTTGACAACTCAACCTTGGCGTGACCCTGGACAACACCCTGTCGTTCTCCGCTAACATCAAGGCGGTGACCCGATCCTGTAGGTTCATGCTCTACAACATTCGCAGAGTACGACCCTGCCTTACACAGGAAGCGGCACAGGTCCTAATCCAGGCACTTGTCATCTCCCGTCTGGATTACTGCAACTCGCTGTTGGCTGGGCTCCCTGCCTGTGCCATTAAACCCCTACAACTCATCCAGAACGCCGCAGCCGGTCTGGTGTTCAACCTTCCCAAGTTCTCTCACGTCACCCCGCTCCTCCGCACACTCCACTGGCTTCCAGTTGAAGCTTGCATCTGCTACAAGACCATGGTGCTTGCCATCCACCTCTGACCTGCTGGCCCCCCCTACCTCTGCGGAAGCACAGTTCCCGCTCAGCCCAGTCAAAACTGTTCGCTGCTCTGGCACCCCAATGGTGGAACAAGCTCCCTCATGACGCCAGGACAGCAGAGTCACACACCACCTTCCGGAGACACTTGAAACCCTACCTCTTTAAGGAATACCTGGGATAGGATAAAGTAATCCTTCTACCCCCCCTTACCCCACCCCAAAAAATAAAAATAAAACTTGTAAAGTGGTTGTCCCACTGGCTATCATAAGGTGAATGCACCAATTTGTAAGTCGCTCTGGATAAGAGCTAAATGACGAAAATGTAAATGTAAATGTGTAAATACATGATGTGTTAATTTTGGCATGTTTACCTGCCTACAATACCCACTTGTAGATCGCAAGCCCATAGTAAGTCAATAGGGCTAACTGGCTAGCTCAGTTGGTAGAGCATGGCGCTTGCAACGCCAGGGTTGTGGGTTCGATTCCCACGGGGGGCCAGTATAAAATACAAAATAATGTATGCACTCACTAACTGTAAGTTGCTCTGGATAAGAGCGTCTGTTAAATGACTAAAATGTAAATGTACTACTGTTAGCTAGCCAGATAGCCCCAAAGAACTGTTAGCTAGCTAGCTAGCTACCCGCAAAGAATTGACATCTACCTTAAATAACATTTATTTTCAGTCATGTTTGCCTCTTAAACGATCTGGTTAGCTACTTTATTTAGATTCACATATTGCATATACAGTGGGGAAAAAAAGTATTTAGTCAGCCACCAATTGTGCAAGTTCTCCCACTTAAAAAGATGAGAGAGGCCTGTAATTTTCATCATAGGTACACGTCAACTATGACAGACAAAATGAGAAAAAAAAATCCAGAAAATCACATTGTAGGATTTTTAATGAATTTATTGGCATATGATGGTGGAAAATAAGTATTTGGTCAATAACAAAAGTTTCTCAATACTTTGTTATATACCCTTTGTTGGCAATGACACAGGTCAAACGTTTTCTGTAAGTCTTCACAAGGTTTTCACACACTGTTGCTGGTATTTTGGCCCATTCCTCCATGCAGATCTCCTCTAGAGCAGTGATGTTTTGGGGCTGTCGCTGGGCAACACAGACTTTCAACTCCCTCCAAAGATTTTCTATGGGGTTGAGATCTGGAGACTGGCTAGGCCACTCCAGGACCTTGAAATGCTTCTTACGAAGCCACTCCTTCGTTGCCCGGGCGGTGTGTTTGGGATCATTGTCATGCTGAAAGACCCAGCCACGTTTCATCTTCAATGCCCTTGCTGATGGAAGGAGGGTTTCACTCAAAATCTCACGATACATGGCCCCATTCATTCTTTCCTTTACACGGATCAGTCGTCCTGGTCCCTTTGCAGAAAAACAGCCCCAAAGCATGATGTTTCCAACCCCATGCTTCACAGTAGGTATGGTGTTCTTTGGATGCAACTCAGCATTCTTTGTCCTCCAAACATGACGAGTTGAGTTTTTACCAAAAAGTTATATTTTGGTTTCATCTGACCATATGACATTCTCCCAATCCTCTTCTGGATCATCCAAATGCACTTCAGACGGGCCTGGACATGTACTGGCTTAAGCAGGGGGACACGTCTCGCACTGCAGGATTTGAGTCCCTGGCGGCGTAGTGTGTTACTGATGGTTGGCTTTGTTACTTTGGTCCCAGCTCTCTGCAGGTCATTCACTAGGTCCCCCCGTGTGGTTCTGGGATTTTTGCTCACCGTTCTTGTGATCATTTTGACCCCACGGGGTGAGATCTTGCGTGGAGCCCCAGATCGAGGGAGATTATCAGTGGTCTTGTATGTCTTCCATTTCCTAATAATTGCTCCCACAGTTGATTTCTTCAAACCAAGCTGCTTACCTATTGCAGATTCAGTCTTCCCAGCCTGGTGCAGGTCTACAATTTTGTTTTTGGTGTCCTTTGACAGCTCTTTGGTCTTGGCCATTGTGAAGTTTGGAGTGTGACTGTTTGAGGTTGTGGACAGGTGTATTTTATACTGATAACAAGTTCAAACAGGTGCCATTAATACAGGTAACGAGTGGAGGACAGAGGAGCCTCTGAAAGAAGAAGTTACAGGTCTGTGAGAGCCAGAAATCTTGCTTGTTTGTAGGTGACCAAATACTTATTTTCCACCATAATTTGCAAATAAATTCATTAAAAATCCTACAATGGGATTTTCTGGATTTTTTTTCCTCAATTTGTCTGTCATAGTTGACGTGTACCTATGATGAAAATTACAGGCCTCTCTCATCTTTTTAAGTGGGAGAACTTGCACAATTGGTGGCTGACTAAATACTTTTTTTCCCCACTGTAGCTATCTGGTAGTTCTAAAGTAAAACATTTGCTTTGTGTATATCTTGTTTCGTCTCTATTGTTGTCCTGGCTGGAAGCAGGTTCAGTGAACGGGGAGGAGCAGCCTGAGGTAATACAGTAGGGGGAGGGGTCAGTGAACGGGGAGGAGCAGCCTGAGGTAATACAGTAGGGGGAGGGGTCAGTGAACGGGGAGGAGCAGCCTGAGGTAATACAGTAGGGGGAGGGGTCAGTGAACCCCCCTATTTAAGACAATAACTCACCCCCCTATTTAAGACAATAACTCACCCCCCTATTTAAGACAATAACTCACCCCCCTATTTAAGACAATAACTCACCCCCCCTATTTAAGACAATAACTCACCCCCCTATTTAAGACAATAACTCACCCCCCTATTTAAGACAATAACTCACCCCCCCTATTTAAGACAATAACTCACCCCCCTATTTAAGACAATAACTCACCCCCCTATTTAAGACAATAACTCACCCCCCTATTTAAGACAATAACTCACCCCCCTATTTAAGACAATAACTCACCCCCCCCTATTTAAGACAATAACTCACCCCCCCTATTTAAGACAATAACTCACCCCCCCTATTTAAGACAATAACTCACCCCCCTATTTAAGACAATAACTCACCCCCCTATTTTGTTGCTCCTGTATCATTACTATGACAAGAGTGATGAATGACTCATGATGAATCAGCCTAGCTGGGGGATGATCTTTGGGTGAGGTCTCTGAAACTTGGGTGAGTTCAACATTAAGATAGTAGAATAGAAATAATGTTTGAACAAAACATGAAAATAAGGCCAGGCTCCATGCCAAACATCCAAAGAACCTGATGAAATAGAAATATAGCATAGTCATGTTTGAGTGACTCTGTTTTGGGTTCCTGTGAGTGGCACCAACAGTGGACAAGGTCACACAAAACAGTGAATGTGCTGTGGGTAAGCTGAGGGTGCCATATAGACTCTGGCCTGGGGTCAGCAGGTAAGCTGTAGGTACACTGAGGGTGCCATGTAGACTCTGGCCTGGGGTCAGCATAGCGAACAAAAGAGAAATTGGAAGCCTGGAAGTCAAAAGAGCAGGCCCAGAAGGGTCCTATGTTACAGAATAAATATTGTAGATCTAAATGTTTTTCCTCATAATCCTGAACTATAGGACCACCATCTTATTAAGTTAGCAATTGCAAAACAAATGATCTGCTCAGACCACAACCAAGGATTGTCAAAATCCTCGCTTTAAATTCTCGGACAACCCAAAGATTCCTAGATGGCATTCCAGACTCCCTCCACATACCCAAGAACATTGGACAACAAAAATCAGTTAACCACCTAAGCGAGGTCCTAAACTTAACCTTGCGTAATACCCTAGATGCAGTCGCACCCCTAAAAACACAAAACATTTGTCACAATAAATTAACTCCCTGGTATACAGAAAATATCAGAGCCCTGAAGCAAGCTTCTAGAAAATTGGAACGGATATGGCGCTCCACCAAACTGGAAGTCTTCCTACTAGCTTGGAAAGAAAGTACAGAGCAATATCGAAGAGCCCTCACTGCTGCTCGATCAGCCTACTTTTCCAACCTGATTGGGGAGAATAAAAATAATCAAAAATGTATTTTTGATACTGCGGCAAAGCTAACTAAAAAGCAGCATTCCCCAAGTGAGGATGCTCTTCACTTCAGCAGTGATGAATTCATGAACTTCTTTACGAAAAGATCATGATCATTAGAAAGCAAATTACAGACTCCTCTTTGAATATGCGCATTTCTCCAAAACTCAGTTGTCCTGAGTCTGCACAGAACTGCCAGGACCTCGGATCAATGGAGACAAGTTATTTAATCCTGTATCTCTCGACACATTCACGAAAATAGTCATGGCCTCTAAACCTTCAAGCTGCATACTGGACCCTATTCCAACTACACTACTGAAAGAGCTACTTCCTGTGCTTGGCCCTCCTATGTTGAACATAATAAATGGCTCCCTATCCACTGGATGTGAACCAAACTCACTAAAAGTGGCAGTAATAAAGCCTCTCCTGAAAAAGCCAAACATTGACCAGGATTTTTTTCAAAACTATCGGCCAATATCGAATCTCCCAATCCTCTCAAACCTTTTAGAAAAAGCTGTTGCACAGCAACTCACTGCCTTCCTGAAAACATATAATGTATATGAAATGCTTCAGTCTGGTTTTAGACCCCATAATAGCACTGAGACTGCACTCGTGAAGGTGTTAAATTACCTTTTAATGGTGTCAAACCAAGGCTCTGCATCTGTCCTCGTGCTCATAGACCTTAGTGCTGCTTTTGATACCATCGATCAACACATTCTTTGGAGAACATGTAGTGAGGACCAGCCAACAAGCGCGTACAGGTCACAATGGTGGGTAGTATATGGGGCTTTGGTGACAAAACTGATGGCACTGTGATAGACTACATCCAATTTGCTGAGTAGAGTGTTGGAGGCAATTTTGTAAATGACATCGCCGAAGTCAAGGATCGGTAGGATAGTCAGTTTTACGAGGGCATGTTTGGCAGCATGAGTGAAGGAGGCTTTGTTGCGAAATAGGAAGCCAATTCTAGATTTAACTTTGGATTGGAGATGCTTACTGTGAGTCTAGAAGGAGAGTTCACAGTCTAACCAGACACCTAGGTATTTGTAGTTGTCCACATACTCTAGGTCAGACCCGTCGAGAGTAGTGATTCTAGTCGGGTGGGCGGGTGCCAGCAGCGTTCGATTGAAGAGCATGCATTTAGTTTTACTAGTGTTTAAGAGCAGTTGGAGGCTACTGAAGGAGTGTTGTATGGCATTGAAGCTCGTTTGGAGGTTTGTTAACACAGTGTCCAATGAAGGGCCAGATGTATACAAAATGGTGTCGTCTGCGTAGAGGTGGATCTGAGAGTCACCAGCAGCAAGAGCGACATCATTGATATACACGTAGAAAAGAGTCGTAGAGACCCCCATAGAGACTGCCATAGGTCCAGACAACAGGCCCTCCGATTTGACACATTGAACTCTATCTGAGAAGTAGTTGGTGAACCAGGCGAGGCAGTCATTTGAGAAACCAAGGCTATTTAGTCTGCCAATAAGAATGCGGTGATTGACAGAGTCGAAAGCCCCATACAGACTGCCACTCCTACCTATCTCTCTGATTTGGCTCAATTGACTCAGAACAGGGCAGCACGGCTGGCCCTTGGATGTACACAGAGAGCTAACATTAATAATATGCATGTCAATATCTCCTGACAAAAAGTGGAGTAGAGATTGACTTCATCACTACTTGTATTTGTGAGAGGTATTGAACCATTTGTAATGGGACTCTTTCATAAGAGGATTTCAGGGCAGAGAGAAGTTACGGAAGGGGAAAAAACCCTAACCATGTTATGATGAAGCAGGAGTCTGACTGCAGTTTCTTCTTTGGCAGGGCAAAGCAATTCATACACTCTTTGGATCGATCAACGTTTCCAAGCCCCTCTAAGGTGGGCTATGTGATGAACAGCAATACTGTATGGGTTAGTCTCAATAATGTGGGCTATGTGATGAACAGCAATACTGTATGGGTTAGTCTCAATAAGGTGGGCTATGTGATGAACAGCAATACTGTATGGGTTAGTCCAAAAAGGGGAGGGGTATGGTGTTCAACCTTCCCAGTTCTCTCACGTAACCCCGCTCTCCGCACACTCCACTGGCTTCCAGTTGAAGCTGCATATGTACAAGACCAGGTGCTGCCCATCCACCTCTGACCTGCTGGCCCCCCATACCTTGCGGAAAAAGCACCGTTCCGCCAGCACAGTCAAAATGTTCGTGCTCTGGCACCCCAATGGTGCGTGTGGTGGAACAGCTCCCTCACGACGCCCAGGACAGCAGAGTCACACACCACTTCCGGAGGACCACTTGACACCCTACCTCTTAAGGAATCCGGGATAGGATAAAGTAATCCTTCTACCCCCCCTTACCCCACCCCAAAAAATAAAAACTAAAACTTGTAAAGTGGTTGCCACCAATGGCTATCATAAGGTGAAATGCAAACCAATTGTAAAGTCCCTCTGGATAAGAGCTAATGACCGAAAATGTGTAAGGTGTAAAATGTGTAAATAATGATGTGTTACTTTTGGCATGTTTACCTGCCTACAATACCCAATTGTAGATCGCAAGGCCCATAGTAAGGTCAATAGGGGCTAAATGGCTAGCTCAGTGGTAGAGCAGGCGCTTGGCAACGCCAGGGTGTGGGTTCGATCCCACGGGGGGGGCCAGTTTATTAAAAATACAAAATAATGTACTTGCACTTCACTAAATGTAAGTTGCTCTGGATAGAGCGTCTGTCAAATGACTGAAAATGAAAGGTGCACTATGTTAGTAGCCAGATAGCCCCAAAGGATGTTAGTCTAGCTAGCTAGCTACCCGCAAAGAATTGACCATTCTACTTAAATAACATTTATTTTCCAGTCATGTTTGCCTCTTAAAAGATCTGTGAGCTACTTTATTTAGTTCAATATAGTATATAGCTATCTGTAGTTCTAACGTAACTCCTTTGTTTGTGTATATCTTGTTTCGTCTTTCTCTATTGTTGTCGGCTGGAGCAGGTTTTCAGTGAACGGGGAGGAGCAGCATGAGGTTATAATACAGTAGTGGAGGGGGGGTCAGTGAAGGGGGGAGCAGCCTGAGGTAATACAGTAGGGGGAGGGGTCGCCAGTGAACGGGGCAAGGAGCGCCTGAGGTAATACAGTAGGGGGAGGGGTCAGGAACCGGGGAGGAGCAGCCTTAGTAATACAGTAGGGGAGGGGGTCAGTGAATGGGGAGGAGCCAGCCTGAGGTAATACGTAGGGGGACGGGGAGGGGTCAGGGAACGGGGAGGAGGAGAAGAAGACGGTAATACAGTAGGGGAGGGGGCAGAGTCAGTGCACACGGGGGAGGAAGAAGGCTTGAGGTAATACAGTAGGGGGAGGGGTCAGTGAAAGGGGAGGAGGAGGCAGCCTGATGGTAATACAGAGTAGGGGAGGGGTCAGTGAAGGGGAGGAGCAGCCTGCTGAGGTGTAATACAGTAGGGGGAAGGGGTCAGTGAACCCCCCTATTTAAGACAAATAACTCACCCCCCTATTTAAGACAATAACTCACCCCCCATATTTAAGACAAATAACTCACCCCCCTATTAAGACAATAACCACCCCCTATTTAAGACAATAACTCACCCCCCTATTTAAGACATAACGCACCCCCCTATTTAGACAATAAAACTAACCACCCTATTTGAGACAATAAAAACACCCCCCTATTGAAGACAATAATCAAACCCCATATTAAGACAAATAACTCACCCCCTATTTAAGACAATAAATCACCCCCCTATTTAAGACAATAAAACCCAATCACACCAATTTAAGACAATAACTCACCCCCTAGTTAAGACAATAACTCACCCCCCTATTTAAGACAATAACTCACCCCCCTATTTAAGACAATACTCACCCCCCTATTTAAGACAAGAAACTCACCCCCCTGATTTGAAGACAATTGAACTCACCCCCCTATTTAAGACAATAACTCACCCCCCGAGTTAAGACAATAACTCACCCCCCTATTTAAAGACCCATAACTCACCCCCCCTATTTAAGACAATCAACTCACCCCCCCCTATTTAAGACAAAACTCACCCCCCTATTTCAGACAATAAATCACCACCCCTATTTTGTTGCTCCTGTATCATTACTATGACAACAGTGATGAATGAATCCATGATGGAATCAGAATAGCTGGGGGATGATCTTTGGGTGGTGAGTCTCTGAAACGTGGGTGAGTTCAACATTTTAAGATAGTAGAATAGAAATATGTTTGAACAAAAACATGAAAATAAGGCCAGTCTCCATGCCCCAAACAATCCAAAGACCTGATGAAATAGGAAATAATAGCATAGTCTGTTTGAGTGACTCTGTTTTGGGTTCTGTGAGTGGCACAACAGTGGACAAGGTCACACCAAAACAGTGACCCTTGTTGCGTTTTTTTTGTTTGGGTAAGCTGAGGGGTGCCATATAGACTAGGGACTGGGGTCAGCAGGTAAGCTGTAGGTACATGAGGGTGGCCATATAGGATCTGGCCTGGGGTCAGCAGGTAAGCTGTAGGACACTGAGGGTGCCAATAGACTAGGCTGGGGGTCAGCAGGTAAGATGTATGGTACACTGAGGGGGTGACCTAATTGTTACGATTGGCCTGGGGTCAGCAGGACTAAGCTGTAGGTATACTGAGGGGTGCCATATCGACTTGGCCCCTGGGGTCAGCAGGTACGCTGTAGGTTGTAGGTACACTGAGGGTGCCATATAGACCTGGCCATGGGGTCAGTAGGCTAAGTTGTAGGTACACTGAGGGGGTGCCATATGGACTCTGCCTGGGCGCAGAAGGTACGCTGTAGGTACAATGAGGGTGCCATATAGACTCTGGCCTGGGGGGTCAGCAGGTAGCTGTAGGTACATGGGGTGCCATTTTTTTTAATTAGAATCTGGCATGGGGTCAGTAGGTAAGATGTAGGTACACGTAGGTTTGCCATGTAGACTCTGACCCTGGGGTCCAGCATAGCGAACAAAAGCGACATTTGGATAGCCTGGAAGAAGTCAAAAGGAGCAGGCCCAGAGGGTTCCTGTGTTACAGGCCGATCTGGATCAGGTCTAAAGGAGCAGGCCCAGGGGTTCCTGTGTTACAGAGCTGGTCTAGGATCAGGTCTAAAGGAGCAGGCCCAGAAGGTCCTGTGTTACAGGCTGGTCTAGGATAGGTCTAAAGGAAGCAGGCCCAAGAGGGTCCTGTGTTAAGAGCTGGTCTAGGATCAGGGTCGAAAGGGAGCAGGTCCCAGAGGGTTCTTTTGTTCCAGAGCTGGTCTAGGACAGGTCTAAAGGGAGCCAGGGCCCAGAGGGGCTCCTGTTGTACAGAGCTTGGTTTAGGATTCAGGTCTAAAGGCAGCCCAGAGGGTTCCTGGGTGTAAAGGAGCAGGCCCAGAGGGGTTCCTGGGTCTAAGGAGCAGGACCAGCAGGGTGCCTGGTCTAAAGGAAGAAGGCCCAGCGGGTTCCGTGTGTTAAAGAGCAGGACCAAGAGGTTCCTGGGTCTAAAGGAGCAGCGCCCAGAGCTGGTGCGGGGTGTAAAGGAGAAGGCCCAGAGGGTGTTGCCTGTGTTACAGAGCTGGTCTAGGATCAGGGTGCGTAAAGGAGCAGGCCCAGAGGGTTAGTGGTGTTTCCAGATTCATAATATTTGTTATTGCTAGCTCTAAAGTGTTCCTCATAATCTGAAACTATAGGACCCACCCATCTTATTAAGTTAGCAATGCAAAAACAACATGATTGATCAGGACCACAACCAAGGATTGTCAAAAATTCCTGCTTAAATCTCAGGACAACCCAAAAATTCTAGATGGCATTCCAGGACTCCCTCCACCACCAAGGACATTGAACAACAAAATCATTAACCACATAGCGAGGGCTAAACTTAACCTTGTCCGTAATACCCTAGATGCAGTCGACCTAAAAACCACCAAAACATTTGTCACAATAAATTAACTCCCTGGTATACAAGAAAATATCAGAGCACTAAAGCAAGCTCTAGAAATTGGAACGGATATGGACGCTCCACCAACTGGAAGTCTATCCGCCTAGCTTGGAAAGACAGTACCGTTGTTGCAATGCAATGAAGCGCTCTCACATTGCTGCTCGATCATCCTATTTTTACAACTGATTGGGAGAATCAAAATAATCAAAAAAATGTATTTTGATATGCGGGGCAAAGCTAACTAAAAAAGCAGCATTCCCCAAGTGAGGATGCCTCTTCACTTCAAGCAGTTGGGGGGATGATTCATGAACACTTCTTTACGAAAAGATCATTGATCATTAGAAAGCAACTACAGGACTTCCTCTGCGAATATGAGAATTTATCCAAAAACTCCGTTGTTTTTTTTTTTGTCGTTTGCCTGAGTCTGCACAGAACTGCCACAGGACCTGGGATCAATGGAGACAAGTTACTAATCATGTATCTCTCGACAAATTCACGAAAATCGTCCTGGCCCCTATAAACAGTTCAAGCTGCATACTGGACCCTCTTTCCCACTTAACCACTACTGAAAGCGTACTTCTGTTGCTGGCCCTCCATGTTGAACATAATAAATGGCTCCTATCCACGGGAGGTGAACCAAACTCATAAAGTGGCAGTAGTGTAATAAAAGCCTCTCCTGTGGAAAAAGCCAAACATTGACCAGGATTTGTTTTCAAAACAACTATCGGATAATATCGAATCTCCCATTCCTTCAAACATTTTAGAAAAAGCGTTGCACCAAGCAATCACTGCTTCCTGAAAACATATAATTGTATATGAAACCTTCGTCTGGTTTTAGACCCATCATAGCACTGAGGATGCACTCGGTGAAGGGTGGAAAATTACCTTTTAATGGCGGTCAACCAAGGCTCGGATCGTCCTCGGCTCATAGACCTTAGTGCTGCTTTGATACATCGACACACATTCTTTGGAAACGATGTAGTGAGGATCCAGGCCCAACAAGGCATTACCGGTCACAATGGTGGGGGATATGGTGGCTTTGGTGACAAAACTGATGGCACTGTTGATAGGACTACATCAATTTGCTGAGCGGAGTGTGGAGGGCAATTTTTGTAAATTAAACAGGCCGGAAGTCAAGGCGGTTAGGTAGGGATAGTCCGTTTTACGAGGGGCAGTTTGGACAGCATTGAGTGAAGGCGGCTGTGTTGCGAATAGGAAGCCAATCTAGCATTAACTTTGGATTGAGAGATGCTTAATGTGAGTCTAGAAGGAGAGTTAACCGTCTAAACCAGACACCTAGGATTGTAGTTGTCCACATATTAGGTCAGACCCGTCGAAGAGTAGTGATTCTAGTCGGGTGGGGAGGGTTGGGGTGCCAGCAGCGTTCGTTGAAAAGAGCATGCATTTAGGTTTACTAGGTGTTAGAGCAGTTGGGAGGTACTGCCAGGGAGTGTTGTATGGCATTGACAGCCGTTTGGAGGTTTGTTAACACAGTGTCCAATGAAGGGCCAGATGATACAAAAATGGTGTCGTCGGCGTTAGAGGTGATCTGAGAGTCCCAGCCAGCAAGAGCGACCATCATTGATATACACGTAGAAAAGAGTCGGACCCGAGCATTGACCCCTGTGGCACCCCCTAGAGACTGCCATAGGTCCAGGACAACAAGGACCCTCGATTTGACACATTGAAACTCCTATCTGAGGAAGTAGTGGTGTGAACCATGGCGAAGGCCAGGTCATTGAGAAACCAAGGCTATTTAGTCTGCCAATAAGAATGCGGTGATGACAGAGTCGAAAGCCCAATACAGGACTGCCCACTCCTACCTATCGCTCTGATTGGCTCATTGATCAGAACAGGCAGCAACGGCTGGCCCTTGGATGTACACAGAAGCTAACATATTATTAATTATGATGTCAATATCTCCTGACAAAAGTGTGGAGTAGAGATTGACTTCATCACTACTTGTATTTGTGAGAGGTATTGAACCATTTGTAATGGGACTCTTTCATGAAGAGGATTTCAGGGCCAGAGAGATTTACGTGAAGGGGAAAAACCCTAACCATGTTATGATGAAGCAGAGAGTCATGACTGCAGTTATATCTCGGCAGGGCAAAGCAATTCATACGACTCTTTGGATCAGTTCCAAACGTTCAGGCCTCTAAGGTGGGCTATGTGATGAACAGCAATTACGTTGGGTTTAGTCTCAAATAAGGTGGGGTATGTGATGAAAACAGCATAATGTATGGGTTGTCGCCATAAGGTGGGGCTATGTGATGAACAGCAATACTGTATGGGTTTAGTTCTCAATACAGGGTGGGACTAGTGATGAACAGCAAATACTGTATGGTGAGTCTCAATAAGTTGGGCGTATTGATGAACAGCACTACTGTAGGGGTTGTCTCAATAGGTGGGCTATGTGATGAACAGCAATACCGGTATGGGTTAGTCTCAATTAAGGTGGGCTATGGGCCGGCTATGTGATGAACAGCACTACTGTAGGGTGAGTCTCAAATAAGGGGGTATGTGATATGAACAGCAATACTGTATGGTTAGTTTCTCAAATACGGTGGGCGATGTGATGAACAGCAATACTTAGGGTTAGTTTCAATAAGGTGGGTGGGCTATGTGCTGAACAGCAAATCCTTGTATGGGTGGAGTTCAATAAGGTGGGCTATGTGATGAACAGCAATACTGTATGGGTTAGTCTCAATAAGGTGGGCTATGTGATGAACAGCAATACTGTATGGGTTAGTCTCAATAAGGTGGGCTATGTGATGAACAGCAATACTTGTATGGGTTGAGTCTCAATAATACTATGTGTCTATGAAACGAATAATGTAAGGGTTAGTTCAATAAGGTGGGCTATGTGATGAACAGCAATACTGTATGGGTTAGTCTCAATAAGGTGGGCTATGTGATGAACAGCAATACTGTATGGGTTAGTCTCAATAAGGTAGGCTATGTGATGAACAGCAATACTGTATGGGTTAGTCTCAATAAGGTAGGCTATGTGATGAACAGCAATACTGTATGGGTTAGTCTCAATAAGGTGGGCTATGTGATGAACAGCAATACTGTATGGGTTAGTCTCAATAATGTGGGCTATGTGATGAACAGCAATACTGTATGGGTGAGTCTCAATAAGGTGGGCTATGTGATGAACAGCAATACTGTAGGGTTAGTCTCCATAAGGGGCGCGCGGCTTATTGTGATGAACAGCAATACTGTATGGGTTAGTATCAATAATGTGGGCTATGTGATGAACAAGCCAATACTGTATGGGTGTAAAAAGGTCTAATAAGGTGGGATATTGTGATGAACAGCAATGACTGTATGGGGTTAGTCTCAATAAGGTTGGCTAATGTGGATGAACAGGCAATACTGTCTGGGTTAGGTCTCAATAAGGTGGGCTATGTGCTGAACAGCAAACGTATGGGTTAGTCTCAATTAATGTGGGTATGTGATGAACAGCCAAACGTATGGGGTTAGTCTCAATAAGGGGGTATGTGATGAACAGACAATACGTCTGGGGTTAGTCTTCATAGGTGGTCTATGTGATGAAACCGCAATACTGTAGGGTAGTCTCAATAAGGTAGGGATGTGATGAACAGCAATACTGCTATTGGGTGAGTCTCAATTAAGGTGGGCTATGTGATGAACAGCAATAGTATGGGTTAGTTCCCAATAAGGTAGGCTATGTGATGAACAGCGCAATACTGTATGGGTGAGTCTCAATAAGGTGGGCTATGTGATGAACAGCAATACTGTATGGGTGAGTCTCAATAAGGTGGGCTATGTGATGAACAGCAATACTGTATGGGTTAGTCTCAATAAGGTGGGCGATGTGATGAACAGCAATACTGTATGGGGGTGGTTCTCCAATAAGGTAGGCTATGGTGAACAAGCAATACTGGTATGGGTTAGTCCACTAAGGTGGGCTAGGTGATGAACAAGCAATACTTATGGGTGAGTCTCAATAAGGTAGGGCTAGTGATGAACAGCAATACTGTTTTTATGGGTTAGTCTACTACGGGGGATATGTGATGAAACAGCAATAATGTATGGGTTAGTCTCAATAAGGTGGGCTATGTGATGAACAGCCAAACTGTAGGGTCGTCCAATAAGGTGGGCTTGTGATGAACAAGCAATTACTGTATGGGTTAGTATTCAAATAGGTGGGCATGGATGGAACAGCAATACTGTATGGGTGGTCTCAATAAGGTGGGCTATGTGCGAAACAGCAATACTGTATGGGGTAGTCTCATAAGGTGGCTATGTGATGAACGCAAATACTGTCTGGGTTAGTCTCAATCAATAAGGTTTTGCTCTGTTGATGAACAGCAATACTGTAGGTTAGTCTAATAAGTGGGGGCTAGTGACTGAACGCAATACTTGGTCTGGGTTAGTCTCAATAAGTGGCTATTGATGAAAAAAACAAGCAAGTACTGATGGGTAGTCTCAATAAGGTAGGTATGTGAGAACAGCAATACGTATGGGTTATTAGTCAATAAGGTTGGCTATGTGATTGACAGACAATCTGTATGGGTTTCTCATAAGGTGGGCTATTGTGATTGATGAAACGCAATACTGTAAGGCGTTGTCTCAATAAGGTGGGCTATGTGATGAACAAGCAATACTGTAGGGGTTAGTCTCAATAAGGGGGCGGATGTGATGAACAGCAAATACGTTATGGGCTTAGCTCAATAAGGTGGGCTATTGTGACTGAACGCAACTGTATGGGTTAGTCTCAATAAGGTGGGCTATGTGATGAACAGCAATACTGTATGGGTTTGAGTCTCAATAAGGTGGGCTATGTGATGAACAGCAATACTGTATGGGTTAGTCTCAATAAGGTGGGCTATGTGATGAACAGCAATATGGATGGTGAGTCTCAATAAGATTGGGCTATGTGATGAACGCAATACTTATGGGTGTGATCTCAATAAGGTAGGCTATGGATGATGAACAGCAAATAAGTATGGGTGAGTTCAATAGGTAGGCTAGTTGAGGAACAGCAATAGTAGGGGTGAGTTAAGAGTGGGCTATGTGATTGAACAGCAATACTGTATGGGTGAAGTTCAATAAAGGTGGATAGTGAGGAACAGCAATACTGTATGGGTGAGTCTCAATAAGGTAGGCTATGTGATGAACAGCAATACTGTATGGGTGAGTCTCAATAAGGTGGGCTATGTGATGAACAGCAATACTGTATGGGTTAGTCTCAATAAGGTGGGCTATGTGATGAACAGCAATACTGTATGGGGTGAGTCTCAATAAGGTAGGCTATGTGATGAACAGCAATACTGTATGGGTTAGTCTCAATAAGGTGGGCTATGTGATGAAACAGGCCAATACTTTATGGGTTAGTCTCAATAAAGGTGGGATGGAATGAAACCGCAATACTGTATGGGTATAGTCTAATAAGGGGGCTATGTGATGAACAGCAATACGTATGGTGTTAGTCTCAATAAGGTATAGCTTGTGAATGAACAGCAATACGTTATGGGTTAGTCTCAATAAGGTGGGCTATGTGATGATGAACAGCCATACTTATGGTGTTAGTCTCAATAAGGTGGCTATGTGATGAACAGCCAAGACTGTATGGCGTTAGCGTCTCAATAAGGTGGGTTTATGTGATGAACAGAAAAAAAACAATAATGTAGGGGTTAGTCTCAATAAGTGGGCTATGTGAGAACAGCAATACTGTATGGGTTAGTTCAATAAGGTGGGCTTGTGAGAACAGCAATATGTATGGGTTAGTTCAATAAGTGGGCTATGGGAAACAGCAATTACTGTAGGGTTAGTCTCAATAGGTAGGCTATGTGAGAACAGCAATACTGTAGGGTGAGTCTACAATTAAGGTTTGGCTATGTGATGAACAGCAATACTGTATGGTGAGTCTCATAAGGTGGGCTATGTGAGAACAGCAATTACTAGTATGGGGTAGTCTCAATAAAGGTGGGCTAGTGATGAACAGCAATACTGTATGGGTTAGTCTCAATAATGTGGAGCTATGTGAGAACAGAATACTGTATGGCGTTCTATTCAATAGGTGGGCTTTGTGATGAACAGCAATACTGTATGGGTGAGTCTCAATAATCTTCACTACAAATTTCAAAGCACTGGGTTGATGTAGTTATGGGCTAGATTAAATGGAGTTTCCATACACCCATCATTTCCTTTCAAATCTATGAAGGGCACATTCGGGAGAAACGGAGTGCAGTAGGATTCTTGGGACGCCAGCCCGAGTTGTCTACCGTCAGGGAATAGGGTTTCATTGGGGACGCCAGCCTAGTCTACAACGTAAGGGGACTGGGTATTTCCATTGGGACGCCAGCCCGAGAGTCTAAAACGTAGGGAATAGCGGGTTCATTGGGACGCAGGCCCGCGTCTACAACGTAGGGAAATAGGGTTCATTGGGACCGCAGCCCTAGGCTACAACGTAGGGAATAGGGTTTCATTGGGACGCAGCACCTAGTCGAAGTAGGGAATAGGGTTTCATTGGGACGCAGCCCTAGTCTACAACGTAGGGAATAGGGTTTCATTGGGACGCAGCCCTAGTCTACAACGTAGGGAATAGGGTTTCATTGGGACGCAGCCCTAGTCTACAACGTAGGGAATAGGGTTTCATTGGGACGCAGCCCTAGTCTACAACGTAGGGAATAGGGTGTTCCATGGGACGACAGCCCTAGTCGAAAACGTGGGAATAGGGTTCATTGGGACGCAGCCCTAGTCTACAACGTAGGGAATAGGGTTTCATTGGGACGCAGCCCTAGTCTACAACGTAGGGAATAGGGTTTCATTGGGACGCAGCCCTAGTCTACAACGAGGAATAGGGTTTCATGGTTTTCATGGGACGCACCCCTAGTCTACAACGTAGGGAAAAAAAAAATAGGGTTTCATGGGGACGCAGCCCTAGTCTACAGCGTAGGAATAGGGTTTCAATTGGGACGCAGCCATAGTCACAGCGTAGGAATAGGGTTCATGAGGAAGCAGGTCCCTAGGTCTACAGCGTAGGGAATAGGGTTCATGGGAAGCAGCCCTGTCTAAACGGAGGGAATGGGTTCATTGGACGCCCCAGCCCTAGTCTACAACGTAGGAATAGGGGTGCATTGGGACGCAGGCCCTAGTCTACAGCGTAGGGAGGATAGGGTTTCATTGGGACGCAGCCTAGTCTACACAACGTAGGGAATAGGGTTTTCATTGGGACGCAGACCGAGGTCTACAGCGTAGGGAATAGGGTTTCATTGGGACGCAGCCCTAGTCTACAACGTAGGGAATAGGTTTCATTGGGACGCAAGCCCCTAGTTAAACACGTTAGGGAAAATAGGGGTTTATTGGACGCGAGCCCTCGTCTACAGGTGGGAATAGGGTTTCATTGGGACGAAGCCGAGTCTAAAACGTAGGGAATAGGTTTCATTGGACGCAGCCCAGTTACAAGTAGGGAATGGGTTTCATTGGACGCCAGCCCTAGTCTACAACGTAGGGAATAGGGCTTTCCATCTGGGACGCAGCCCTAGTCTACACCGGAGGGAAATAGGGTTGTGCATTGGGACGCAGCCAGTCGTACAACGTAGGGAATAGGGTTTCATGGGACGCCAGCCCTAGTCTACCAAACGTAGGGGAATAGGGTTCATTGGGACGCAGGCCCTAGTCTACAACGTAGGGAATAGGGTTCTTGGGGACGCAGGCATAGTCTACAACGTACGGGAATAGGGGTTTAATTGGGACGCAGCCCTCGTCTTACAACGTAGGGAATAGGGCTTTCTTGGGACGCAGCCCTAGGGGGTCTACAAAGTAGGGAATAGGGTTATTGGGACGCAGCCTAGTGACACGAGGGAATAGGGTTGCATTGGCGCAGCCTAGTCTACAAGTAGGAAATAGGGTTCATGGGACGCAGCCTAGTTACACGTAGGAATAGGGTTTCATTGGACGCAGCCCTAGTCTCAACGTAGGGAATAGGGGTTTTCATTGGGGACGCAGCCCGAGTCTACCGGTAGTGAATGGGGTTTCATTGGGGACGCAAGCCCATATATACAACGTAGGGAATAGGGGTTTCATTGGGACGCAGCCCAAGTCTACAGCGTAGGGATAGGTTTAATTGGGACGCAGCCCTAGTCTTACAGCGTAGGGAATAGGGTTTCCATTGGACGCAGCACGAGTCTACAAGGAGGGAAGGGAATAGGGTTCATTGGGACGAGGCAGCCCTAGTCTACAACGTAGGGAATAGGGTTTCATTGTGGGACGCAGCCTAGTCTAAACGTAGGGAATAGGGTTTCATTGGGGACGCCAGCCCTAGTCTACAAGTAGGGAATAGGGTTTCATTGGGACGCAGCCTAGTCTACAACGTAGGGAAAGGGTTTCATTGGGACGCAGCCATAGTCTACAACGTAGGGAATAGGGTTCATTGATGACGCAGCCCCTGTCTACAAGTAGGGAATAGGGTTTCATTTGGGACGCAGCCCTAGTCTAAACGTAGGGAATAGGGTTTCATTGGGACGCAGCCCTAGTCTACAACGTAGGGAATAGGGTTTCATTGGGACGCAGCCCTAGTCTACAACGTAGGGAATAGGGTTTCATTGGGACGCAGCCCGAGTCTACAACGTAGGGAATAGGGTTTCATTGGGACGCAGCCCTAGTCTACAGCGTAGGGAATAGGGTTTCATTGGGACGCAGCCCTAGTCTACAACGTAGGGAATAGGGTTTCATTGGGACGCAGCCCTAGTCTACAACGTAGGGAATAGGGTTTCATTGGGACGCAGCCCTAGTCTACAACGTAGGGAAGTCTGGGTATTTCCATTAACAGCCAAACCGCTGCTTAGCCTTCACCCGTACGATACGGGTTAACATGGCAGATTACCTGACTACGGGGTTAACCATGCAGATACCGGTATAAGGGTTGTTAACATGGCAGATTACCTGTATACGGCGTTGAAATGGCAGATTACTGTATACGGGTTCTTTCATGGCAGATTACTGTATACGGGTTAACATGGCAGATTACCTGTATACGGGTTAACATGGCAGATTACCTGTATACGGGTTAACATGGCAGATTACCTGTATACGGGTTAACATGGCAGATTACCTGTATACGGGTTAACATGGCAGATTACCTGTATACGGGTTAACATGGCAGATTGGGGCACTAAGAAGAGGCTGGATCGTAGTGGCTATACATGACGTCAGAGCTCAGGCTCTGTATACGGGTTAACATGGCAGATTGGGGGACTATAAGCGGCTGGATCGTAGTGTAGTGGCTATACATGACGTCAGAGCTCAGGCTCTGTATACGGGTTAACATGGAGAGTGGTGCACTAATAAGAGGTGGATCGTAAGTGGCTGCTGTACGTAACATGTATACATGAGTCAGAAGCTCAGGCTTGCTATACGGGTTAAACATGGCAGATTGGGGCACTAATAAGAGGCTGGCATCGTAGTGGCTGTACAGTAACACATGATTACATGAGCCCAGAGCTCAGGCTCTGTATACGGGTTAACATGGAATAGTGGGGCACTAATAAGAGGAGGGATCGTAGTGGTGGGACAGTAAACATGCTATACATGACGTCAAGAGCTCAGGATAGTATACGGGGTTAACCATGGCAGATGACTGTATACGGGTTAACATGGCAGATTACCTGTAGCGGGTTAAATCATGGCAGATACCTGTGTATACGGGTTAACATGGAGATTAATAAGAGGTGATCCGTTAGTGGCTGCGACAGTAACATGCTATACATGACGTCAGGCCAGGCTCTTGTATACGGGTTAACATGGCGCAGATTAAGAAGAGGCGGGATGTAGTGGATGGACAGTAACATGCTCTAATGACGTCAGAGCTTCAGGCTATGTTGTATTACGGGTTAACATGGCAGATTAAGTAAGAGGCTGGATCGTATAGTTGGCTGGACAGTAACATTGCTAACATGACGTCAGAGCTCAGGGTCGTATACGGGTTAACATCGGCAGTTAAAAGAGGCTGGATCGTTAGTTGGCTGGACAGTAGTAACAGATATACATGACGTCAGCGCTCAGGCTTGTATCGGGTTAGGTTAAACATGCAGATTAATAAGAGGCTGGATCGTAGTTGCTGGCCCGTAACATGCTATACACTGACGTAGAGCCAGGCTTCTGTATACGGGTTAACATGGCGATTAATAAGAGCTGGATAGTAGTGGCTGGACAGAAACATTGCTATAATGACGTCAGAGCTGGCTCTGTATAGGGTTAACCATGGCCAGATTAATAAGAGCTGTATCGTAGTGGTGGACCTACATGCTATACATAGACGTCAGAGCTCAGGCTCTGTATACGGGGTAACATGGCAGATTCATAAGAGGCTGGGATGTAGTGGCTATACAGTAAGTAACATGCTATACATGACGTCAGAGCTCAGGCTCTGTATACGGGGTGTTAACATGGCAGATATTAATAAAGAGCTGACTCGTAGTGGCTGGACAGTAACTTGATATACATGACGTCAGAGCTCAGGCTCGTATACGAGGGTTAACATGGCAGAGATTAATAAGAGGCTGGATCGTGTGGCCTGGACAGTACATGCTATACATGACGTCAGAGCCAGCTCTGTATACGGGGTTAAAATGGCAGATTAAAAGAATAATAAGAGTGGATAGTAGTGGCTGAGACCAGTAACAGCTATACATGACGTCAGAGTCAGGCTCTGTATAGGGGTTAACATGGCAGATGAATAAGAGGATGGATGTAGTGGCTGGACAGTAAACATGCTATAATGACGTCAGAGCTTCAGGCTCTGTAGACGGGTAACATGAGATTAATAAGAGGCCCTGGATGTAGTGGCTGGGACAGTAAAATGTATACATGAGTCAGAGCCTCAGGCTCTGTATACGGGTTAACAGGGCAGATTGGGCACTAATAAGAGGCGGGATCTAGTGGTGGACAGGAAAAATGTTCTACATTGACGTCGAGCTCAGGCTCGGTATAGGGTTAACATGGCAGATTGGGGACACTATAAGAGGTGGTGGATCGTAGTGGCTGGACCAGTAACATGACTATACATGACGTCAGAGTAGGCTCTGTATAAGGTTAACATGAGATTATAAGAGGCGGGATCGTAAGTGGCTATACAAGTAACATGCTATACATGACCGTCAGAGCTCAGGCTCTGTCTACGGGTTAACATGGCAGCATTATAAGAGGCTGGATCGTAGTGGCTGGGGGACAGTAACAGCTTATACATGCCGTCAGAGCTCAGGGCTCTGTATACGGGTTAAAACCTGGGCAGAGAGATTGGGGCACTAATAAGAGGCGAGTAGGGCTATAATGACGTCAGAGCTCCAGGCTCGTAACGGCTAACATGGCAGATTGGGCACTAATAAGAGGCATGGATCGTAGTGGCTATACATGCACGTTCAGAGTCAGCTCTGTAAGGGGTTAACATGGCAGATGGGGCATAAATTAGAGGCTGGATAGTAGGGGCATACATGAGTCAGAGCTCAGGACTCTGTATACGGGTTAACATGGCAGATTGGGGCACTAAATTAGAGGATGGATCGGAAGTGGCTATACATGAAGTAGAGCTCAGGCTCTGTATACGGGTTAACTGGCAGATGGGGCACTAATAGAGGCCTCTGGAGGTAGTGGGGCTATACATGACGTCAGGATCAGGCTCGGTATAGGGTTAACATGGCAGATTGGGGCCACTAATTAGAGGTGGATCGGAGGGCTATCATGAAGGGCAGAGCTCAGGCTCTGTATAGGTGTCAACATGGCAAGATTGGGGCACTAATAAGAGGGCTGGATCGTGTTGGCTAGACATGACGTCAGAGTCAGGCTCTGTATACCGGGGTTAACATGGCAGATGGGGAACTAATAAGAGGCTGGATCGTAGGGGCTCTATAGCATGACGTCAGAGCTCAGGCTAGGTATACGGGTAACATGGCAGATTGGTTTCTTTTTTGGGCACTAATAAGAGGGGATCGTAGTGGTACTACATGACGTCAAGAGCTCAGGCTGGATTAGGGTAAATGGCAGATTGGGGGGCACTACAGAGGGCTGGATAGTAGTGCTGTACAGTAACATAGTATACATGAGTCAGAGCTCCGGCTCGTATAGGGTTAAAATGGCAGGATTGGTGGCCACTAATAAGAGGCTGGCTCGTAGTGGCTGGACAGTAACATGCTCCATACATGACGTAGAAGTAGGATCTGTTATACAGGTAACATGGCGATTGGGCACTAATAAGCGGGCTGGATCGTATAGTGGGGTACAGTAACCTGATATACATGATGTCAGAGCTCGGCTCTGTATAGGGTTAACATGGCAGATGGGGCACTAATAAGAAGGATGGATCGTAGTGGCTGGACAGTAACATGCTATAACATGAGGTAAGAGCTAGGCTCTGTATACGGTTAACATTGGGCAGATTGGGGCACTAATAAGAGGCTGGATCGTGTGGCTATACATGGACGTCGGGCTCAGGCTCTGTATACGGGTGTTAACATGGCAGATTGGGAACTAATAAGAGCTGGATCGTAGTGGATTGTACAGTACATGCTATACATGAGTCAGACTCAGGCTTGTATAGGGTTAACATGCCAGATTGGGTGGCACTAATAAGAGGATGGAGCGTAGGGGCTGGGACAGTAACATGCTTACATGACGTCAGAGCTCAGGCTCTGTATACGGTTAACATGGCAGAGTGGGGGCACTACTAAGCAGGCTGTGGATGTAGTGGCTGGACAAGTAAATGCTATACATGACCGTCAGAGCTCAGGTCGTAAGGGTTAACATGGCAGAGTGGGGCACCTAATAGGGCTGGATCGTAGTGGCTATCTATACATGACGTCAGAGCTCAGGATCTGTATACGGGTAACATGCCAGATTGGGGCCTAATAAGAGGGCTGGATCGTAGGGGTCATGGACAGTCAGTAACATGCTATAACATGACGTTCAGCGCTCAGGCTCGGTATGTATAGGGTACAGGCAGACTTGGGCACTAATAAGAGGCTGGATCGTAGTGGTTATACGTAACATGCTTACATGACGTCAGAGCTCAGGGCTCTGTATACGGTTAACATGGAAGATTATAAGAGGGCTGGATCGTTAGTGGGTCTGGCAGTAACATGTATACATGACGTCAGAGATCAGGCTTCTGTATACGGGTAAACCTGGCAGATTCTAAAGAGGCGGATCGTGTGGCTGGACAGTAACATGCTTATACATGACGTCAGAGCCGGCTCTGTATACGGGTAACATGGCAGATTAATAGAGGCTGGGGATCGTAGTGGCTGGACAGAACATGCTATACATGACGTAGAGCTCAGGGGCTCTGTTACGGGTTGTTGTTAACATGGCCAGATTAGATTAATAAGAGGCTGGATCGTAGTGGCGGGACCGTAACATGTATAATGACGTTCCGAAGCTCGGCTCTGACACGGGTTAACATGGACAGGGGGGGGGGCCAAGATTGGGCACTAATAAGTGCCTGGATCGTAGTGGCTAGAATGAGTCAGAGCTGCAGGCTCCTGATACGGGTTAACATGGCAGATTGGGGACTAATAAGAGGATTGGGTCGTAGTTTGGCTATACATAGTCAGAGCTCAGGCTCTGTATACGGGTTTTAACATGGCAGATGGGCGGCACTAATAAGGGACTGGATCGTAGTTATACATGAGGTCAGAGCTCCGGCTCTGTATAGGGTTACATGAGAGATTGGGGCAATATAAGAGGCTGGATCGTAGTGTAGAGTGGCTATACATGACGTAGAGGCAGGCTCTGTATACGGGGTTAACATGGCAGGATTGGGGCACGATAAAGGCTGGATAGAGTGGCTATACCTGACGTCAGAGCTCAGGCTCTGTATACGGTTTAACATGCAGCAGATTGGGGGCAATACTAAATAAGAGGCGGATCGTAGGGGCTTACAGTAGTATACCATGCTATACATGACGCAGAGCTCCAGGCTCTGTATACGGTGTCTAACATGGCAGATTGGGGCACTAATAAGAGGCTGGAATCGTTAGTGGCGTGACAGTAAACACCATGCTTACATGACGTCAGAGCTCGCTCTGTTACGGGTTAACATGGCCGATTGGGGCACTAATAAGAGGCTGGTAGCGTAGTGCTATACATGAGGGTCAGAGCTCAGGCTCTGTAACGGGTTAACATGGCAGATTGGGCACTAATAAGAGGCTGGAATTCGTAGTGGGCTGATAATGAGTCAGAGTCAGGCTCTGTATAGGGGTTAACATGGCAGATTGGCGGCACTAATAAGAGGCTGGATCGTAGTGGCCTATACATGACGTAGAGCTCAGGCTTGTATAGGGTAACATGGCAGATTGGGGCACTAATAAGAGGACGGGACGTAGTTGGCAACATGACGTCAGAGCTCAGGCTTTCTTTGGTTTTATAGGGTTAACAGGCAAGATTGGGGCACTAATAAGAGGCTGGATCGTCGTGGAGTGGCTATACATGTGACGTCAGAGCTCAGGCTATGTATACGGGTTAAACATGGCCAGATTGGGGCACTAATAAGAGGCTGGATCGTAGTGGCTATACATGACGTCAGAGATCAGGCTCTGTAATACGGGTTGTTAAATGGCAGATTGGGGCCCCTAAATAAGAGGCGGGATAGTTAGTGGCTATTACATGACGTCAGGAGCTCAGGCTCTGTATACGGGTACATGGCAGATTGGGGCACTAATAAGAGGCTGTCGTAAAGTGGCTGTACAGTAACATGCTATTACATGACGTCAGAGTTCAGGCTCTGGATTACGGGTAACATGGCAGATTGGGGCACTATAAGAGGCTGGATCGTAGTGGCTGGACAGTAACATGCTATACATGACGTCAGAGCTCAGGCTCTGTATACGGGTTAACATGGCAGATTGGGGCACTAATAAGAGGCTGGATCGTAGTGGCTAACATGACGTCAGAGCTCAGGCTCTGTTACGGGTTGTTAACAGGCAGCAGATTGGGGGGCCACTAATAAGAGGCGGATCGTTAGTGGCTGGACAGAACATGCTCTACATGAGTCAGAGCTCAGAATCTGTATAGGGTTAACATGGCAGGATTGGGGCACTAATAAGACCGCTGACGTAGTGGCTGGACAGTAACATGCTATAAATGACGTCAGAGCTCAGGCGCTGTATACGGGTTACCATGCAGATGGGCACTAATAAGAGGCTGGATCGTAGTGGCTGGACAGTAACATGCTTACATGACGTCAGAGCTCAGGCTCTGTATACGGGTTAACATGGCAGATTGGGGCACTAATAAGAGGCTGGATCGTAGTGGCTATACATGACGTCAGAGCTCAGGCTCTGTATACGGGTTAACATGGCAGATTGGGGCACTAATAAGAGGCTGGATCGTAGTGGCTGTACAGTAACATGCTATACATGACGTCAGAGCTCAGGCTCTGTATACGGGTTAACATGGCAGATTGGGGCACTAATAAGAGGCTGGATCGTAGTGGCTACAGTAACATGCTATACATGACGTCAGAGCTCAGGGCTCTGTATACGGGTTACCATGGCCGATTGGGGGCACTAATAAGAGGCTGGATCGTTAGTGGGCTGTACAGTTAACATGCTATACATGACGTCAGAGCTCAGGCTCTGTATACGGGTTAACATGGCAGATTGGGGCACTAATAAGAGGCTGGATCGTAGTGGCTGTACAGTAACATGCTATACATGACGTCAGAGCTCAGGCTCTGTATACGGGTTAACATGGCAGATTGGGGCAACTAATAAAGAGGCTGGAATCGTAGTGGCTGGACAGAGTAAAAGCTATACATGACGTCAGAGCTTCAGGCTCTGTATTACGGGTTAACATGGCAGAGTACCGGGTATACGGGTTAACATGGCAGAATAGATTTACCTGGTCTACGGGTTAACACTGGCAGATACCTGTTCTACGGGTAAAATGGCAGATTACATGTTATACGGGTTAACATGGGCAGATTGGGGCACTACTAAGAGGCGGACGTAAGTTAGTGGCTTACATGACGTCAGAGTCAGGCTTGTATACGGTTAAACATGGCCAGATTGGGGGGCACTAATAAGAGGTGGATGTAGTGGCTATACATGACGTCAGAGTAAGGCTCTGTATCGGCGTTTAACATGGCAGATGGGGGAGGCCCTAATTAAGAGCTGGATCGTAGTGGCTGGACAGTAAACATGCTTATACAGGAGGTCAGAGGCTCAGGATTGATTACGGGGTAACATGGCAGATTGGGGCATAACTAAGAGGCTAAATTGGATCGTAGTGGCTGTACAGTAACATGCTATACATGACGTCAGAGCTCAGGCTCTGTATACGGGTTAACATGGCAGATTGGGGCACTAATAAGAGGCTGGATCGTAGTGGCTGGACAGTAACATGCTATACATGACGTCAGAGCTCAGGCTCTGTATACGGGTTAACATGGCAGATTTGGGCACTAATAAGAGGCTGGATCGTAGTGGCTGGACAGTAACATGCTATACATGAGGTCAGAGCTCAGGCTCTGCACTTCACAGCTCTGTACAGGTTTTGACTGACAGCTGTTCTGAAATTGAGCACCTTGCGTGACAAGAAGTTGCACCCATCCCTCCCGGCAAATGTTTTGTTGTCTGAGCGAGGGGGAAATGCTGTAAATTAGGAGGACTCTATGTATTTTGAAAGATGAGACGTTGAGGATTATAATAAATACCGCTTTGATGTCATACAAGCGAGCCAAACACCCGTGAGTCCAAATCCACTTCACACTTCCAAATCCTAAAACTTCTGTCAGTTTCAACGTTTATGATCACTATGTTTGATGTACAGTTCCAGTGGCTTACGAAAGTATTCACCCCCCTTTGTATTTTTCCTATTTTGTTGCCTTACAACCTGGAATTAAAATTGATTTTTGCAGGGTTTGTATCATTTGATTTACACAACATGCCTACCACTTTGAAGATGAAAAATACTTTTTTGGGTGAAACAAACAAGAAATAAGACAAAAAAACAGAAAACTTGAGAGTGCATAATTATTCACCCCCCCGAAAGTCAATACTTTGTAGAGCCACCTTTTGCAGCAATTACAGCTGCAAGTCTCTTGGCGTATGTCTCTATAAGCTTGGCACATCTAGCCACTGGGATTTTTGCCCATTCTTCAAGGCAAAACTGCTCCAGCTCCTTCAAGTTGGATGGGTTCCGCTGGTGTATAGCAATCTTTAAGTCATACCACAGATTCTCAATTGGATTGAGGTCTGGGCTTTGACTAGGCCATTCCAATACATTTAAATGTTTCCCCTTAAACCTCTTGAGTGTTGCTTTAGCAGTATGCTTAGGGTCATTGTCCTGCTGGAAGGTGAACCTCCGTCCCAGTCTCAAATCTCTGGAAGACTGAAACAGGTTTCCTTGTATTTAGCGCCTTCCATCATTCCTTCAATTCTGATCAGTTTCCCAGTCCCTGTCAATGAAAAACATCCCCACAGCATGATGCTGCCACCACCATACTTCACTGTGGGGATGGTGTTCTCGTTGTGATGAGAGGTGTTGGGTTTGCGCCAGACATACAGTGAGGGAAATAAGTATTTGATCCCCTGCTGATTTTGTACGTTTGCCCACTGACAAAGACATGATCAGTCTATAATTTTAATGGTAGGTTTATTTGAACAGTGAGAGACAGAATAACAACAACAAAAATGCAGAAAAACGCATGTCAAGATTTTTATAAATTGATTTGCATTTTAATTAGGGAAATAAGTATTTGACCCCTCTGCAAAACATGACTTAGTACTTGGTGGCAAAACCCTTGTTGGCAATCACAGAGGTCAGACGTTTTTTGTAGTTGGCCACCAGGTTTGCACACATCTCAGGAGGGATTTTGTTCCACTCCTCTTTGCAGATCTTCTCCAAGTCATTAAGGTTTTGAGGCTGACATTTGGCAACTCAAACCTTCAGCTCCATCCACAGATTTTCGATGGGATTAAGGTCTGGAGACTGGCTAGGCCACTCCAGGACCTTAATGTGCTTCTTCTTGAGCCACTCCTTTGTTGCCTTGGCCGTGTGTTTTGGATCATTGTCATGCTGGAATACCCATCCATGACCCATTTTCAATGCCCTGGCTGAGGGAAGGAGGTTCTCACCCAAGATTTGACGGTACATGGCCCCGTCCATCGTCCCTTTGATGCGGTGAAGTTGTCCTGTCCCCTTAGCAGAAAAACACCCCCAAAGCATAATGTTTCCACCTCCATGTTTGACGGTGGGGATGGTGTTCTTGGGGTCATAGGCAGCATTCCTCCTCCTCCAAACACGGCGAGTTGAGTTGATGCCAAAGTGCTCAATTTTGGTCTCATCTGACCACAAGACTTTCACCCAGTTCTCCTCTGAATCATTCAGATGTTCATTGGCAAAATTCAGATGGCCCTGTATATGTGCTTTCTTGAGCAGGGGGACCTTGCGGGCGCTGCAGGATTTCAGTCCTTCACGGCGTAGTGTGTTATCAATTGTTTTACATTTACATTTTAGTAATTTAGCAGACACTCTTATCCAGAGCGACTTACAGTTAGTGAGTGCATACATTTTTCATACTGGCCCCCCGTGGGAATCGAACCCACAACCCTGGCGTTGCAAGCGCCATGCTCTACCAACTGAGCTACAGGAGGCCTTAGACCACTGCGCCACACGGGAGCACATATTCTGTCTCTCACTGTTGAAATAAACCTACCATTCAAATTATAGACTGATAATTTCTTTGTCAGTGGGCGAACGTACAAAATCAGCAGGGGATCAAATACTTTTTTCCCCTCACTGATAAGCGACTAAAGTAAAAGCACAAAAAATGTGGAATAAAAAATGTCCTGAGTACAAAGTGCTATGCAAATGCAACACATCACGAGTACCACTCTTCATATTTCCAAGCATGGTGGTGGCTGCATCAGGTTATGGGTATGCTTGTCATCGGCAAGAACTAGGGAGTTTTTCAGGATAAAAAGAAATGGAAATAGAGCTAAGCATAGGCAAAATCCTAGAGGAAAACCTGGTTCAGTCTGCTTTCCACCAGACACTGGGAGACACATTAACCTTTCAGCAGGACAATAATCTAAAACACCTGGACCAAATATCAACTGGAGTTGCTTACCAAGACGACATTGAATGTTCCTCATTGTCCAAGGTCCAGTTTGGACTTAAATCAGCTTGAAAATGTATGGCAAGATATGAAAATGTTTGTCTAGCAACGATCAACAACCAACCCGACATATATTTATACATATATATTTTTTTAAAGAATAATGTGCAAATATTGTACAATCCAGGTGTGCAAAGCTAATAGAGACTTACCCAGAAAGACTCACAAATTTGATTCTAACATGTATTAACTCAGGGGTGAGATATTTCTGTATTTCATTTTCAATAAATTTGCAACATTTTATAAAAACATGTTTTCACTTTGTCATTATGGGGTATTGTGTGTAGATGGGTGGAATAAATCGATTTAATCAATTTTGAATTCAGGTTGTAACACAACAAAATGTGGAATAAGTCAAGGGGTATGAATACTTTTTCAAGGCTACCTGTTCAACAGCTAGAGCGAGGGGGAAGAGATAGAAGAGTGGAGTTGCCATTGGAGATGCGTGAATTGAGCAAGAAGGGAACAGTGAAGATGACAGAGAGATTTATGTGTAACTTAGTATTAGGAAAGTGTTCTTAATGTTTTGTACACTAACTGTATATCTCCCCCTTAAAACTTTCCTCGTCAATTGATATGATAGGCTACATTGATTTAGCATTATCCGATAATGTAGGCTCATTTTTGATATCCTACATAAAGGATCAGATGCTAAGGCAAGGTTTTAAATCCATTTTTGGGAAAGGAGAAAATTCCTCATGTGTCTGTGTGAGATGCGCTGCAGGTGGCTTTGATTGATGGGTCCTTTTAGGTGGGTGGGTGAGTTAGGATTGAATTCACTAGTTCTCCATGTCCATTCAGAAAGTTTCCTGTCTGGACTTCATCTCTTTAATCAGGTAGGCAGAAACCTGTAGGCAGCGAGCGTCATGATGGTCAGCATATGTGCGAGGAGTGATGCCAGGTGCCAGTTCTGTGTTTCCTCTCTTATTAAATGGGGTGAAACTGAATGAAACATAGCCAAGCTCCTTTCATGATTAACCCTATAGGATGAATATCCTATCCTAATATTTTCAGCATATTATTTTCCTAGTAGTATATGATTTTTCTCTCATTACTGCAGCCTCTCTAGTCATTTGGAACAATATATTATATATAGTTTAACGTTATATATATATATATATATATATATATATACAGTGCCCTCCACTATTATTGGCACCCCTGTTTAAGATGTGGTCGAGGACTTCCAAAAATTCTCCTTTTTTTTTTAAACAACATAGAACCCAAATGCAAAAAAATAGAAAAATCCAACCTTTTATTTAAGTACATTACTTTGGTGGTAAAAAAAAAAATCACACATTTAGGAAAAAAAAAACTTGAAATCATGTGTCCCACAATTATTGGCACCCCTAACAATTCCGCTGAAAATTTTAATTGATTTTTTTTTTAAATATATTTTTCTGTAGTTGCTAAAGTTGGTCAGGGTATCTAGGAACTTTTAATTAGTAATTCATGACTTCCTGTTTCCCTGGGGTATAAATATGACGTGACACAGAGGCCTAATTCTCTTACCCATTTGTCAACATGGCAAAGACAAGAGAACACACCATTCAAGTAAGGCAGATTTGTGTCGACCTTCATAAGTCAGGCAATGGCTACAAGAAAATAGCCACTCGCCTTAACTTGCCCGTATCTACAGTCAGAGGAATCATTAAGAAGTTTAAAACAACTGGAACAGTGACAAACAAGGCTGGAAGAGGTCCCATGTTTATCTTGCCACAACGCACAGTGAGGAGGATGGTAAGAGAAGTAAAAAAAAGTCCTAAGCTCACTGTCACAGAATTGCATCAAAGAGTGGCATCTTGGGGTCACAAAGTCTCCAAAACAACCATCAGACGCTCTCTACATGCCAACAAGCTGTTTGGGAGGCATGCAAGGAAAAAGCCTTTTCTCACTAACACTCACAAACGTAAACGTCTGGAGTTTGCTAAGCGGCACTGGGACTTCAACTGGGATCGTGTGCTTTGGTCAGATGAGACTAAGATTGAGCTTTTTGGCAACAAACACTCTAAGTGGGTCTGGCGTAAAACAAAAGATGAGTATGCCGAAAAGCACCTCATGCCCACCGTGAAGTATGGTGGAGGATCTGTGATGCTGTGGACCTGTTTCTCTTCCAAAGGCCCTGGGAACCTTGTTAGGGTTGCATGGCATTATGAACGCTTTGAACTACCAGGACATTTTAAATAAAAACCTGATGGCCTCTGCCAGAAAGCTGAAGATGGGTCGTCATTGGGTCTTTCAGCAGGATAATGATCCAAAACATGTGGCAAAATCTACACAAAAATGGTTCAGCAGTCTCAAACTCAAGGTCCTCCCATGGCCATCTCAGTCCCCAGACCTCAACCCAATCGAAAACCTGTGGGGCGAGCTAAAGAGGAGAGTGCATAAGAGAGGACCCAGGACACTGGATGATCTAGAAAGATTGTGCAAAGAAGAATGGTCAAAGATCCCTCTCTCTGTGTTCTCCAATCTTGTGAAATGTTATAGGAGGAGATTAAGTGCTGTCTTGTTGGCAAAAGGGGGTTGTACAAAGTATTAACATCAGGGGTGCCAATAATTGTGGGACACATGATTTCAAGTTTTTTTTTTTTCTAAATGTGTGATTTTCTTTTTTTTACACCAAAGTAATATACTTAAATAAAAGGTTGGATTTTTCTCTTTTTTTGCATTTGGGTTCTATGTTGTTTAAAAAAAAAGGATAATTTTTGGAAGTCCTCGAACACATCTTAAACAGGGGTGCCAATAATTGTGGAGGGCACTGTATATATATATATATATATATATATATATATATATATATATATATATATATATATAACAATATACAATATAATATATTGCCACTGAGAATGACCTAAAAGTGAAGGGAAAAACACATCGGACTGTGAATGGTTTAGGGGGTCAAAATCAAAATCTGTATTTTTTGGGTATTCAGACTAAAAGATTGCAACACAGTTGGTGAGAAAAGGCCTTTACTCTCTGTAAGATCGTATTTTAGCTAGTCATGTTAGCAATAGAATAAGCCTTCAAATCATGCCCACCTGACCCAGATTGTGATTTACAGTATAACGGACCGTTTTTGAATTGCGTAAACAACGACAGTAACTGTGTGATGGCGGGGATGCAGGGTTGTGTTCGAAAATAAACAACTAGTGTGCTTGCTGTAGTTCCTCAACAGCACAGCTAGGAGAGCAACAAACAGCCTTATAGTTGAAGACTTTTCTTTGAGTCATAAAAGTGCATTGAAATGACTTAGGAGCTGTGCACACTTTGGAGAGGTGAGGCCACTTGGAGACACCAGTTAGTCCTCTCACTCAAACCCTTGGCATTCTTTTGTCTTATGTTGCACCTACCCCATGTTTTCCAGGAATATTCGTATCATGTTACTGAATGTATCCAGAGTATTTTCAGATTTTGTTATCAACAAATGCGGCGAAAAGTACAGTAAATGTAAAATGCAGTGTAATGTTTGGATTCAGTCTTTGTGTCAGGTGACCTGTTGTGTCCTCACCTTGGGTCTAATCGTTTCCCCATCATCTCCAAACTGTTCCCTTTCAATTGCTACCATGGTTATGCATATGATTTTAATATTTATTCTGTAAGAAACATTTTAATTTAGCCCTATCCCTATAGGCCAATTCCCACGAGGTTGAACCATTTGATAATAGTGTCATACTTTTAAACACCCAGCTGCCTGTTTTAAGAGACACAGTAAACTCCTATGTTCCGTTACAGTGTATTGGAAATAACCACAGGTCACTGCAGAAGCTTAATTTAGATTCGACCAGAGAAGTCAATTTAACGACAATTTAATGTCCAATGTAAGCCTGTTTAACGTTGGCACATTTCAAATCTATCAGTCTGTGTGCAAGGGAGAGGGTTATACTTGATATGGTTCACTGGCTATTACATTGAGCAAAATTGTGTAAATTCGACTCATATTAGGCGTATTTGACAGCTATAACAACAGGCCTGTTTTTATAATGGGGCAGGGGGCAGTTAAAACAAAACCATAGATGCTTGACTATAACAACAGGCCTGTTTTTATACAGGCCTTGATATACACCGTGTTTTGTAGCCAAACAGTATTGCGTTTTTTTGCAACCTGTTTTCACTTTTTAAAAGATCTAAGCAATATAAGTGTAATGTCATTACATGAAATATTACATTATTCATAGCTAGTTAACAACTGAGCGTGTATGGTCCTTTATGAAGCGACATCCAGTATATCTTGGCATATGCCCACACATGGGTTAGTAAATGATGTCTGGAATACATTAAGGTAATATAAACATGCAAGAGGGGCCAGGCATCATCAAGCTGTGTTAAGATAACCTGTTACTCAGGCAGTTTCCAGGAGAAAAGGTATTAAGTGCTCAAAAATGGAGGAAAATAAACACTTTCCCAGCAATGTTTTTCATCAGAGGAAGCACTTCGTAGGGAGAAATTAGAACGGGGAGGGGAGGATCATGTCAGCATAATATTGTTGGTGATACAAAACACTATATTTTGTTCCATAGTTTTTTATGCTCTCTCTCTCTCTCTCTTTTCTAACCACAGGAAGAGGTATATTAGACAGTGCTTGATTCACATCTTTTATTTCAGTCAGCTACAGTGGTTTCTTTGAATATCTGTGAAAGGAACAAGCTGTAACCACGTCCTTATACCTGCCTGGTCTAAAACACAGGTCTAAAAGTTCAAGGAGGGAGGGAGGGAGGGAGGGAGGGAGAGAGGGAGGGAGGGAGGGAGAGAGAGAGAGAGAGAGAGAGAGAGAGAGAGAGAGAGAGAGAGAGAGAGGGAGGGGGGGGGGGGGAGAGAGAGAGAGAAAGAGAGAGTTTCCTGTTTACATAGAGGACTTGTTTACAACAAGCAGTGAAAATGGGTAAATGGTGGATCGAGCCCTCCCTCCCCTCGACCATAGCTTTCAACAGGTCCCCTGTAGCTCAGTTGGTAGAGCATGGCGCTTGCAAAGCCAGGGTTGTGGGTTTGTTTCCCACGGGGGGCCAGTATGAAAAATGTATGCACTCACTAACTGTAAGTCGCTCTGGATAAGAGCGTCTGCTAAATGACTAAAATGTAAAAATGTAAATATGTCATGGAAAGAGCAGGTGTTGTTAATGTTTAGTACACTCAACAGTAAATGCTCTCACCTTGCAATTCTAAGCTGTTGGAGAACCCTGCGGACATGTAAAACAAATATATAATAGTACTGGTAGTACTATGGTGGTGGAACTGAACTTCCTCAATTCACCCAGAAGTGTTATGATTTCTATTTCAGCAGGTTTTGAATTATAAACGACATGAGCAATATCTAATGGGTAATATCGAATGGGTAGTATCTAATGGGTAATATCTAATGGGTAATATCTAATGGGTAATATCTAATGGGTAATATCTAATGGGTAATATCGAATGGGTAATATCTAATGGGAAATATCGAATGCATATTTTTGTTATGTTCTAGATAGCATAGCCAGGGTGGTGAGGGTTAGGGTTAGGGTTGGTACTCTAACTGGGAGGTGAGGGTTAGGGTTGGTGCTCTAACTGGGAGGTGAGGGTTAGGGTTAGGGGGGGGGGTACTCTAAAAGGGGGGGTGAGGGGGGGGGTTAGGGTTGGTGCCTAACTGGGGGGGGGGTTTAGGGGTTTGGGTTTGGGGCTCTAACTGGGGGGGTGAGGGTTTAGGGGTTGGGTTGGTCTTAAAATGGGAGGGGAGGGTTTTTTTTGGGGCTTAAATGGGGGGTGAGGTTTTTTTTTGGTTCTCTAAATTTTTTTGGGGGATTTTTTGGGTTTTTTTTTTTTTAAAATTTTAGGTTTAGGGTTAGGGGTTTGGGGTTTGGTTTCTCTAACTTGGGGGGTGAGGGTTGGGGGTTTGGGGGGTGCTCAACTGGGGGGTGAGGGGTTTTGGGGGTTTGGGGGCTCTAACGGGGGTGAGGGTTTAGGGTTAGGGTTGGTACCTTTAAATGGGGGTGGGGGAGGGGGGAGGGGTTTGGGACTTTTAAATGGGGGGTGAGGGTTAGGGTTGGTGCTCTAAAGGGGGGTTTAGGGTTTAGGGTTAGGGTTGGTGCTCTAACTGGGGGGTGAAGGGGGAGGGTTGGTGGGTCTTAACGGGAGGTGAGGGTTAAGGGGGGGTGCTTAACCCGGGAGGGGGGAGGGTTAGGGGTTTTGGGGGTTTTTTTCTCTAAATTTTTAGGTGAGGGTTTGGGTTAGGGTTGGTGCTCTAACCCCCCGGGGGGGGGGAGGGTTAGGGGTTGGGGGCTTAACCGGGGGGGTGAGGGTTAGGGTTAGGGTTGGGTACTCTAACCCGGGTGGGAGGGGTTTGGGGTTTGGGACTCTAAAATGGGGGGTTAGGGTTAGGGTTGGTGCTCTAACTGGGGGGTGAGGGTTAGGGTTAGGGTTGGGGCTCTAAATGGGAAAGGGGAGGGTTAGGGGTTTGGGGCTCTAAAGGGGAAAGGGGAGGGTTAGGGTTGGTTTCTTTTAACTGGGGGGGTGGGGGTTTTGGGTTGGGGACTCTAACTGGGGGTGAGGGTTAAGGTTTGGGATCTAACCGGGGGGTGAGGGTTGGCGGTTTGGGAATCTAACTGGGAGGGGAGGGTTAGGGTGGTACCTTTAAATTAGGTGAGGGTTAGGGTTTGGGACTTTAATGGGAGGTGAGGGTTAGGGGTTTGGGTTGGGCTTAACGGGAAAGGGGAAGGGGTTTTTGGGGTTGGGTTTCTTTTTAATGGGAGGTGAGGGTTAGGGGGTTTAGGGTTAGGGTTTTGGGGCTCTAATGGGGGGTGAGGGTTTGGGTTGGTCTCTAATGGGAGGTAGGGTTTTGGGTTAGGGTTTTACTCTAACTGGGAGGTAGGGTTAGGGGTTTTTGGGGGGGAAAAAAAAAAATCCCAACCCGGGGGGGAGGGTTAGGGTTAGGGGTTTGGGGTTTCTTTAAATGGGGGGGGGGAGGGGTTAAAGGGTTTGGGCTCTAACTGGGGGGGGGGGTTTTGGGTTTGGGACTCCCCAAATGGGAGGTTAGGGTTTTTGGGGTTTGGGACTCTAAATGGGTGGTGAGGGTTTTGGGTTGGTCTCAAATTTGGGGGGTGAGGGTTGGCGTTGGGGACTTAAATGGGTGGTGAGGGTTTTTCGTTGGTAAATCTAAATTGGGGGTGAGGGTTAGGGTTTTGGGAATTAAAAGGGGGGGTGGGGTTAGGGTTTGGGACTCTAAAATGGGAGGGAGGGTTAGGGTTTGGGTTGGGGCTCTAACTGGGGGGGAGGGTTTGGGGTTTGGGACTCTAACTGGGTGGTTTAGGGTTTGGCGTTGGTTAAACCCAAATGGGTGGGGGAGGGGTTTGGGGTTGGTACTCTTTAAATGGGAGGGAGGGTTTTGGGTTTGGGACTCTAACCGGAGGGGGAGGGGTTGGGTTTTTTGGACTTAATTGGGGGGTGAGGGTTGGGGTTAAAAGGGTTTGGGGCTCTAAATGGGAGGTGAGGGTTAGGGGTTTGGAAATTAAACTGGAGGGGAGGGTTGGGTTGGTACTCTAAAGGGAGGTGAGGGTTAGGGTTAGGGTTGGTGCTCTAAGGGAGGGAGGGTTTGGGTTTGGGGAAATTTGAAAATGGGAGGTGAGGGGGTTTGGGTTGGGATCTTAAATGGAGGTGAGGGTTAGGGTTAGGGTTGGTGCTCTAATTGGGAGGTGAGGGTTAGGGGTTTGGGCCCCTAACGGGGGGTGGGGTTTTGGGTTTTGGGACTCCCAACCCGGGGGGTGAGGGGTTAGGGTGAGGGTTAGGGGGTTGGGGGCTTAACTGGATTTAGGGTTTTGGGTGGGGACTCTAAATGGGAGGTGAGGGGTTGGTTTGGGTTGGTACTCTAACTGGGAGGTTAGGGTTAGGGTTGGGTTTTTACTCTAACCCGGGAGGTGAGGGGTTTGGGTTAGGGTTGGGACTTAAGGGGGTTTAGGGTTAGGGGTTGGGGGGGTGCTCTAACTGGGGGGGGGGTGAGGGTTTAGGGTTGGGTTTTCTCAAACTGGAGGTGAGGGGTTTGGGTTGGTACTCTAACTGGGAGGTGAGGGGTTTGGGGTTTGGGACTTTTAAATGGGTGGTGAGGGGTTTGGGGTTGGTACTTTTAACTGGGGGGTGAGGGTTAGGTTGGGTTTGGTTTCTCAAATTTTGGGGGGTGAGGGTTAGGGTTGGTACTCAAAGGGGGGTGAGGGTTAGGGTTGGTACTCTAACTGGGAGGGGGAGGGGTTTGGGGGTTTGGGTTTTGGGCCTAACGGGGGGTGAGGGTTAGGGTTTTTTACTTCCCAACCCGGGAGGGGAGGGTTAGGGGTTTGGGACTCAACGGGGGTGAGGGGTTTGGGGGTTTGGGATCAAAAATGGGGGGTGGGGGGTTGGGGTTTTTTTGGTTTCTCTAACTGGGTGGGAAAGGGTTTTTTTTTTTGGGACTCGCCCCCTTTTTTTGGGGGTTTGGGGTTGGGGACTCTAATGGGAGGTGAGGGTTTGGGTTTGGGTACTCTAACTGGGGGTGAGGGTTAGGGTTGGTTTCTCTAAAATGGGAGGGGGAGGGTTAGGGTTAGGTTTTTTGGGGCTCTAACTTGGGAAAGGGGAAAGGGGTTTGGGTTGGTACTCAACCGGGTGGTGGGGTTGGGGTTGGGACTTTTAAGGGTTTGGGGAGGGTTGGGGGTTGGTACTCTAAATGGGGGGGTTGGGGGGTTGGGTTGGGCCTTTTAAAATGGGGGTGAGGGTTTTGGGTTGGTTTTCCCCTAACTGGGAGGTTAGGGTTAGGGTTAGGGGTTGGGGCTTAACGGGAGGGGGTTAGGGTTTAACTCTAAATGGGGGGGTGGGGTTTTGGGGTTGGTACCTAACAGGGAGGTGAGGGGGGTTTGGGGGTTTGGGTTTTGGGGCTTAAGGGGGGGTGAGGGTTAGGGTTGGTTCTCTAACGGGGGGTGAGGGTTAGGGTGGTACTCTTTTTGGAGGTGAGGGTTAGGGTGGGGTTGGGTTGGGGCTCTTTAAATGGGAGGGGAAAGGGGTTTGGGGGTTTGGGACCTAACTGGGAGGTGGGGGGTTGGGTTAGGGTTGGGCTCTAAAATGGGAGATGAGGGTGGGTTGGTACTCTAACTGGGTGGTGAGGGTTAGGGTTGGTACTCTCACTGGGAGGTGAGGGTTAGGGTTAGGGTTAGGGTTGGTGCTCTAACTGGGAGGTGAGGGTTAGGGTTGGTACTCTAACTGGGGTGAGGGTTAGGGTTAGGGTTGGTACTCTAACTGGGAGGTGAGGGTTAGGGTTAGGGTTGGTGCTCTAACTGGGGGTGAGGGTTAGGGTTGGTACTCTAACTGGGAGGTGAGGGTTAGGGTTAGGGTTGGTGCCTAACTGGGGGTAGGGTTAGGGGGTTGGACTCTTTTAAATGGGGTGGGGGTTGGGTTGGTTCTACTGGGGGGTGAGGGGTTAGGGTGGGGTTAGGGGTTTGGGGTCTAAAAGGGGTTGGGGGGTTTGGGGTTTTACCAATTTGGGGGGGGGGGGGGGGTTAGGGGTTTGGGCCTCTTGGGGGGGGGGGTTTTGGGTTGGGGGCAAGGGGGAGGTTGGGGGGTTGGGGTTTGGGGGTTTTAACTGGGGAGGGGTTAGGGTTGGGGTTGGGGCCCAACTGGGGGGAGGTTTAGGGGGGGTTGGTCCTAACTGGGGGGTGGGGGGTTTTGGGTTTTGGGGGGTCAACTGGGGGTTTTAGGGTGGGGAGGGTTGGGCTTAACTGGGGGGGGGTTGGGGTTTTAATGGGATGGGGGGTTGGGTTGGGTTTTAAAAGGGGGAGGGGTTTTTGGGTTAAGGGGGGAGGGTTGGGTTAATGATGGGGGTGGGTTTTTTCTCAAGGGGGGGGGGGTAGGTTGGCCCTTAAAAGGGTGGGAGGGTTGGGTTTGGATCTAACTGGGGGAGGGGTTTTTTAAAGTTTGGGTTTTTTTGGGCTCTGGGGAGGTTTGGGGTTAGGGTTGGGCTCTAACTGGGGGGGGTTTTTGGGGTTTGGGGTTTTTTAAAAATGGGAGGGGGGGGTTTGGGTTGGGGCTCTAACTGGGGGTGGGTTGGGGTTTGGGCTCTAACTGGGGGTGGGGTGGGGTTGGGGTTTTGGGGGGGGGTTAGGGTGGAGGGTTTAGGGTTGGGCTCTAAATGGGGTGGGTGGGGGGGTCTAACGGGGGGGTAGGGTTAGGGGTTGGGGGGAAAGGGGGGGGTGGTTATTTTGGGGGGTTTTTTGGGGGTTTTTTGGGGGGGTTAGGGTTTGGGTGGTACTCTAATGGGGGTGAGGGTTGGGTTGGGGTTTCTAAAGGGAGGTAGGGTTAGGGGTTAGGGTTTGGGGGTCCGGGAGGGAGGGTTGGTTGGTGTCTAAGGGAGGGGGGGGGTTAGGGTTTGGGGCCTAAGGGGGTGGGTTTGGGGGGTTATTAAAAGGGGGGTTTGGGGGGGGGTTTTAAGGGGGGGTTGGGGTTTGGGTTAATTTGGGGGGGGGGGGGGTTTGGTTGGTGCTCTAACTGGGTGGTGGGGGGTTGGGTTTGGTTGGGGGCCTAATTTGGGGGGGTGGGGGTTTGGTTGGCATCCCAAATGGGGGTAAAGGGAAAAGGGGGTTTTTTCCCTAATGGGAGGGGGTTGGGGGTCTTAAGGGGGGGGGTTGGGTTTTAAAAGGGAGGTGAGGGTTGGGGGGTTTGGGTTGGTTTCTCTTCTGGGGGTGAGGGTTAGGGTTGGGTTTTCTCTAACTGGGGTGAGGGTTGGGTTGGGGGGTTCTAACTGGGGGGGAGGGGTTAGGGTGGTACCTTTTTGGGGTGGGGTTAAAGGGGTGGCCCCTAACTGGGAGGGAGGGTTTTTGGGGTTTTTGGGGTCCCATGGGTTTGGGGGAGGGTTGGCTTAACTGGGTTAGGGTTGGGTTGGTTTCCCCCTGGGAGGTGAGGGGTTTGGGGGAGGGGGGGTTTCTTAAATGGGGGTGAGGGTTGGGGGGTACTCTAACGGGGGGGGTTGGGGGTTGGGTTTCTCTAACTGGGGGTGAGGGTTGGGTTGGTATCTAACTGGGGGTGGGGTTGGGTTTTTTTTTGGGGGGGAGGGTTGGGTTAGGGTTGGTACCTTTAAAGGGGTGGGAGGGTTTGGGGTTTGGGTTTTAAATGGGGGTAGGTTAGGGTTTGGCTCTAACTGGGAGGGGAGGGGTTGGTTGGGTTGGGGGGGAAAAAAAAAAAAAAAAGGAGGTGGGGGGTTGGGTTGGTTTCCCGGGTGGGGGTTAGGGTTGGGTTTGGGGTTAAAGGGGGAGGGTTAGGGGGATTTAAAAAGGATGGGGGTAGGGTTGGTTAAAATGGGAGGGGAGGGTTAGGGTTGGGGGCTTACTGGGAGGTGAGGGGTTTGGGTTGGTACTCTAACGGGGGGTGAGGGGTTTGGGGGTTTGGGACTTAACTGGGGGTGAGGGGGAAGGGTTAGGGTTGGTTGCTTAAATGGGGTGGGGGGGGGTTTTTTGGGGTTTTGGGGGGGGGGGTTGGGGGTTTTAAAGGGGGTGGGGGGGGTTGGGGTTAGGGTTGGCTCTAATGGGGGTGAGGGTTAGGGTTGGTCTCTAAAGGGAGGGGGGGGGGTTGGTTTTTCTCTAACTGGGAGGTTAGGGGTTTTGGGGGGGTTTTACCCTTTTGGGGGGTTAGGGTTGGGTTTGGGACTCAACTGGGGTGAGGGGTTTGGGGGTTGGTGGGTTCCCTTGGTGGGGTTAGGGGTTTTGGGATCTAACTGGGGGGGGGGGGGGTTTTCTAAAGGGTGGTGAGGGGGGGGGTTTTGGCCTAAGGGTGGTGAGGGTTGGGTTTTGGGATCTAACTGGGGTGAGGGGTTTGGGTTTTGGGTTTTTTTGGGAGGGGGGGGGGGTTAGGGGGGGGCTCTAACTGGGGGTAGGTTAGGTTGGGTTTTGGGGAAGGGGGGGTTGGGTTTTTCCTAACGGGGGGAGGTTAGGGGGGTACTCTAACGGGGGGGGGTTGGGTTGGGTCTCTAACTGGGGGGGGGGTTGGGTTGGTCCCCAATGGGGGGAGGTTAGGGGTTTGGGTTGGTCTCTAAATTGGAGGGGTGGGTTAGGGTTGGGGGCTAATTGGGAGGGAGGGGTTTGGGGTTGGTATTAGGGGGGTGAGGGTTGGGGGGGGTTTTAAATTGGGGGGAGGGGGGGTTGGATCTAATGGGGGTGAGGGTTTGGGTGGGTTTTGTGGGTGGTAGGGGTTGGTTAGGGTTTTCTTAACTGGGGGGTTGAGGTAGGGTTTGGGGGTTTTTAAAAAGGGAGGGGGGTTAGGTTGGTCTCTAACTGGGGGGGGTTAGGGTTTTGGGGGTTCTGGGTGTGAGGGGGTTTGGGGGGTACTAATGGGGGGGGTTGGGTTGGTCTCTAACTGGGGGGGAGGGGGGGGGTTAAGGGGGGGGAGGGGGGGGGTTGGGTTTTAACTGGGGGGTTTGGGGGTTTGGGTTAGGGTTGGTGCTCTAATTGGGGGGGGGGTTGGGTTTTTCCCTAACTGGGGGTGAGGGGTTTGGGTTGGACTTAAGGAGGGGGGGGGGTTAAGGGTTTTCCCCTAACTGGGGGGGGTTAGGGTTGGGTTTCTTTTGGGGGGGGGGGGGCCAAAGGGGGTAGGTTAGGTTGGTTCAAATGGGGTGGGGGGGGGGGTTTGGATTTAAAAAAGGGGGGGGGTTTGGGGTTTGGGGCTAAAAGGGGGGGGGTTAAGTTTTAGGGTTGGGCCCAATGGGTGGGGAGGGGTTTGGGTTGGTCTCTAACGGGGGGAGGGGGGTTAGGGGTTGGGTTAATTTGGGGGTTGGGGGGGTTTTTGGGAAGGGGGGTTTGGTTCAAGGGGGGTGGTGGGGGTTGGATTAGGGTTTGGGTTAAATTTTGGGGGTTTTAAAGGGGTTTGGGGGGACTCTAACTGGGGGGAGAGGGTTGGGTTGGTACTCTAACTGGGAGGGGGGAGGGTAGGGGGTTTGGCTCAACTGGGGGGTGAGGTAGGGTTGGGTTGGACTTAACGGGGGTGGGAGGGGTTTGGGTTGGTTCTAACTGGGGGTGAGGGTTGGGGTTGTTTTAAAAGGGGGGGGGAGGGGTTTGGGTTGGACTCAAGGGGGGGGGTTGGGGGGGGGGTTGGGCTTTGGGGGTGGGGTTAGGGTTAGGTTGGTCTTAACGGGGGTGAGGGGGTTTGGGTTGGTCTCTAACTGGGGGTGGGGGTTGGGGTTTGGGCTCTAATGGGGGGGGTTGGGTTGGAAAGGGGGGGGGGTAGGGTTGGGCCTAGGGGGGGGGGTTAAGGGGAGGGTTGGGGTTCTAACTGGGGGGGTTGGGGGTTGGTTTTTTGGGGTTTTGGGGGGGGGGTTGGACTCTAAATGGGGGGAGGGTTGGGGGAGGGGGGGGGCCCAACTGGGGGTGAGGGGTTTGGGTTGGTCTCTAAAATGGGAGGGGAGGGTTTTTAGGGGTAGGGTTGGTACTCTAACTGGGGGTGAGGGTTAGGGTTGGGGTTTTAAAATTTGGGGGGGTTGGGTTTTGGGTTTTACCAAGGGAGGTGAGGGTTGGGGGTTGGGGGCTTAAAATGGGTTGGGGGGGGGTTGGGTTGGTACTCTTGGGGGGGTGAGGGTTGGGTTTCTTTAAATGGGGGTGGGTTTGGGTTGGACTCTAACTGGGGGTGGTGAGGGTTAGGGTTGGTACTCTAACTGGGTGGTGAGGGGTTTGGGTTGGTTTACTCTAATGGGGGGTGAAAGGGGAGGGTTAGGTTGGTGCCTTTAAATGGGGGTGAGGGTTTTGGTTGGTTCAACTGGGGGGGAGGGTTAGGGTTGGTGTTAAATGGGTGGGTAGGTTGGGTGGGTACTCTAACTGGGGGTGAGGGTTGGGTTGGGTCTTAACTGGGGGGGAGGGTTGGGTTGGGGGTGCTCTAACTGGGGGTGGGGTTAGGGTTGGGTTTCCCGGGGGGGGGGGTTTTTTCCTAATTGTGGGGGTTTGGGTTGGTTTTGGGAGGGGGGTAGGGTTTGGGATTAAGGGAGGTGGGGGGAAGGGGGGCAAGGGGGGGGGGGGGGGGTTGGGGGCCTAACTGGGAGGGAGGTTGGGGGGCTCTAACTGGGGGGTGAGGTTTTGGGTTTGGGACCAAGGGGTAGGTTAGGGGGGGTCTAAAAGGGGGGGGGGTTTGGGGGGGTCTTGGGTGGGGAGGGTTGGGGGTTTGAAATGGGGGGGGTTGGGTTTTTAAAAAGGGGGGGTTTATTTTTGGGGGGGGTTGGGTTGGGCCCTAACTGGGGGTGAGGGTTGGGTTTTTACAACTGGGGGGGTTAGGGTGGGTTTGGGGAAAGGGGGGAGGTTTGGTTAGTTGGTACTCTAATGGGTGGGGAGGGTTAGGGGGGGGTACTCTAACGGGAGGGGGGTTGGGTTTGGGGAAGGGTGGTGAGGGTTAGGGGGTTGGTCTCTAACTGGGAGGTAGGGGTTAGGGAGGGGTTTTTGGGGGTTTAAAGGGGGGGGGGTTGGGTTGGTACTCTAACGGGAGGGAGGGTTGGGTTTTTCTCTAACGGTGGGGGGTTGGGGGGAAATGGGAGGGGAGGGTTGGGGGGGGGTTTTAAATGGGTGGTGAGGGTTGGGTTGGGTTGGGCCCAACTGGGAGGTGGGGTTTTGGTTTTGGGTTGGTCTCTAACGGGGGGAGGGTTGGGTTTGGTTTCTCAACTGGGAGGTGAGGGGTTTGGGTTTACTCTAAGGGTGGTGAGGGTTAGGGTTTTACCCCGGGAGGGTAGGGTTGGTTTTTACTTAATGGGGGGGGTGAGGTTAGGGTTTTGGGTTGGTCCTAACTGGGTGTGAGGGGGTTGGGTTGGGCCTAAAAGGGGGTGGGGTTAGGGTTTGGGACTCTTGGGGGGAGGGTTTGGGTTGGTATCTACGGGGGGGGGGGGGTTTTTGGGGTTTGGTTGGTCTCTAACTGGGGTGAGGTTAGGGGTTGGGTTTTCTTAACGGGAGGGGGGGGTTAGGGTTTGGGGGCTAAAGGGGGGGGAGGGTTTAGGGGTTGGTACTCTAACTGGGGGGGGGGGTTGGTTCCCAATGGGGGGTGAGGGTTGGGTTGGGGTTTTCTTTGGGGGGGGGGGTTTAGGGTTAGGGTTTTTTAAAAAGGGGGGTGGGGTTGGGGGGGTACTCTAACGGGGGGGTAGGTTGGGTTTTTGGGACTTAAGGGGGGGGGTAGGTTTGGCCCTTAAAAGGGTGGGGGAGGGGGGTTTACCTAAGGGGGGGGGAGGGGTGGTTAGGGGGTATTAAGGGGGGTGGGGGGGGAGGGTTTCCCCCCCCAATGGGAGGGGGGGTTGGGGACCAATGGGGGGTTTTTAGGGGTTGGGTTGGTTCCCCCGGGGGGGGGGGGGGTTGGGTTGGGGGGGGTTTTTTAAATTTTTAGGGGGGGTTGGGCTCTCCCGGGGGTTTTTTAGGGGGTACTTCGGGTTTTAGGGAGGGTTTTTTGGGGTTTTAACGGGGGGTAGGGTTTGGGGGGTTTTTTTAAAGGGGGAGGGTTTTGGGGTTGGGAAAGGGTTTGGGTTGGTACTCTAACTGGGAGGTGAGGGTTAGGGTTGGTACTCTAACTGGGAGGTGAGGGTTAGGGTTGGTACTCTAACTGGGAGGTGAGGGTTAGGGTTGGTACTCTAACTGGGTGGTGAGGGTTAGGGTTGGTACTCTAACTGGGAGGTGAGGGTTAGGGTTGGTACTCTAACTGGGAGGTGAGGGTTAGATTCCGTTCCCTCCAGTCCCTCCACCTCCTAATGGAATGGTAGAGGTATGTTGGGGGGGAAACACCATAGATATGTGAGTGCTGTCTCTGCTGTCTCTGCTGTCTCTGCTGTCTCTGCTGTCTCTACTGTCTCTGCTGTCTCTGCTGTCTCTGCTGTCTCTACTGTCTCTACTCACAGTCATTTTCCCACTGCGGTTTGCCTCCTCTCTCTCCGCCAGTGCTTTCAGGAAGTTATCTTTCAGCTCTTTTCCCACACTTGCCAGTGTCCTGGAAAATACAACATTGAAATAGTTTGAAATGTTTCTTTAAATGTAGAAAGAAAAAAACAGTTTGTGGGTTGTTTAAAGGTTGTTTATTGAAGCGTTTTACTCTTTCTCTGCATAGCTGCATGCCACTTCTCTTCAATAATTAGTAATAATTCGTCACTCTGCATTAAAGGGGCAATCTGAAGTTGCTACGTCCATTTTTGGACGTATAAATTAATGATATGTACAGCGCCTAGCGAAAGTATTCACCCCCCTTTGCATTTTTCCTATTTTGTTGCCTTACAACCTGGAATTAAAATTGATTTTTTGTGGGGTTTGTATCATTTGATTTACCCAACATGCCTACCACTTTGAAGATGCAAAATATTTTATATTGTGAAACAAAGAAGAAATAAGACAAAAAAACAGAAAACTTGAGCGTGCATAACTATTCACCCCCCGAAGGTCAATACCTTGTAGAGCCACCTTTTGAAGCAATTACAGCTGCAAGTCTCTTGGGGTATGTCTCTATAAACTTGGCACATCTAGCCACTGGGATTTTTGCCCATTCTTCAAGGCAAAACTGCTCCAGCTCCTTCAAGTTGGATGGGTTCCGCTGGTGTACAGCAATCTTTAAGTCATACCACAGATTCTTAATTGGATTGAGGTCTGGGCTTTGACTAGGCCATTCCAAGACATTAAAATGTTTCCCCTTAAACCACTTGAGTGTTGCTTTAGCAGTATGCTTAGGGTCATTGTCCTGCTGGAAGGTGAACCTCCATCCCAGTCTCAAATCTCTGGAAGACTGAAACAGGTTTCCCTCAAGAATTTCCCATCCATCATTCCTTCAATTCTGACCAGTTTCCCAGTCCCTGCCGATGAAAAACATCCCCACAGCATGATGCTGCCACCACCATGCTTCACTTTGGGGATGGTGTTCTGGAGGTTTTACAATGCCTCTCAAAGAAGGGCATCAATTGGTAGATATGAAAAAAACAAAAAAAGCATGGTGAAGTTATTAATTAGGCTTAATTAATTAATTAATAATTAATTAATTTGGATGGTGTATCAATACACCCAGTCCCTACAAAGATACAGGCGTCCTTCCTAACTCAGTTGCCGGAGAGGAAGGAAACCGCTCAGGGATTTCACCATGAGGCTGTGACAGGAGAAAACTGAGGATGGATCAAGAACATTGTAGTTCCTCCACAATACTAACCTAAATGACAAAGTGAAAAGAAGGAAGCCTGTACAAAACTAAAATATTCCAAAACATGCATCCTGTACTGCAAAAAATGTGGCAAAGCAATAACATTTTGGTCCTGAATACAAAGCGTTATATTTGGGGCAAATCTTCATATTTTCAAGCATTGTGGTGGCTGCATCATGTTATGGGTATGCTTGTCATCGGCAAGGACTAGGGAGATTTTCAGGATAAAAATAAATGGAATAGAGCTAAGGACAGGCGAAACCCTGGAGGGACACCTGGTTCAGACACTGGGAGACAAATTCACATTTCAGTAGGACAATAACCTAAAACACAAGGCCAAATCTACACTGGAGTTGCTTACCAATACGACATTGAATGTTCCCGAGTGGCCTACAGTTTTGACTTAAATAGGCTAGAAAATATATGGCAAGACTGTCTGTCTAGCAATGATCAACAACCAACCCGACAGAGCTTGAAGAATAAAAAAAAAAGAATAATGGGCAAATATTGTAAAATCCAGGTGTGCAAAGCTCTTAGAGAATTACCCAGAAAGACTCAGTATTTCTAACATGTATTGTCTCAAGCGAGTGAATACTTATCTAATCAAGATATATTAGTGTTCTGTTTTTCATAAATGTTTTATAAATGTTAGAATCTTTCTTCCACTTTGACATTACAGAGTATCTTGTGTAGATCGTTGACCAAAAATGACAATTCAATCCATTTGAATCCCACTTTCTAACACAACAAAATGTTGAAAAGGGGTGTGAATACTTTCTGAAGGCACCGTAGCCCTAGTGAAAATATCATTCAATGTAAAAAATATTCTTATATAAATACCATAAGAAATGCCATAAGTATGCATAACAAATTCCCCCTAACTCAAACAAGCATTTTTGGAGAATTGTAACCCTTATAGAGAAATAGCCTAATTCAACATGTGCAGTGATTACATTTGTAACTCAATTATAGCAAAGGGGTAGAACATTTTGACATGGAAAGAAGCTAAAGTTTAGGGACTGAGTATCTAGGCTAAAAATGGTCCAATTGGGAATGATTTGTCAGTTATTTTAAACCAACGTCTGACCAATGGTGACAGACATCCTCCAAATATAAAGGAAAACAAAAAAGTGTTTCCTTCCAGAAATCAGTTTTGATCATTATTCCCACAGGTGGTATTGTTATGGTTACTGTAAAACCAAACTCCCAGGAACACATCACAAACCCCTTCAGATGTGTTCCCTACCTTTTGCTAATTAATCACACTAGTCATTTGGACAACCCCACCACCGCCGGCGCTATAGGATTAATTATTACAAGGATTAAATGATTTTGTGTCATATTATGACAGCTTTTTACACTTTAGTTGGCCCATTTCCATGGAAACAATGTTTTTTTGGCCTCCACCTTTCAGCTGGGCCTCCACACACCTGAGAAAACATTGGCACTGATGAGTCAAAGAGTTAACAGTGCAGCACCAGCAATAGGAGCTTGTCACTCATCCAACTGCAGGGGCCTGTGTCCCAAATCACACCATTTCCCCTCCATTACCAGGGTCCCGGTCTAAAGTAGTGCACTATATAGGGAATAGGGTGCCATTTGGGATGTGGACAGTGTGTGAAACCTTCATCAGGTCAACACCAAGTTAAGAGTCATCCTGAAGGCAGTAAACAAGCCACTGAGAACCTCTCTTTCTTCTTCTGTGGTTGAGAGTGTTTGCCACCTGAAGCACATTGTACAGGAAAGGACAGGAGGCTTCTGTTTATTTTCATCTGAGCGAGGTACAATTTTAGAGGTTAGAAGAGCTCAAAAATACTTTTGTTGGATCAGTTTTATATTCACATTGATAAATGTGTGTTTTCCCCTCCCAACACAAATAGCAGTTGTACTGCCTTGTAGAGTGTGTGTATCAACAGCACAGTGGAGGTCTTGGGAGGGGAAATGCTCTGGTCAGTCAACAGCACAGTGGAGGTCTTGGGAGGGGAAATGCTCTGGTCAGTCAACAGCACAATGGAGGTCTTGGGAGGGGAAATGCTCTGGTCAGTCAACAGCACAGTGGAGGTCTTGGGAGGGGAAATGCTCTGGTCAGTCAACAGCACAGTGGAGGTATTGGGAGGGGAAATGCTCTGGTCAGTCAACAGCACAGTGGAGGTCTTGGGAGGGGAAATGCTCTGGTCAGTCAACAGCACAGTGGAGGTCTTGGGAGGGGGAATGCTCTGGTCAGTCAACAGCACAGTGGAGGTCTTGGGAGGGGAAATGCTCTGGTCAGTCAGCAGCACAGTGGAGGTCTTGGGAGGGGAAATGCTCTTGTCAGTCAACAGCACAGTGGAGGTCTTGGGAGGGGAAATGCTCTTGACAGTCAGCAGCACAGTGGAGGTCTTGGGAGGGGAAATGCTCTGGTCAGTCAACAGCACAGTGGAGGACTTGGGAGGGGAAATGCTCTGGTCAGTCAACAGCACAGTGGAGGTCTAGGGAGGGGAAATGCTCTGGTCAGTCAACAGCACAGTGGAGGTCTTGGGAGGGGAAATGCTCTTCTCAGTCAACAGCACAGTGGAGGTCTTGGGAGGGGAAATGCTCTGGTCAGTCAACAGCACAGTGGAGGTCTTGGGAGGGGAAATGCTCTGGTCAGTCAACAGCACAGTGGAGGTCTTGGGAGGGGAAATGCTCTGGTCAGTCAACAGCACAGTGGAGGTCTTGGGAGGGGAACTGCTCTGGTCAGTCAACAGTACAGTGGAGGTCTTGGGAGGGGAAATGCTCTGGTCAGTCAACAGCACAGTGGAGGTCTTGGGAGGGGAAATGCTCTGGTCAGTCAACAGCACAGTGGAGGTCTTGGGAGGGGAAATGCTCTGGTCAGTCAACAGCACAGTGGCGGTCTTGGGAGGGGAAATACTCTGTTCAGTCAACAGCACAGTGGAGGTATTGGGAGGGGAAATGCTCTGGTCAGTCAGCAGCACAGTGGAGGTCTTGGGAGTGGAAATGCTCTGGTCAGTCAACAGCACAGTGGAGGTCTTGGGAGGGGAAATGCTCTGGTCAGTCAACAGCACAGTGGAGGTCTTGGGAGGGGAAATGCTCTTGTCAGTCAACAGCACAATGGAGGTCTTGGGAGGGGAAATGCTCTGGTCAGTCAACAGCACAGTGGAGGTCTTGGGAGGGGAAATGCTCTGGTCAGTCAACAGCACAGTGGAGGTCTTGGGAGGGGAAATGCTCTGGTCAGTCAACAGCACAATGGGGGTCTTGGGAGGGGAAATGCTCTGGTCAGTCAACAGCACAGTGGAGGTCTTGGGAGGGGAAATGCTCTGGTCAGTCAACAGCACAGTGGAGGTCTTGGGAGGGGAAATGCTCTGGTCAGTCAACAGCACAGTGGAGGTCTTGGGAGGGGAAATGCTCTGGTCAGTCAACAGCACAGTAGAGGTCTTGGGAGGGGAAATGCTCTTCTCAGTCAACAGCACAGTGGAGGTCTTGGGAGGGGAAATGCTCTGGTCAGTCAACAGCACAGTGGAGGTCTTGGGAGGGGAAATGCTCTGGTCAGTCAACAGCACAGTGGAGGTCTTGGGAGGGGGAATGCTCTGGTCAGTCAACAGCACAGTGGAGGTCTTGGGAGGGGAAATGCTCTGGTCAGTCAACAGCACATTGGAGGTCTTGGGAGGGGAAATGCTCTGGTCAGTCAACAGCACAGTGGAGGTATTGGGAGGGGAAATGCTCTGGTCAGTCAACAGCACAGTGGTGGTCTTGGGAGGGGAAATGCTCTGGTCAGTCAACAGCACAGTGGAGGTCTTGGGAGGGGAAAAGCTCTGGTCAGTCAGCAGCACAGTGGAGGTCTTGGGAGGGGAAATGCTCTGGTCAGTCAACAGCACAGTGGAGGTCTTGGGAGGGGAAATGCTCTTGACAGTCAGCAGCACAGTGGAGGTCTTGGGAGGGGAAATGCTCTGGTCAGTCAACAGCACAGTGGAGGACTTGGGAGGGGAAATGCTCTGGTCAGTCAACAGCACAGTGGAGGTCTAGGGAGGGGAAATGCTCTGGTCAGTCAACAGCACAGTGGAGGTCTTGGGAGGGGAAATGCTCTTCTCAGTCAACAGCACAGTGGAGGTCTTGGGAGGGGAAATGCTCTGGTCAGTCAACAGCACAGTGGAGGTCTTGGGAGGGGAAATGCTCTGGTCAGTCAACAGCACAGTGGAGGTCTTGGGAGGGGAAATGTTCTGGTCAGTCAACAGCACAGTGGAGGTCTTGGGAGGGGAAATGCTCTGGTCAGTCAACAGCACAGTGGAGGTCTTGGGAGGGGAAATGCTCTGGTCAGTCAACAGCACAGTGGAGGTCTTGGGAGGGGAAATGCTCTGGTCAGTCAACAGCACAGTGGAGGTCTTGGGAGGGGAAATGCTCTGGTCAGTCAACAGCACAGTGGCGGTCTTGGGAGGGGAAATGCTCTGTTCAGTCAACAGCACAGTGGAGGTATTGGGAGGGGAAATGCTCTGGTCAGTCAGCAGCACAGTGGAGGTCTTGGGAGGGGAAATGCTCTGGTCAGTCAACAGCACAGTGGAGGTCTTGGGAGTGGAAATGCTCTGGTCAGTCAACAGCACAGTGGAGGTCTTGGGAGGGGAAATGCTCTGGTCAGTCAACAGCACAGTGGAGGTCTTGGGAGGGGAAATGCTCTGTTCAGTCAACAGCACAGTGGAGGTCTTGGGAGGGGAAATGCTCTGGTCAGTCAACAGCACAGTGGAGGGTCTTGGGAGGGGAAATGCTCTGGTCAGTCAACAGCACAGTGGAGGTCTTGGGAGGGGAAATGCTCTGGTCAGTCAACAGCACAGTGGAGGTCTTTGGAGGGGAAATGCTCTGGTCAGTCAACAGCACAGTGGAGGTCTTGGGAGGGGAAATGCTCTGGTCAGTCAACAGCACAGTGGAGGTCTTGGGAGGGGAAATGCTCTGGTCAGTCAACAGCACAGTGGAGGTCTTGGGAGGGGAAATGCTCTGGTCAGTCAACAGCACAGTGGAGGTCTTGGGAGGGGAAATGCTCTGGTCAGTCAACAGCACAGTGGAGGTCTTGGGAGGGGGAATGCTCTGGTCAGTCAACAGCACAGTGGAGGTCTTGGGAGGGGAAATGCTCTGGGGTCAGTCAACAGCACAGTGGAGGTCTTGGGAGGGGGAAATGATCTGGTCAGTCAACAGCACAGTGGAGGTCTTGGGAGGGGAAATGGGGAAAGCTCTGGTCAGTCCAGCAGCACAGTGGAGGTCTTGGGAGGGGAAATGCTCTGGTCAGTCAACAGCACAGTGGAGGTCTTGGTGAGGGGAAATGCTCTTGACAGTCAGCAGCACAGTGGAGGTCTTGGGAGGGTAAATGCTCTGGTCAGTCAACAGCACAGTGGAGGACTTGGGAGGGGAAATGCTCTTGTCAGTCAACAGCACAGTGGAGGTCTAGGGAGGGGAAATGCTCTGGTCAGTCAACAGCACAGTGGAGGTCTTGGGAGGGGAAATGCTATTCTCAGTCAACAGCACAGTGGAGGTCTTGGGAGGGGAAATGCTCTGGTCAGTCAACAGCACAGTGGAGGTCTTGGGAGGGGAAATGCTCTGGTCAGTCAACAGCACAGTGGAGGTCTTGGGAGGGGAAATGCTCTGGTCAGTCAACAGCACAGTGGAGGTCTTGGGAGGGGAAATGCTCTGGTCAGTCAACAGCACAGTGGAGGTCTTGGGAGGGGAAATGCTCTGGTCAGTCAACAGCACAGTGGAGGTCTTGGGAGGGGAAATGCTCTGGTCAGTCAACAGTACAGTGGAGGTCTTGGGAGGGGAAATGCTCTGGTCAGTCAACAGCACAGTGGAGGTCTTGGGAGGGGAAATGCTATGGTCAGTCAACAGCACAGTGGAGGTCTTGGGAGGGGAAATGCTCTGGTCAGTCAACAGCACAGTGGCGGTCTTGGGAGGGGAAATGCTCTGTTCAGTCAACAGCACAGTGGAGGTATTGGGAGGGGAAATGCTCTGGTCAGTCAGCAGCACAGTGGAGGTCTTGGGAGGGGGAATGCTCTGGTCAGTCAACAGCACAGTGGAGGTCTTGGGAGTGGAAATGCTCTGGTCAGTCAACAGCACAGTGGAGGTCTTGGGAGGGGAAATGCTCTTGTCAGTCAACAGCACAGTGGAGGTCTTGGGAGGGGAAATGCTCTGGTCAGTCAACAGTACAGTGGAGGTCTTGGGAGGGGAAATGCTCTGGTCAGTCAACAGCACAGTGGAGGTCTTGGGAGGGGAAATGCTCTGGTCAGTCAACAGCACAGTGGAGGTCTTGGGAGGGGAAATGCTCTGGTCAGTCAACAGCACAGTGGAGATCTTGGGAGGGGAAATGCTCTGGTCAGTCAACAGCACAGTGGAGATCTTGGGAGGGGAAATGCTCTAGCCAGTAAATCAGAGAGAACCCATCCTGTGAACTGTATAGGATGTGTCCAAACATGAACAGACAGAGTCCTTTCAGTTTTGGGTCAACACAACTCAATAAAAGTAACTCACGTCAACGCAATACTGATAATGATCTTTTAGATTCTCTGAGGTCATGGATTGGTTTTCCCAAAGACCAGAAACTAGGGACTAGAAGAACATAAAACAGTTATTCTTTAAAAGCTGTTGTCCATCATTTACCCACATATATAACGCACATATGCATCAAATAAACATTGTGAATGTGTCTTCAAGTTGTGGTGCTTGCGGAAATAATAGTTGAGAAACCAAATCAGTGCAGATGTTTCAAACTAAAGAAGGAAATCCACATGGACAAAATATATATAAACATTTGTACCAGATCTCCCATAATCATCAATTCAAATCAAATCAAATTGTATTTGTCACATACACGTGTTTAGCAGATGTTATTGCGGGTGTAGCGAAATGCTTGTGCTTCTAGCTCCGACAGTGCAGTAATATCTAACAAGTAATATCTATCAATTTCACAACATATACCCAATACACACAAATCTAGTAAGGAATGGAATTTAAGAATATATACATATATGGACAAGCAATGACAGAGCGGCATGGACTAAGATACAGTAGAATATTATAGAATAGAATGCAGTATATACATATGAGATGAGTAGTGCAAGATATGGAAACATTATTAAAGTGACTAGTGTTCCATTTCTTAAAGTGGCCAGTGATTTCAATAGGCAGCAGCAGCCTCTAATGTGCTAGTGATGTCTGATGGTCTTGAGATAGAAGCTGTTTTTATTCTCTCGGTCCCAGCTTTGATGCACCTGTACTGACCTCGCCTTCTGGATGATAGCGGGGTGAACAGGCAGTGGCTCGGGTGATTTTCATTTTTTTTTTTTTTTTTTTTTTTTTGTAATTTAGCAGACGCTCTTATCCAGAGCGACTGATGTCCTTGGTGATCTTTTTGGCCTTCCTGTGACATCGGGTGCTGTAGGGTGTCTTGGAGGGCGGGTAGTGTATATGTTGATAGAAGGCGTGTGGATTCCTACAATGACACCCTGTTTAACAGTCCCCATTTGAAACCGAGGTGGAGGAGTCGGAAGTGCGATTGAAAAGCAATTGCCTTTTCTTTGGGGTTGACCATTATGCAAATGAAGGTAAGGAGCAGAAGTGGTGCATCCATTCTTACGCCTCGAAGGATGTTTAGTATTCCTAATGTGTCCCTGGTTGTGTCCCAAATGCAACCCTACTCCCTATATTGTGCACTACTTTATAGGGAATAGGGTGCCATTAGGACGCGGCGCCTGAATCACCCCTCTGTGTGGTAACAGTGTTGCCCAACTCAGGTTCCTTTACAGAGAGAGAGAGAGAGAGAGAGAGGGCCAGGCCAGGTGGGGGCCTTTACAAAACCAAACAGCCCCTCTGCTTGGACAGGATTTAGCCGACCATGATGCACTGGGGCCGGGGGGGCCTCATCTTGTTTGTTCTGGATGGTGAATAGAGAGAGTGGTAGGTGGGAGACAGTAAGTATATATGGAACACACACTGTTATTTCGGTGCAGGTAAATTGGCCAAACCACAATGTTATAACAACAACGTGGGGTTAAGAAGTTTGTTCCCTAAACAGGACTGACAGAATTGTATTGAATGGAATAGCAGCACACAAAACTATCAAGTGGAGTGGTGCCTGAAACTTCTTCAGTGTTTACCTTGTATCTTGTATTTCTGTCCTGTAATCCAAACTGTTGCTCCATCACACCAACATTTTCTTCTAATCTACACAATTACATTCCTGTTGTTTCCCTGATCAAAGAGATGATGGAAGGAGCAACTGTTCTCAATGACAGAGAATGAATGGCTTTGAGGCAAAGTTCAGACAAACCACATCTTTAAAATGGACCCTAGAATCAACAAGCAGAGGTGTGAATGGTTAAAAAAAGATGACTAGATTAGCTTTAGTTGAGAAACACTTCTCAATACAACATCCTCTTCTGTTTTAATGCCAGCACTCCTGAGGTGTTTACACAGCCATTCCTCAGAGATAGAGACCTGAGGTGTGTACACAGCCATTCCTCAGAGATAGAGACCTGAGGTGTGTACACAGCCATTCCTCAGAGATAGAGACCTGAGGTGTGTACACAGCCATTCCTCAGAGATAGAGACCTGAGGTGTGTTTACACAGCCATTCCTCAGAGATAGAGACCTGAGGTGTTTACACAGCCATTCCTCAGAGATAGAGACCTGAGGTGTGTTTACACAGCCATTCCTCAGAGATAGAGACCTGAGCTGTGTACACAGCCATTCCTCAGAGATAGAGACCTGAGGTGTGTACACAGCCATTCCTCAGAGATAGAGACCTGAGGTGTGTTTACACAGCCATTCCTCAGAGATAGAGACCTGAGGTGTGTTTACACAGCCATTCCTCAGAGATAGAGACCTGAGGTGTGTTTACACAGCCATTCCTCAGAGATAGAGACCTGAGGTGTGTTTACACAGCCATTCCTCAGAGATAGAGACCTGAGGTGTGTACACAGCCATTCCTCAGAGATAGAGACCTGAGGTGTGTACACAGCCATTCCTCAGAGATAGAGACCTGAGGTGTTTACACAGCCATTCCTCAGAGATAGAGACCTGAGGTGTGTGTACACAGCCATTCCTCAGAGATAGAGACCTGAGGTGTGTACACAGCCATTCCTCAGAGATAGAGACCTGAGGTGTGTTTACACAGCCATTCCTCAGAGATAGAGACCTGAGGTGTGTTTACACAGCCATTCCTCAGAGATAGAGACCTGAGGTGTTTACACAGCCATTCCTCAGAGATAGAGACCTGAGGTGTGTACACAGCCATTCCTCAGAGATAGAGACCTGAGGTGTTTACACAGCCATTCCTCAGAGATAGAGACCTGAGGTGTGTTTACACAGCCATTCCTCAGAGATAGAGACCTGAGGTGTGTACACAGCCATTCCTCAGAGATAGAGACCTGAGGTGTTTACACAGCCATTCCTCAGAGATAGAGACCTGAGGTGTTTACACAGCCATTCCTCAGAGATAGAGACCTGAGGTGTGTTTACACAGCCATTCCTCAGAGATAGAGACCTGAGGTGTGTTTACACAGCCATTCCTCAGAGATAGAGACCTGAGGTGTTTACACAGCCATTCCTCAGAGATAGAGACCTGAGCTGTGTACACAGCCATTCCTCAGAGATAGAGACCTGAGGTGTGTACACAGCCATTCCTCAGAGATAGAGACCTGAGGTGTGTTTACACAGCCATTCCTCAGAGATAGAGACCTGAGCTGTGTACACAGCCATTCCTCAGAGTCCCAGGTTTTAACATTGTTCACAGAGAATATGTTAATATGTCACAGTGGAGAGTCAAACTGTGATGGTATGCAGCCGGTTTGAATTACACTGCAAGATTTCATCAACACCCGTGGAATGTCCAATGCGGTGTCTCTTTCATTTGTGTTTCCTCATTGAATATGTATACGGGGGTCCATGGCAGGTGGTCGCCATCCTCCAGTGATAGCATCAAAATGTCAGTCATGCCCGGGAGCAGATGTGAGGGAGTGGGAATGGAGGAGAAGCAGGAATAGCAGAACTGCTGTTTGGGGGAAAACATCGGGGTGTTAGTCTGCTTAGGAAGGCTCAGTGTTGCTCAACTGTCCTCTTAAACCAGGACATCAAAAACAGTCCTGGCAGTATAACCTCTTGCACAACCGGAGAGGGGTCAGATCTTTCAGGAGACCTCCTCTTGTGATGAACCCACCAAGGTTTGAGGCTCTCTTCAACGAACCAAGAGATCCTTTCAAAGGGTTCCCTGGAAAAAAAGGTTTATTGAGGAAACCTGAGGTGCGTTCAACAAGATGTACAGTTTGTGAATGTTAACTAACGTTAGCAAACATATTCCATTTGTTTTATGTTGACCATGAATGTTCTCTAACGCAAGCTAACAGTCAGAAAAGGTAGTGTGCAGTGACGCTAACGTAAGTGTCTGTTTCCTACGGCACTTTGAGCCAATGGGCAGGCTCGAGGCAAAGCCATGTCAAGAGGCAACAGATGTGTATGATTGTCGAGGAGGGAAGACTTTACTTCCGATGTACTCAAGACTCAATGGAAAATGCTCCAAGTCAAGACACACAAGAACTGTTACTGAACGTACCAATACTGTAGCTGATTCTGTTGCTATATCTCATTCAGTCATGAGTAGTACAGATAAAATCTACTACATCTGTGTGGTGTTTAGAGTTTGATGCATCCAAGTGTCAAACAGATGTGATTTAATTGGCACACACTACTCCAGTTGCCATGATGGGATGCCACAAAAAAAAAGCCTTTTGGGAAGTCAAAACCAGCATCCGACAAAAACTGACCATTCTACCACTCAGCATATCTGGACCTTTGGAAATGTGCTATTTGTAACAGTCCTGACACTGGTGCTGTTAATGCTAATTAATATAGTTAATGCTAACTGTCTTCAGCTAGTTAATGCTAATTAATATAGTTAATGCTAATTAATATAGTTAATGCTAACTGTCTTCAGCTAATGCCTGAAGTGGTTGGAAGCATTGGTGATGCAGACAGTCTAACTGTAGTCTTTAATATCACGTTTTAGGCCTTTATTTAGTGGATAAGGAAGCAGAACAGTAAACAGTCTAATGATGAGGTTTTAAGGCCTTTATTTAGTGGATAAGGAAGCAGAACAGTAAACAGTCTAATGATGATGTGTTAAGGCCTTTATTTTGAGGATAAGGAAGCAGAACAGTAAACAGTCTAATGATGAGGTTTTAAGGCTTTTATTTAGTGGATAAGGAAGCAGAACAGTAAACATTCTAATGATGATGTGTTAAGGCCTTTATTTAGTGGATAAGGAAGCAGAACAGTAAACAGTCTAATGATGATGTGTTAAGGCTTTTATTTAGAGGATAAGGAAGCAGAACAGTAAACAGCCTAATCAAATCAAAATCAAATCAAAGTTATTGGTCACATACACATGGTTAGCAGATGTTATTGCGAGTGTAGCGAAATGCTTGTGCTTCTAGTTCCGACAGTGCAGCAATATCTAGCAAGTAATATCTAACAGATACACAACAAAAACCTAATACACACAAATCTAAGTAAAGGAATGGAATAAGAATATATAAATATATGGATGAGCAACGTCATTATCAGAGCAGCATAGGCTAAGATGCAATAGATAGTATAGAATACAGTATATACATATGAGATGGGTAATGCAAGATATGTAAACATTATTAAAGTGGCATTATTAAAGTGACTAGTGTTCCATTTATTAAAGTGGCCAGTGATCTTCAAGTCTGTATGTAGGCAGCAGCCTCTCTGTGCTAGTGATGGCTGTTTAACAGTCTGATGGCCTTGACATAGAAGCTGTTTTTCAGTCTCTCGGTCCCAGCTTTGATGCACCTGTACTGACCTCGCCTTCTGGATGATAGCGGGGTGAACAGGCAGTGGCTCGGGTGGTAGTTGTCCTTGATTATCTTTTTGGCCTTCCTGTGACATCGGGTGCTGTAGGTGTCCTGGAGGGCAGGTAGTTTGCCCCCGTTGATGCGTTGTGCAGACCGCACCACCATCTGGAGAGTCCTGCTGTTGTGGGCGGTGCAGTTGCCATACCAGGCGGTGATACAGCCCGACAGGATGCTCTCAATTGTGCATCTGTAACAGTTTGTGAGGGTTTTAGGTGACAAACCAAATTTCTTCAGCCTCCTGAGGTTGAAGAGACGCTGTTGCGCCTTCTTCGTCACTGATATGTACGCCAAGGAACTTGAAGCTTTCCACCTTCTCCACTGCGGTCCCGTCGATGTGGATAGGGGGGGTGCACCCTCTGCTGTTTCCTGAAGTCCAAGATCATCTCCTTTGTTTTGTTGATGTTGAGTGAGAGGTTATTTTCCTGGCACCACACTCCCAGAGCCCTCACCTCCTCCCTGTAGGCGGTCTCGTCATTGTTGGTAATCAAGCCTACTGCTGTTGTGTCTGCAAACTTGATGATTGAGTTGGAGGCGTGCTTGGCCACGCAGTCATGGGTGAACAGGGAGTACAGGAGGGGGCTGAGCATGCACCCTTGTGTGGCCCCAGTGTTGAGGATCAGCGTAGTTGAGATGTTGTTTCCTACCTTCACCACCTGGGGGCGGCCCGTCAGGAAGTCCAGGACCCAATTGCACAGGGCGGGGTTGAGACCCAGGGCCTCAAGCTTAATGATGAGTTTGGAGGGTACTATGGTGTTGATTGCTGAGCTAGAGTCAATGAACAGCATTCTTACATAGGTATTCCTCTTGTCCAGATGGGATAGGGCAGTGTGCAGTGTGATGGCGATTGCATCGTCTGTGAACCTATTGGGGCTGTAAGCAAATTGAAGTGGGTGTAGGGTCACAGGAAAGGTGGAGGTGATATGATCCTTGACTAGTCTCTCAAAGCACTTCATGATGACAGAAGGGAGTGCTACGGGGCGATAGTCATTTAGTTCAGTTACCTTTGCATTCTTGGGTACAGGAACAATGGTGGCCATCTTGAAGCATGTGGGGACAGCAGACTGGGATAGGGAGAGATTGAATATGTCCGTAAACTCACCAGCCAGCTGGTCTGCGCATGCTCTGAGGACGCGTCCTGGTAATCTGTCTGGCCTTGCGGCCTTGTGAATGTTAACCTGTTTAAAGGTCACTCACATCGGCTACAGAGAGCGAGATCACACAGCCGTCAGGAATCAGCTGGTACTCTCATGCATGGTTCAGTGTTGCTTGCCTCGAAGCGAGCATAGAAGTAAATTAGCTGGTCTGGTAGGACCAGGGTCCCTGGTCTGGTCTGTCTGGTAGGCTGGGCTTCCCTTTATAATCCATGATAGTTTGCAAGCCCTGCCACATCCGACGAGCGTCAGAGTCGACGTTGCAGGATTCGATCTTAGTCCTCTATTGACTGTTTGATGGCTTGTCGGAAGTCGTAGCAGGATTTCTTATAAGCGTCCGGATTAGTGTCCCGCTCCTTGAAAGCGGCAGCTCTAGCCTTTAGTTCAGTGCAGATGTTCCCTGTAATCCTTGGCTTCTGGTTGGGATATGTACATACCGTACGGTCACTGTGTGGACGACATCTTCGATGCACTTATTAATGAAGCCGGTGACTGATGTGGTAAACTCAATGTGTGGTCAAAGACTTAGTAACTTAGTTGTAGTCACGATCAGGTTGCCTATAACTACATATTGATTTACTTATTTCCGTACATCTTCTAAACTACCCACAATGCACTATTTCTCAACATCATATGGAGAATATTTTCTGTGCCACAGCGGTATGCTAGCTGGTTGTCACTAGTAACTACAGCCACAAAGTCAAAATTGGTTATATCTTAAATTAAGGTTAGCAGTGTGGTTAAGGTTAGGGTTGATGTTAGAGTTAGGTTTAAAATCAGATTTTAATTAGAGAAATTGTAGGGGTTTAGCCATAATTATGACTTTGTGGCTGTGGGAAGTAGTGACAACCATGCTAGCTCGGTAGCTAGCTCAAGCTGGCTAACGATAGAATCCTCCTGCTCTTCACAGACTTTGTGGCTGTGTTATCTAGTGGGAACCCCATTAGTATGGCAGACTTTGGTGCCTTCTTGCCGTTTGCTCAAAACAAAAGAGAAAATCATACCTGCTCTAATTGTGTAGAACCTCGTCTGTTCTCCTTTTTGTTTTGTCAACTTCTCGGCATGTTCTCTGTGAAGTAGGCTACGGGAGTTTTGTAACTTTTTTCCACCTTGGCTTAATGCTAGCGCGATAGCTGGCTGACATCTGGAATCTATCTATTTTGGATTGTATCTCCTTCACTGACTCTCCCTCGACCCGGTGAAGCGCCAGCCTCCCTCTCGCTTTGGTAGCTAACTCAGCCTGCACTCTTAAAAGTTTTACCATTGGATGGGCCCCAGCCATCAATCTGTAAGTCTCTGCTCTCTCTTTGCTTTTGATCTGTGGTGATGTTTTAGTTGTGCTGTGTTAGTTGTGTTCTAGCTGGTCTCCAGTAGTTGGGCTCTAGCTTGCCAACCATAACCGTGGTGGTTGGCTAGGGTGGCTAGGCTAATAGCTAGTTGGCTAGGGTGGCTAGGCTAATAGCTAGTTGGCTAGGGTGGCTAGGCTAATAGCTAGTTGGCTAGGGTGGCTAGGCTAATAGCTAGTTGGCTAAATTGCTAACTTTAGCTGGCTGGCTAGCTTGCGGGCTAAGAAAACTGCATATAGCTAACATTCTTTGATAACATTATTTTATAACTGGTTAGATGGCGTTATGCATTTCCAAAACTTTGGTTTACTTTAATGTAGCTATAAAGCTAGGTGTTGATAGCAACTGTCTGACTCATGCAGTGCTAACGTAACATTAGCAGGCTGATAGGGATAACGTTAGCAGACTAGTTGGTTAGCAACCTTGCAAGTTGATTTCTAACAATAAATTCATAAAATATTTGCTTGTAAGTCGGCTGAAAATTAAATTGAAACCAGTAGTCATGAGGGCAAATTATTTGGTTTAATTTGAAGTTATACATTTGAAGTTATTTCTGTTGCTGTTAACATTATAGAGAATATGCTGGCTTGCCGGGTCCTCCATATTACATCACACCCCGGAAAAATATTTTCCGATATGACTTCGTCAATCTTCGGAATTCTGATCGGTTTTATGTAATAACTCGAAAAATAGAAAAGTGAGGTGTAACTTTGCATTGGGACATTTGATGCATAAACTAATGCAAATCCATATGTTACATGTGGCTATGTTTATGCTACCTACCCTTTAAGGCCTTTATTTAGTGGATAAGGAAGCAGAAGAGTGCCTCTGGAACACAGTGTACCTCCTGAAATTACTTGTGTCATAAAATTTAATGAGCCCTAAAATAGTGTATATTTGAAGAAGAGACCGAGCAAGGCCAGTCTGGGCAACTTTCCGTCTCTTCAGACAGGATCGCTGATGTGATCGCTTAAAGTGGTGGTATTCAAACTTTTTCCACCAGAATTTCTGGGGACCCCGTTTTCTTCCCCCAAATTTCTTGCAACCCCACCCAAAATCTAATGACAACCTTAAAGATCGGTAAATTTAGATTTTTACGTTACAGTGTTTTTCAATTGCTAACAAGCGTCGGTCAAAACTGAAGGCACTTTTTCAAAACTCTTCACACAGTCTGCATTACCAACATGCACCTTGGCCAAACAGTTAATCTCACCTCCAAAACTCACTCAAACCACCAAAACACCACCATCAAAATAAGCTCGTTCGACCATAACACTGAAAACAATTCTCACTCAGAAAGCATACAATGTCACTCATAACACACTGACCTAAAAAACACTAACAACCGGGAGCATTACATAAACGATGAACTTTTCTCTTTGAAGTTTGAATGATTTTTCACATAAATCAGTATTTCATTATAGAATAAGACTAAAACCTTTTCACTTTATTGACTACTAAAGTATATGTAACAAGAATGATTCACAAATGCAGAAATTTGCTTAAATAGCCTTTATTTGTTCTATATCTTTGTATATAATAATTTACTTGTGGAAAAAAAAAGGTAAACAAAAAATAAAATCCTGAAATTCCAGGGCTGCAATAATAATTACCAAAAAAACATCAACAACATGTATAGTATAATCCCTCATACTGTACAGTACTGTGAGGGTTCTAGTTCTCTCTCTCTCCTGCATTTGGCCACTAGTTCTCATCAACATCACATCTTATTTCTTCTCTGGCGATGCATCTTGGAAAGGATCTTCTGGAATGTCTAATCCAGTCCTGGCAGTCTTCAGGAGAAGTGTCTCCACACCCCGCATGCATGGCATCCAGTAAGGACATCTGGTCGTGTGGATGGTGGTCATAAACCTTCCACCTCCACGCAGAGAAAAACCCCTCTATGGTGTTTAGGAAGGGGGAGTATGGAGGCAGGAATAGTACTGGCATCCTGGGATGGGCAGCAAACCAGTCTGTGCCTGCAGCAGAGTGGTGGAATGCCACATTATCCCACACAACAACGAAGGTAGGGGAGTTTCTTGCCCCGTCTCTCCTCCGCTGGCACAAGACGATTATGCAGGTCATCCAGAAAATAAATGAGCCTCTCTGTATTGTAGGGGCTATTGAGTGGTTTGTGTAACAGCAAACCATCACTGGACAGTGCTGCACACATTGTGATGTTAGCTCCTCTCTGGCCTGGGACATCCACGGTCGCTCTCTGTCCAATCACATTTCTTTCCCCTGCGGTGTGTTTTTGCCCAGGCTGTTGCACCCTTAAACCGGCCTCTCAAAGAGAGACCACGGTTTACATTTACGTCATTTAGCAGATGCTCTTATCCAGAGCGACTTACAAATTGGTGCATAGAAGGATTACTTATCCTATCCCAGGTGTTCCTTAAAGAGGTGGGGTTTCAAATGTCTCCAGAAGGTGGTGAGTGACTCCGCTGTCCTGGCGTCGTGAGGGAGCTTGTTCCACCATTGGGGTGCCAGAGCAGCGAACAGTTTTGACTGGGCTGAGCGGGAACTATGCTTCCGCAGAGGAAGGGGAGCCAGCAGGCCAGAGGTGGATGAACGCAATGCCCTCGTTTGGGTGTAGGGACTGATCAGAGCCTGAAGGTACGGAGGTGCCGTTCCCCTCACTGCTCCGTAGGCAAGCACCATGGTCTTGTAGCAGATGCGAGCTTCAACTGGAAGCCAGTGTAGTGTGCGGAGGAGCGGGGTGACGTGAGAGAACTTGGGAAGGTTTACAACATGGTCAATAATTGTGGCCCTTACCTCATCAGAGACCAGCGCTCTTGGTCTTCCTCTCCTATGTCCTCCACGCGTTCTCCCTCTCCCTCTCCCTCTCCCTCTCCCTCTCCCTCTCCCTCTCCCTGCCCCTCTCCCTCTCCCTCTCCCTGCCCCTCTCCTCTCCCTCTCCCTGCCCCTCTCCCTCTCCCTGCCCCTCTCCCTCTCCCTGCCCCTCTCCCTCTCCCTCTCCCTGCCCCTCTCCCTCTCCCTGCCTCCCTCTCCCTCTCCCTGCCCTCCCTGCCCCTCTCCCTCTCCCTCTCCCTCCCCTCTCCTCTCCCTGCCCCTCTCCCTCTCCCTGCCCCTCTCCCTCTCCCTGCCCCTCTCCCTCTCCCTCTCCCTGCCCCTCTCCCTCTCCCTGCCCCTCTCCCTCTCCCTCTCCCTCTCCCTGCCCCTCTCCCTCTCCCTCTCCCCTGCCCCTCTCCCTCTCCCTCTCCTCTCCCTCTCCTGCCCCTCTCCCTCTCTCCCTCCCCTGCCCCTCTCCCCTCCCTGCCCTCTCCCTCTCCCCCTCCCTGGCCCCTCTCCCGCTCTCCCTCTCCCGCCCCTCTCCCTCTCCCTGCCCCTCCCTCTCCCTGCCCTCCTCCTCTCCCTGCCCTCTCCCTCTCCCTGCCCCCCTCCCTCTCCCTCTCCCTCCCCCTCTCCCTCCCCTCTCCCCTCTCCCTCTCCCTGCCCCCTCTCCCTCTCCCTGCCCCTCTCCCTCCCCTCTCCCCTCCTCCCTCCCTCCCCTCTCCCTGCCCCTCTCCCTCTCCCTGCCCCTCTCCCCTGCCCCTCTCCCTCTCCCTCCCCTCTCCCTCTCCCTCCTCCCTCGTCCCTCCCTCTCCCTCCCCTCTCCCTGCCCCTCTCCCTCTCCCTGCCCTCTCCCCTCTCCCTCTCCCTCTCCCTCTCCCTCCCCTCTCCCTGCCCCTCTCCCTCCCCTCTCCCTGCCCCTCTCCCTCTCCCTCTCCCTCTCCCTATCCCTGCCCCTCTTCTTTCCCCACCAACCTGTCTTCCTTGATCCATGTTTCCAAACTAACTCATTCCGAAGCCGTCATATTTTGTCTGTTTGGAAACGAGACTAAAATGAGGACACTTGGGTAGGCTTTCAGCTGAAATTTCAATCAGCTGTGTTTGGAATGATTAAATATTCTGCTGAGATTTTCTATATGTTTCAATCTGGTTACTGCAGAAATGCACGACATTTACCATCATTCTGTTTTGAATGTGTTTTTAACAGTTTTGGAAAACATGTGCTGCAAATATATAGTTTTGCAGGTGGTGGAGTATGAATGATTTCGGAGAATGTGGTCATTGAATGCATTTTGTGTGAAAGCAATGAAAAATGATTCACAGTTCCGTCCACATACACTTCTGTTTCGCTGACTGTGTGAAGAGTTTTGACAACGTGACTTCAGTTTTGACCAATGCATGTTAGCAATTGAAAAAAAAACTAACAAATAACCTTAAAATTATTTTGCATTTTCATCTCTTATCAAAATGCAAAGAAACCAATAAATACATGTACTCAATAAAATTAATTTTCTAATTATCTTTCTCAAAAACGTCTGTATATTGTGCCATACAATAACCTGTACTCTAAATTGTGTTTCTCCCCCAAAATGTATGTACTTGTGTATATATATCCTCAAATCAAATCAATAAGAGTCTTTACTGTAAGCTTCGTCCCACTGCTTGTTATTATCCCGTGATAGATGTGTGTTGATGCTCTCGCTAAGAACATTCGGATTATTTACATTCAATTCAAGGGTGTTTGGGACGTAAGCCATGCTTCAGATGTAAGCACCCTTATTGTTGTTGAAGAGATTCCTCCACTGGATGACGACGTAAAGACCAAGTCAGGGGTTATGAGGTTAGGGGTGTAGCGAGGGTTTTAAAGTAGAGGGGTCGGAGGGTAAACATGCACTTCCTCTGTGGAGAATTCTACCCGACATTCTAACGTTGCTATTCTGAGAAAACGGTCTCTTTGAAAATGCATTAATTTCAATAATGGTGTAGCTATCTGCTATTTTAAGCAAATTAATTATTGTTTAGTTTTTCCTTCCTTCCTTGTCGGACAGCAAAGCAACAGTGTTAAAAGGATGGATCGTCGTTGTTTGATCTGTCATTTATCTTTTAGAATGAGAGACAAATAGTGTTATGTTTGAGGAGCCAGTCACGGCTATGTGTGTGTGTGTTTGTGTGTGTGTTTGTGTGTATATGCACGTGCGTGTGTGTGTGTGTGTGTATATGTGTGTGTGTGTTGCGTGTCTGTGTCTGTGTGTGACAGGATTTCCGTTAGCCAGTAACTGACGGCTTTCTGACATTTTTTCCCCCCCCGAAGCCGATAAATAAAATTGCTGCCAGCCAATTGTCCAGGAAAAGAAGGAAAAGTCCCATTGTGAAATAACGGTTTTTAGCCTCTTGACTGGAAACACCAGTCCATGGAAACACCAGTCCATGGAAACACCAGTCCATGGAAACACCAGTCCATGGAAATACCAGTCCATGGAAATACCAGTCCATGGAAACACCAGTCCATGGAAATACCAGTCCATGGAAACACCAGTCCATGGAAATACATTTGACTGGTCATGTTTATCGGTCTATAGGTTAATTTGCATAATTTAGTGGAGTTAAAACAGTGTGTTCTTATTGTATCTTATTTATCATACAGATACAGAGCCTTGGAGGGGACAATCTGTCAGACACGTGCTAGTCGGAACAAGGAAACTCTGAAATGTTCTACTTGCCAACTGGTTGAACGTGGCACGTGTATAACTACAACCAGTTAGCAAGTTAGACATTTTAGAGTTTCCTAGTTTCCACGTGAACGCGGAAATAGGCAACGGAAGGCAGGCTTCATACTCTGTATGTGATGGTGATTGTCTGACCACAACAGAGAGGGATCATTAGGAGCTGTATGGAGCTAGTCTGACCACAACAGAGAGGGGTCATTAGGAGCTGTATGGAGCTCCTCTGACCACAACAGAGAGGGATCATTAGGAGCTGTATGGAGCTCCTCTGACCACAACAGAGAGGGATCATTAGGAGCTGTATGGAGCTCCTCTGACCACAACAGAGAGGGGTCATTAGGAGCTGTATGGAGCTCCTCTGACCACAACAGAGAGGGATCATTAGGAGCTGTATGGAGCTCCTCTGACCACAACAGAGAGGGATCATTAGGAGCTGTATGGAGCTAGTCTGACCACAACAGAGAGGGATCATTAGGAGCTGTATGGAGCTAGTCTGACCACAACAGAGAGGGATCATTAGGAGCTGTATGGAGCTCCTCTGACCACAACAGAGAGGGATCATTAGGAGCTGTATGGAGCTCCTCTGACCACAACAGAGAGGGATCATTAGGAGCTGTATGGAGCTCCTCTGACCACAACAGAGAGGGATCATTAGGAGCTGTATGGAGCTCCTCTGACCACAACAGAGAGGGATCATTAGGAGCTGTATGGAGCTAGTCTGACCACACCAGAGAGGGATCATTAGGAGCTGTATGGAGCTAGTCTGACCACAACAGAGAGGGATCATTAGGAGCTGTATGGAGCTCCTCTGACCACAACAGAGAGGGATCATTAGGAGCTGTATGGAGCTCCTCTGACCACAACAGAGAGGGATCATTAGGAGCTGTATGGAGCTCCTCTGACCACAACAGAGAAGCATAGCCTACAGTAGCCTACTGACATTACAAGCGTGATTCAGAAATTAGGGAGAGAGATTTTTAAATAGAGAAGAATGGAATAACTTTTTCAATGATAATTAAGGATATTATAGTTATCACGTTTCACATTGGATTCATAAAGACATGTTTCTATTATAATTCTGGGCCACTCAGCTAGCTAGCTCGCCCTGGTACAACATTAAGCCAATTCTACTACAGTGAGGGAAAAAAATATTTGATCCCCTGCTGATTTTGTACGTTTGCCCACTGACAAAGAAATGATCAGTCTATCATTTTAATGGTAGGTTCATTTGAACAGTGAGAGACAGAATAACAACAAAAAAATCCAGAAAAACGCATGTCAAAAATGTTATAAATTGATTTGCATTTTAATGAGGGAAATAAGTATTTGACCCCCTCTCAATCAGAAAGATTTCTGGCTCCTAGGTGTCTTTTATACAGGTAACGAGCTGAGATTAGGAGGACACTCTTAAAGGGAGTGCTCCTAATCTCAGCTTGTTACCTGTATAAAAGACACCTGTCCACAGAAGCAATCAATCAATCAGATTCCAAACTCTCCACCATGGCCAAGACCAAAGAGCTCTCCAAGGATGTCAGGAACAAGATTGTAGACCTACACAAGGCTGGAATGGGCTACAAGACCATCGCCAAGCAGCTTGGTGAGAAGGTGACAACAGTTGGTGCGATTATTCGCAAATGGAAGAAACACAAAACGCAATGCCACAACACAAAATAACTGTCAATCTCCCTCGGCCTGGGGCTCCATGCAAGATCTCACCTCGTGGAGTTGCAATGATCATGAGAACGGTGAGGAATCAGCCCAGAACTACACGGGAGGATCTTGTCAGTGATCTCAAGGCAGCTGGGACCATAGTCACCAAGAAAACAATTGGTAACACACTACGCCGTGAAGGACTGAAATCCTGCAGCGCCCGCAAGGTCCCCCTGCTCATGAAAGCACATATACAGGGCCATCTGAAGTTTGCCAATGAACATATGAATGATTCAGAGGAGAACTGGGTGAAAGTGTTGTGGTCAGATGAGACCAAAATGGAGCTCTTTGGCATCAAATCAACTCGCCGTGTTTGGAGGAGGAGGAATGCTACCTATGACCCCAAGAACACCATCCCCACCGTCAAACATGGAGGTGGAAACATTATGCTTTGGGGGTGTTTTTCTGCTAAGGGGACAGGACAACTTCACTGCATCAAAGGGACGATGGACGGGGCCATGTACCGTCAAATCTTGGGTGAGAACCTCCTTCCCTCAGCCAGGGCATTGAAAATGGGTCGTGGATGGGTATTCCAGCATGACAATGACCCAAAACACACGGCAAAGGCAACAAAGGAGTGGCTCAAGAAGAAGCACATTAAGGTCCTGGAGTGGCCTAGCCAGTCTCCAGACCTTAATCGCATAGAAAATATGTGGAGGGAGCTGAAGGTTTGAGTTGCCAAACGTCAGCCTCGAAACCTTAATGACTTGGAGAAGATCTGCAAAGAGGAGTGGAACAAAATCCCTCCTGAGATGTGTGCAAACCTGGTGGCCAACTACAAGAAACGTCTGACCTCTGTGATTGCCAACAAGGGTTTTGCCACCAAGTACTAAGTCATGTTTTGCAGAGGGGTCAAATACTTATTTCCCTCATTAAAATGCAAGTCAATTTATAACATTTCTGTCTCTCACTGTTCAAATAAACCTACCATTAAAATTATAGACTGATCATGTCTTTGTCAGTGGGCAAACGTACAAAATCAGCAGGGGATCAAATACTTTTTTCCCTCACTGTAAGTTCAAAGACATTCAAAATTCCTTCACGGAAGCCGCTTCCAGCCATTTCAACACGCTCCCCGATCCAGCCCCGATCCAGCCCCGATCCAGCCCTGATCCAGCCCTGATCCAGCCCCGAGTCAATTTGCACGTTCCATATAATGTGGTAACGATGAGTCGAAATCCACTTAGCCTATTGTTTTCTGGCATATTCTTTTATTTTATTTTGCGTGTTTCATATGCAGCCACAAAGTGCTGGCGCATAGGCTTACTGTTATTGACTTTTGTGAACAAAATGGATGTTTTAGGGGTTGCATGCCTTCACCCCTACTTCCCGTGTAGGCCAGTGACAAAAAAACTAAATGTAATCAATTTTACATTCGGGCTGTAACACAACAAAATGTGGAAAAGGTCAAAGGGGTTGAATACTTTCTGAAGGCACTGCTTGCCATTCATAAATCATAAAACGTTGTTATATGTCCATGGTATCGCATCAGGACAAGTAAACTAAAGATCTTGTTTGTATTTTCCTTACGAAGTCCATGAGGACTTGCCATAGGTCAGGGTTTCCCAAACTCAGTCCTTGGGCCACCCCAGTGTGCACATTTTGGTTTTTGCCCTAGCACTACACAGCTGATTTAAATAATAAAAGCTTGATGATGAGTTGGTTATTTGAATTAGCTGTGTAGTATTAGGGCAAAAAACAAAATGTGCACCCAGGGAGGGCCCCAGGACCGAGTTTGGGAAACCCTGCTATAGGTTATCACTCCAAACCCAATCTAACACACCTGATACTAATAATTAGCTGGTTGATAAGCTGAATCAGGTCAGATACAACTAGTGATGAGGGGGGAAAAAAAATCGATAAAGTTACATATCGCAATATAAATTTTTGGACGATATTATACCGCTTTGTAAGAAAAATAATACATATTTATATTATAATATTATACTGTTTCGCTAGGTAGCGTTAGCTAGCGCTAGTCGGCTGTACCTGCGCCAAAACCCCAGTATTTTCCATCCTATAGCTTGTTCTCCATCTTCTTTTACATAGTGAGCCAACATGTTTTCAGCACTTTTATTTCCATGACTGATCAAAACAAATTGTATCATGATTGTTATTTTTATTTATTTTTTTTAACTTTATTTAACCAGGTAAAGATCTCCCGTCTCTCTGCAGCAGACATACACTAAGTATGAACATTAGGAACAATTCCCTGGCAATTCCCAGCCCTAGCTACCACTGGGGTTGGAGCGGAACTCTACAGGAAGGGTACGTTTCCAGGAACAGGGTTGGAGAGGATGAAAAATGTATGCACTCACTAACTGTAAGTCGCTCTGGATAAGAGCATCTGCTAAATGACTACAATGTAAAATGTAAAATGAGAGCCCTGCTCTGCAGCTCTAGTCAGAGCCAGGCCAGGGGAGGACCAGGGACCTGTTCGCATCCATCCATCCAGTATAATGGCTCATTGAAAGAGAGAGTTCTGCTCTGCTCCACGGCCCAGCCAGCACAGCACTAGGCCAACGCTATTCGTGCTGTGAAAAAAAAAAAAAAAAACCTTGTCCCGCTCCTTACTTTGCTTAAATTACAATAATAGGATCTATATTTTTTCTCTCTCTACCCGCATGTTCAAATATACTAGAATTTGAGAAAAGGAATGTAATTTATACTGGTCTGTTGGCCCGTGCCCCACAATGAAAGTGTTGGAGAAATCGCACGGTGGTGAAAGTGCATCGGGCAGCACATATTTGGAGGCTGGGAGGGAGCTTACTGTGAAGGATTGCTGCTGGGTCATGGAGGCTTGGCCGGAGGCCTCAAAGTAAACACAGGTGTTGAGGAGGCAAGTGACTGGGGTTACCCCCATCCAGTAGCTAAAGAAACACTCACAGTCACGCTTGGAGAGGGAATAATACCTCGGACAAATAACAGCGAGAGACGAGCGTTGTTAAGTTTCCCTCCGTCGACAAATCTCTTATCAAGGCTCATTTGAGAGGATGAACAAGCGTTCTGCCATTAGGGTATTAAGACTAATGACGGGGTTTTCTAAAGTAGATAGAGTAGCAAATAGAAAAGGTAGCCAGCCAGGCACCCTTGGGTTTACTTTGGGTGTAGTTACCCTTTAATTCAAGTGTGCACCTAGCGAGAAGCTGTTGTTTAGCGTGTTTTTATAGCACACGTGATGGTAGAGTATAACTAATACCCACTGGATTGATGAAAATAATCATTATATCATTCTGCCAGGTACACTGCCTTGCAAAAGTATTCATCCCCCTTGGCGTTTTTCCTATTTTGTTACATTTGTTAGCACAAATTGGTGAAGTGAAATGAAAAAAATTACTTGTTTCAAATAATTCTGAAAAATAAATCACGGAAAAGTGGTGCGTGCATATATATTCAACCCCTTTGCTATGAAGCCCCTAAATAAGATCTGGTGCAACCTTTTACCTTCAGAAGTCACATAATTAGTTAAATAATGTCCACCTGTGTGCAATCTAAGTGTCACATGATCTGTCACATGATCTCAGTATATATACACCTGTTCTGAAAGGCCCCAGAGTCTGCAACACCACTAAGCAAAGGGCACCACCAAGCAAGCGGCACCATGAAGACCAAGGAGCTCTCCAAACAGGTCAGGGACAAAGTCGTGGAGATGTACAGATCAGGGTTGGGTTATAAAAAAATATCTGAATCTTTGAACGTTACATTTACATTTTAGTCATTTAGCAGACGCTCTTATCCAGAGCAACTTACAGTTAGTGAGCGCATACATTTTCATACTGGCCTCCCGTGGGAAACGAACCCACAACCCTGGCGTTGCAAGTGCCATGCTCTACCAACTGAGCTACAGGGGACCTCCGAACATCCCACGGAGCACCATTAAATCCATTATTAAAAAATTGAAAGAATATTGCCAAGAGAGGGCTGCCCACCAAAACTGACGGACCAGGCAAGGAGGGCATTAATCAGAGGAAACAAAGAGACCAAAGATATCCAATTGAGAATCTGTGGTATGACTTAAAGATTGCTGTACATCAGCGGAACCCATCCAACTTGAAGGAGCTGGAGCAGTTTTGCCTTGAAGAATGGGAAAAAATCCCAGTGGCTAAATGTGCCAAGCTTATAGAGACATACCCCAAGAGACCTGCAGCTGTAATTGCTGCAAAAGGTGGCTCTACAAAGTATTGACTTTGGGGGGGGGGGGGGTGAATAGTTATGCACACTCAAGTTTTCTGTTTTTCTTGTCTTATTTGTTGTTTGTTTTATCCCAAAAAATATTTTGCATCTTCAAAGTGGTAGGCATGTTGTGTAAATCAAATGATACAAACCCTCCAAAAATCAATTCTAAGTCAACAAAATAAGAAAAATGCCAAGGGGGCTGAATACAAGCAAATGTAAGCTTAGGCTACTTTGTAGTTAACATTTAATTGAGAAGGTTTTTGGGAAAGCCTTTCCATCTACCAGAAGAGCTAACGGCTACACAAAGAGACGCGCGCACCGCACACACAGACGGCCATTCTCTTTGCCTCTTCAGAGAGTTGCAGGAAATACGATTCATTGATGCATTCTGTTGATGTTTTATGATAAACTTGGGCAAATTAATGAATTTTAAATACATTTAGTTGATTCCCTACTAAGGTCAATATATTTTTGAATATTGTTGAATTCCGTTTGAATGCCTGGATTCTGTGAGGGCCCTAATTATAATATTTAGACCAGAATGAGGACTTATTGTTCCTGTAGTGAAGATACACCATGTTCATCGAATGTTCCAATTCAAATTCAGAGAATCAGATTCATTGTTTAATAGTCACATGTACAGGGTTGCAGGTGTGATTGCAGGGTACAGTGAAAATCTTAGGCTCCGAGCTCCAACAATTAAGTCAAATAAATAAATACAAATGGTAATAAGAAAACAACAATATAAATAGCACTATACAGTGCATTGACTTTTTCCACATTTTGTTACGTTACAGCCTTATTCTAAATTTGATTAAATCGTTTTCCCCACTCATCAATCTACACACAATACCCCATAATGACAAAGCAAAAACAGGTTTTTAGAAATCTTAGCAAATGTATAAAAAAAAAAAATCTGAAATATTACCTTTCCATCAGTATTCAGACCCTTTACTCAGTACTTTGTTGAAGCACCTTTGGCAGCGATTACAGCCTTGAGTCTTCTTGGCAAGCTACAAGCTTGGCACACCTGTATTTGGGGAGTTTCTCCCATTCTTCTCTGCAGATCGGCTCAAGCTCTGTCAGGTTGGATGGGGAGCGTCGCTGCACAGCTATTTTCCAGTCTCTCCGGAGATGTTCGATCGGGTTCAAGCACGGGCTCTGGCTGGGCCACTCAAAGACATTCAGAGACTTGTCCCGCAGCCACTCCTGCGTTGTATTGGCTGTGTGCTTAGGGTAATTGTCCTGTTAGAAGATCTGAGTGGCTGCGGGACAAGTCTGAGGTCCTGAGCGCTCTGGAGCAGGTTTTCATCAAGGATCTCTCTGTACTTTGCTCCGTTCATCTTTCCCTTGATCCTGTCTAGTTTCCCAGTCCCTGCCACTATAAAACATCCCCACAGCATGATGCTGCCACCACCATGCTTCACCGTAGGGATGGTGTCAGGTTTCCTCCAGACATGACGCTTGGCATTCAGGTCAAAGAGTTCAATCTTGGTTACATCAGACCAGAGAATCTTGTTTCTCATGGTCTGAGAGTCCTTTAGGTGCCTTTTGGCAAACTCCAAGCAGGTTGTCATGTGCCTTTTACAGAGGAGTGGCTTCCGTCTGGCCACTCTACCATAAAGGCCTGATTGGTGGAGTGCTGCAGAGATGGTTGTCCTTCTGGATGGTTCTCCCATCTCCACAGAGGAACTCTGGAGCTCTGTCAGAGTGACCATCGGGTTCTTGGTCACCTCCCTGACCAAGACCCTTCTCCCCCGATTGCTCAGTTTGGCCGGGCAGCCAGCTCTAGGAAGAGTCTTGGTGGTTCCAAACTTCTTCCATTTAAGAATGATGGAGGCCGGGCCATCCGAGTGGCGCAGTGGTCTAAGGCACTGCATCGCAGTGCTAGCTGTGCCACTAGAAATCCTGTTTCGAGTCCAGGCTCTGTCACAGCCGGCCGCGACCGGGAGACCCATGGGGCGGCGCACAATTGGCCCAGCGTCGTCCAGGTTAGGGGAGGGTTTGGCCGGCAGGGATGTTCTTGTCCCATCGCGAAAAAAAAAAAAATGAATGTGGGACAACCACTTTTTTTTGGTTTTTGTTTATGAGGGGGAGGGGGCGGGGGGGGTAGAAGGATTACTTTTCTAATATTCCAGGTATTCCTTAAAGAGGTAGGGTTTCAAGTGTCTCCGGAAGGTGGTCAGTGACTCCGCTGTCCTGGCGTCGTGGGGGAGCTTGTTCCACCATTGGGGTGCCAGAGCAGCGAACAGTTTTGACTGGGCTGAGCGGGAACTGTGCTTCCGTAGAGGTAGGGGGGCCAGCAGGCCAGAGGTGGATGAACGTAGTGCCCTCGTTTGGGTGTAGGGTCTGATCAGAGCCTGAAGGTAAGGAGGTGCCGTTCCCCTCACAGCTCCGTAGGCAAGCACCATGCATGGTCTTGTAGCAGATGCGAGCCTCAACTGGAAGCCGGTGGAGTGTGCGGAGGAGCGGGGTGACGTGAGAGAACGGGAAGGTTGAACACCAGGCGGGCTACTATGACTCCGTGTGGCTGGCTATGTGAAACACACAAAATAAAATAAATGAATGTGCCAGAAAACAATCATTGGGCTAAGTCGTGGATTTCGACCACGTGGATGGGACCTGCAAATTCACGAGCATCATGCTCTCTCCCTCCTCCGTGTAAAGAAATTTGACTGCAACCAACCACAGCGCACACAAATGTATTTCCCTGTCATCGCTCACTTTGTGGCGCCTACCTTATCAGTAGATTGCTAGAAGATGCATATTGTTCATTGTAGCAGGAGAGGGCTCAACGGACTAGCTAATCGAAACTTTAATGAAAGTAGCCTAGATAATATGAAGTGAAAAAAGTAGCAAGCTGAAAATGAGTCTGTAACGATTAGCCGACAGCCGGCGCTAATGTAAAACCATGTAAAACTATCTGGACGGATTCTGGGAGTCTAACTGGAATCGTTGCCTTCTTGTGGGTGTCTTGTGTTTGTCTTGTCTGATGCGGTTGGTGCAGCTGCCTAAGGCCTCCAACATTCTGATAGTAAACATTCAGAAAAGGATAGTCAGACTAATGCTAATCATCTGGCTTAATTTGAAGAAGAAACAATGAATCACAATTTTTCAAAAGTAACAAAATGCACACATATACACAGGAGGTGGACCACCATGTCACACTGGGAGAGATAAGAGAGGTCACACTGGGAGGGATAAGAGAGATCACACCGGGAGGGATAAGAGAGATCACACTGGGAGGGATAAGAGAGGTCACACCGGGAGGGATAAGAGAGGTCACACTGGGAGGGATAAGAGAGGTCACACTGGGAGGGATAAGATAGGTCACACTGTTAGAGATAAGAGAGGTCACACTGTTAGAGATAAGAGAGGTCACTACGGGAGGGATATTAGAGGTCACACTGGGAGGGATAAGAGAGGTCACACTGGGAGGGATAAGAGAGGTCACACTGGGAGAGATAAGAGAGGTCACACTGGGAGAGATAAGAGAGGTCACACTGGGAGGGATAAAAGAGATCACACCGGGAGGGATAAGAGAGATCACACCGGGAGGGATAAGAGAGGTCACACCGGGAGAGATAAGAGAGGTCACACTGGGAGGGATAAGAGAGGTCACACTGGGAGGGATAAGAGAGGTCACACTGGGAGGGATAAGAGAGGTCACACTGTTAGAGATAAGAGAGGTCACTACGGGAGGGATAAGAGAGCTCCAGGAGACCAGGAGACAGGAGACAGGAGACCAGGACACAGGAGACCAGGAGACAGGAGACAGGAGACCAGGAGACCAGGACACAGGAGACAGGAGACCAGGAAACCAGGAGACAGGAGACCAGGACACAGGAGACCAGGACACAGGAGACAGGAGACGAGGAGACAGGAGACCAGGAGACCAGGAGTCCAGGACACAGGAGACAGGAGACCAGGAGACCAGGAGACCAGGAGACCAGGACACCAGGAGACAGGAGACAGGAGACCAGGAGACCAGGAGACAGGAGACCAGGAGACCAGGACACAGGAGACCAGGAGACAGTGGAATGATTGTTGAGCTGAGCTCACAGCAGAGCTGGGGGTGAATCCGAGTGAAACAGCTGTCAGTGCTGAGTCTCTTTCCACTCTCTCTCCTTCAGTTTGTTTACAGCCATTATAAACACTTCATTAGCATGAAGGATGCTCAGTTTGCTCACCACCACCCGATCCAAGAGGACCCGGTCATTGGACCTTCTTTCATTCCCCGGAACGATCTTCTGTCAAACAATTTATTTAGCAAATGGCTTCAGCTTCAGCATCTCTGGTGATACCTAGCCTTCCCTCCGCTACGACTCGACAACCCCGTGGCAACCCCTTCTTCTTCTTGGTACCCATTTGTTTCACCGCCGTAGTTCATTCGTAGCCCGTGAAAATAAGCAGAGAAGTTTGAATAAAGAAATGTTCTGTGGAGAGAGAAGCACCTGATGAATGGGGGAATGTGTGACAAATTGAATGTTATTCCCAAGTCCCTCGCCATGGGGTCCACCACAATAATACAGCACTGCCAAGTCAGCAACGCTAAAACTGCAGCGACAAAAGATTTATGATGGGAAACTCTGTGTGTTAATAAAGAGGTTAGCGAGTAATCAACAGTTGGGTCGTAGATTTATAAATGTCTGTGTCTCTTGGAGGAACTTGGCCTTTTACAGGGTTACTAAAACCGGCAGTAGTCAGTGTATTCACGGTCCGATTTTTTCTCACCCCCTCTTCATTTCTTTAAAAGCAGAAAAAGAAATACATGGTTAGAGGGGAGCTGCTTTCTTTGGACTGATGACCACTGACAACGGGTAAAACTGATCCCTCAGGCCTCAGTGAGTTCCCACTGTAGATGTTCAAAAGCAAGATGAAGTTTCACTCTAAACAGTTCTGTCACCTGAAACCTGCGATGAGGCGAGGTAACTAGCCTGGTCGGTCATCACCTCATCTGACTGCATCAGGCCTATCCTGTCCTATTCTATCCTGTCCCTGCTTTCAAACGCTCTCTGTTGCTATGAAACTAGGTTAGACCTCAAGATTAAAACGGGAGTTTCTGCAGCCAAAAACAGTACATGCTATCGTAGTAAAAGTCAAGCCTAACTACAGTAAGGAAGCAAAAATGTGCAATGAACTAAATAACTAAGGGTTGGTAGGCCTAAATAAAGAGCTGTAGGAGGAATCCCCTGAGGCTGGCGCCCCCCTGGGTTCTCTGGCCTGAGGCTGGCGCCCCCCTGGGTTCTCTGGGCTAAATAAAGAGCTGTAGGAGGAATCCCCTGAGGCTGGCGCCCCCCTGGGTTCTCTGGCCTGAGGCTGGCGCCCCCCTGGGTTCTCTGGCCTGAGGCTGGCGCCCCCTGGGTTCTCTGGCCTAAATAAAGAGCTGTAGGAGGAATCCCCTGAGGCTGGCGCCCCCCTGGGTTCTCTGGCCTAAATAAAGAGCTGTAGGAGGAATCCCCTGAGGCTGGCGCCCCCCTGGGTTCTCTGCCCTGAGGCTGGCGCCCCCTGGGTTCTCTGCCCTGAGGCTGGCGCCCCCCTGGGTTCTCTGGCCTAAATAAAGAGCTGTAGGAGGAATCCCCTGAGGCTGGTGCCCCCCTGGGTTCTCTGCCCTGAGGCTGGCGCCCCCTGGGTTCTCTGCCCTGAGGCTGGCGCCCCCCTGGGTTCTCTGGCCTAAATAAAGAGCTGTAGGAGGAATCCCCTGAGGCTGGCGCCCCCTGGGTTCTCTGGCTTAAACAAGCTTTGGGATTCCTTAATGAAATAAGCTATGGTGGATGATAAATAATCAGTTTCTGATGTGAATTTCTTGATACTTCTAAAATCAAATAAACAACTTGATACTTTTTTTTCTACACTAAACAAAAATATAAACGCAACAAGCAACAATTTAAAAGATTTTACTGAGTCACAGTTCATATCAGTCAATTTAAATTAATTAATTAGGTCCTAATCTATGCATTTCACATGACTGGGAATACAGATATGCATCTGTTGATCACAGACACCTTTAAAAGAAAAAGTAGGGCGTGGATCAGAAAACCAGTCAGTATTTGCCTCATGTAGCATAGAGTTGATTGTGGCCTGCGGAATGTTGTCCCACTCCTCATCAATGGCTGTGCGAAGTTGCTGGATATTGGCGGTAACTGGAACACGCTGTCGTACACGTCGATCCAGAGCATCCCAAACATGCTCAATGGGTAAAATGTCTGATGAGTATGCAGGCTATGGAAGAACTAGGACATTTTCAGCTTCCAGGATTTTTTTTTTACAAATCCTTGCGACATGGGGACGTGCATTATCATGCTGAAACATGAGGTGATGGCGGCGGATGAATGGCACCACAACGGGACTCAGCATCTTCTCGCTGTATCTCTGTGCATTCAAATTGCCATCGATAAAATGCAATTGTGCTCGTTGTTCGTAGCTTATGCCTGCCCATACCATAACCCCACCGCCACCATGGGGCACTCTGTTCACAACGTTGACATCAGCAAACCGCTCGCCCACACGACGCCATGTCTGCCATCTGCCTGGTACAGTTGAAACCGGGATTCATCCGTGATAAGCACACTTCTCCAGTGTGCCAATAGCCATCGAAGGTGAGCATTTGCCCACTGAAGTCAGTTACGACACCGAACTGCAGTCAGGTCAAGACCCTGGTGAGGATGCCGAGCACGCAGATGAGCTTCCCCGAGACGGTTTATGACAGTTTGTGCAGCATTTCTTTGGTTGTGCAAACCCACAGTTTAATTAGCTGGTCTCAGACGACCCCGCTGGTGAATAAGCCAGATGTGGAGGTCCTGGGCTGGCGTGATTGCACTTGGTCTGCGGTTGTGAGGACGGTTGGACGTACTGCCAAATTCTCTAAAACGACGTTGGAGGCGGCTTATGGTAGAGAAATTAACAGTCAATTCTCTGGTAACAGCTCTGGTGGACCATCCTGCAGTCAGCATGCCAATTGCACGCTCCCTCAAAACTTGAGACATTTGTGGCATTGTGTTGTGTGACAAAACTGCACATTTTAGAACATTTTGCAGTTTTAAAGTTAATTTCCTGCGATTCTACATATTCTGCCATGGAGCTGAGAGAACATTTTGCAGTTTTAAAGCTAGTTTCCTTTCTTTGCATTTTGACATGGCTAATGCTGTGTTCTTTTGCGCAAACATAATAACAAACGTAAAACTGCTAAATTCATTGTTTTGGGAATTGGCATTAAAATCCCTGAGAGAGTGAGACAGGGAAGCGACAGCAGTGAAGACCTGTATGGCAATACTTTGAGAAGTTCAATGAGAAGGTTGTGAAATGCAGACTTTACAAGATGGAATAGAGCGACAGAAGCAGTACAGGCGTAGTACCATCTGAAACGGAGATATGACCCAAACCGTTGCTAGCAGCAGCGAAGGCCGCCAACAACCGACAGACAGGCACTTCACATGAAAGAAATGCGATAAGAGATGGAGTGAGAAAATCACAGCACTGATGACAGAAATTATTGCAGTTGACAAGCAGCCATTGTCAATGATAGAGGATCAAGTCAAGCTTTATTTATTCGGCACATTTCAGACAGGCATGCAACACAATGTGCTTCACAGTAAAAAAAAAAAAAGCAAATAAAAAAACAATGAAATTAAAATCTAAAATATTTACTACACAACAAACATAAAATGATTAAAAAAAAGAAAAAAAGAATAACAATTAGAACTGAAAGACTAAATGTGTGTTTCAACACCCTGATGGCATATCTAGAACCAGACTACAAGATGTCATGTCGAAAAACCGTTGACGGCCCGGATGGAGAAATAGTGGAGGTGCATGAAGAGGGCTGTTTTCAACATTAGGGCTGTTTTCAACATTAGGGCTGTTTTCAACATTAGGGCTGTTTTCAACATTAGGGCTGTTATCAACATTAGGGCTGTTTTCAACATTAGGGCTGTTTTCAACATTAGGGCTGTTATCAACATTAGGGCTGTTTTCAACATTAGGGCTGTTTTCAACATTAGGGCTGTTATCAACATTAGGGCTGTTTTCAACATTAGGGCTGTTATCAACATTAGGGCTGTTTTCAACATTAGGGCTGTTATCAACATTAGGGCTGTTTTCAACATTAGGGCTGTTTTCAACATTAGGGCTGTTATCAACATTAGGGCTGTTGGCTGTTTTCAACATTAGGGCTGTTTTCAACATTAGGGCTGTTGGCTGTTTTCAATATTAGGGCTGTTATCAACATTAGGGCTGTTATCAACATTAGGGCTGTTGGCTGTTTTCAACATTAGGGCTGTTTTCAACATTAGGGCTGTTGGCTGTTTTCAATATTAGGGCTGTTATCAACATTAGGGCTGTTTTCAACATTAGGGCTGTTGGCTGTTTTCAATATTAGGGCTGTTATCAACATTAGGGCTGTTTTCAACATTAGGGCTGTTGGCTGTTTTCAACATTAGGGCTGTTTTCAACATTAGGGCTGTTTTCAACATTAGAGATGTTGGCTGTTTTCAACATTAGGGCTGTTTTCAACATTAGGGCTGTTTTAAACATTAGGGCTGTTTTCAACATTAGGGCTGTTGGCTGTTTTCAACATTAGGGCTGTTTTCAACATTAGGGCTGTTTTAAACATTAGGGCTGTTTTCAACGTTAAGGCTGTTTTCAACATTAGGGCTGTTGGCTGTTTTCAACATTAGGGCTGTTTTCAACATTAGGGCTGTTTTCAACATTAGGGCTGTTGGCTGTTTCAACATTAGGGCTGTTTTCAACATTAGGGCTGTTTTCAACATTAGGGCTGTTTTCAACATTAGAGATGTTGGCTGTTTTCAACATTAGGGCTGTTTTCAACATTAGGGCTGTTTTAAACATTAGGGCTGTTTTCAACATTAGGGCTGTTTTCAACATTAGGGCTGTTGGCTGTTTTCAACATTAGGGCTGTTATCAATATTAGGGCTGTTTTCAACATTAGGGCTGTTGGCTGTTTTCAACATTAGGGCTGTTTTCAACATTAGGGCTGTTATCAATATTAGGGCTGTTTTCAACATTAGGGCTGTTGGCTGTTTTCAACATTAGGGCTGTTTTCAACATTAGGGCTGTTGGCTGTTTTCAACATTAGGGCTGTTATCAATATTAGGGCTGTTTTCAACATTAGGGCTGTTGGCTGTTTTCAACATTAGGGCTGTTTTCAACATTAGGGCTGTTGGCTGTTTTCAACATTAGGGCTGTTATCAATATTAGGGCTGTTTTCAACATTAGGGCTGTTGGCTGTTTTCAACATTAGGGCTGTTGGCTGTTTTCAACATTAGGGCTGTTTATTCAATATTAGGGCTGTTTTCAACATTAGGGCTGTTTTCAACATTAGGGCTGTTGGCTGTTTTCAACATTAGGGCTGTTTTCAACATTAGGGCTGTTTTCAACATTAGGGCTGTTTTCAACATTAGGGCTGTTTTCAACATTAGGGCTGTTGGCTGTTTTCAACATTAGGGCTGTTTTCAACATTAGGGCTGTTTTCAACATTAGGGCTGTTGGCTGTTTTCAACATTAGGGCTGTTTTCCTAAAGAAGTTAAATCCGCTTTGTGTTTTGTTTCCTTGTCACGATACTAACGAGTATTGCGATACTGTTATCGTCCCGGCCCTACTAGCAATGGCATTAACTACCATCGTTGCTGAGTGGGTGGGGGACAGCAGTAAGGTGAGCGCCGTCTGGTAGCCATGACTGCGGTAGATTGAACTGCACCGCCCCCTAGCGGTCATAGGCAGGACCATATCTGCATTGTGAATTCACATCTAAGTTATACTTTTTTCTTATTGTTTAAACAATTTAAAAAATGGTAGTTTAAACATTAAGAAATTGTTTACATTTGTCACATCCCTAACACGCACGTGCACATTCACACACACACACACACACACACACACACACACACACACACACACACACACACACAGAACAACTGCAGCGTCTGAGCTTAACCTCCAAAACACAGAGACTTTGCCCTGAGCTCTTACTGAGCTGCTGTTTTATCATGTTTGCCAAACAAATGTAATGTGTACCAACCGCACCTAATTATCATTAAATAGCTGATGTCTCCCTTTTCCAAATAAAGCCAGAATGTTTCACAGCAAATAAGCAGACTCTTTTATCCAAAGCAACTTACAGTGATGCATGCGTGCTGGTCCCAGGAAGCAAACCCACTATCCTGGCGCTGCAAACGCCATGCTCTACAAACTGAGCTAACTGCTAACTAAGCGCTAACAGTTAACTAAGAGCTAACTGCTAACTAAGCGCTAACAGTTAACTAAGAGCTAACTGCTAACTAAGCGCTAACAGTTAACTACTAACTAAGCGCTAACAGTTAACTAAGAGCTAACTGCTAACTAAGCGCTAACAGTTAACTAAGCGCTAACTGCTAACTAAGCGCTAACAGTTAACTAAGAGCTAACTGCTAACTAAGAGCTAACTGCTAACTAAAATAGACCTATTACTTCTCCTTTTAATCTGAAAACAGATTAGAATTTAAACACGTTTAAAGCAGCTACAATATAGCCTGGCAGATGGGAACTTTCAATAATACCAGCGATTTCTTGAAAATCAACACGTTGGCTAGTACTGTGCTTGGCATATTTTCTCTAAGAGTTACTTGGGGGGGGGGGGAATAATCTTATGGAAAATATTATTTTGGGCCATTGGATGTCAGGGGAAATTCCACCCAGCATGACAATTTACTTTATTTTGGAGTCCTCTGTCACGTCTGATTACAATGAGCTGAATGTATCAGTTACACATGTGCTGCCTGTCACAACATAACCCCACCACACCATACTCCACTCTACCCGAGACCCTCATTGTGCATTGTGGCCTGCCTTCCGCTAATAGAGGTGGGTTATAACTGTACATTCCAACATGAACGTGTCAGGAATTTAAAAAAGAGAACAAATCCATGTTCATGTTTTTGGATGTGTATCAACAGAATCCAATCCTGGATGCATTGTCAGTGATATAACGAATAAACATGACATTATTCTAGAACGACAAGATTAGGAACATACTAAGGTTAGAAGTAAAGTTTGGGGAAGTACTGAGTATATCAGCTAGGTATATATTAAAACTAGTCATATGTTAAATGTTTATTTAAACCTGATGACCAGTCACAACAGCCACCATAGACCTACTTCTATGCAAACCTATTGAAGGTTGTAATCTGGATGAAACAGGCTAGTCATAAACAGTAATCAAATCAAATGTTATTTGTCACATGCGCCGAATACAACAGGTGTAGACTTTCCCGTGAAATTCATACTGACGAGCCCTTTCCCAACAATGCAGATTTAAAAGTAAGAAAATTAGCAAATAAAAATAGAAAATAGTAACACAATAAATAACAATAACGAGGTTGTACCGAGTCAATGTGTATGAGGAAGTTGAGGTAATATGTACATGTACAGTGAGGGGGAAAAAGTATTTGATCCCCCTGCTGATTTTCTACGTTTGCTCACTGACAAAGAAATGATCAGTCTATAATTTTAATGGTAGGTTTATTTGAACAGCGAGAGACAGAATAACAAAAAAATAATCCAGAAAAACGCATGTCAAAAATGTTATAAATTGATTTCCATTTTAATGAGGGAAATAAGTATTTGACCCCCTCTCAATCAGAATTATTTCTGGCTCCTAGGTGTCTTTTATACAGGTAACGAGCTGAGATTAGGAGCACACTCTTAAAGGGAGTGCTCCTAATCTCAGTTTGTTACCTGTATAAAAGACACCTGTCCACAGAAGCAAACAATCAATCAGATTCCAAACTCTCCACCATGGCCAAGACCAAAGAGCTCTCCAAGGATGTCAGGGACAAGATTGTAGACCTACACAAGGCTGGAATGGGCTACAAGACCATCGCCAAGCAGTTTGGTGAGAAGGTGACAACAGTTGGTGCGATTATTCGCAAATGGAAGAAACACAAAATAACTGTCAATCTCCTTCGGCCTGGGGCTCCATACAAGATCTCACCTCGTGGAGTTGCAATGATCATGAGAATGGTGAGGAATCAGCCCAGAACTACACAGGAGGATCTTGTCAATGATCTCAAGGCAGCTGGGACCATAGTCACCAAGAAAACAATTGGTAACACACTACGCCGTGAAGGAAGGAAATACTGCAGCGCCCGCAAGGTCCCCCTGCTCAAGAAAGCACATATACAGGCCTGTCTGAAGTTTGCCAATGAACATCTGAATGATTCAGAGGAGAACTGGGTGAAACTGTTGTGGTCAGATGAGACCAAAATCGAGCTCTTTGGCATCAACTCAATCCGCCGTGTTTGGAGGAGGAGGAATGCTGCCTATGACCCCAAGAACACCATCCCCACCGTCAAACATGGAGGTGGAAACATTATGCTTTGGGGGTGTTTTTCTGCTAAGGGGACAGGACAACTTCACCGCATTAAAGGAACGATGGACGGGGCCATGTACCGTCAAATCTTGGGTGAGAACCTCCTTCCCTCAGCCAGGGCATTGAAAATGGGTCATTGATGGGTATTCCAGCATGACAATGACCCAAAACACACGGCCAAGCCAACAAAGGAGTGGCTCAAGAAGAAGCACATTAAGGTCCTGGAGTGGCCTAGCCAGTCTCCAGACCTTAATCCCATATAAAATCTGTGGAGGGAGCTGAAGGTTCGAGTTGCCAAACGTCAGCCTCGAAACCTTAATGACTTGGAGAAGATCTGCAATGAGGAGTGGGACAAAATCCCTCCTGAGATGTGTGCAAACCTGGTGGCCAACTACAAGAAACGTCTGACCTCTGTGATTGCCAACAAGGGTTTTGCCACCAAGTACTAAGTCATGTTTTGCAGAGGGGTCAAATACTTATTTCCCTCATTAAAATGCTAATCAATTTATAACATTTTTGGATTTTTTTGTTGTTATTCTGTCTCTCACTGTTCAAATAAACCTACCATTAAAATTATAGACTGATCATGTCTTTGTCAGTGGGCAAACGTACAAAATCAGCAGGGGATCAAATACTTTTTTCCCTCACTGTAGGTAGAGGTAAAAGTGACTAGGCAATCAGGATACAGTGCCTTCAGAAAGTATTCATACCCCTTGACTTATTCCACATTTTGTTGTGTTACAGCCTGAATTCGAAATGGATTAAATAGATTGTTTTTCTCACCCATCTACACAAAATACCCCATAATGACTAAGTGAAAACATGTTACTAAAAATGTGTGAAAATGTATTGGAAATGAAATACAGAAATATCTAATATACATAAGTATTCACACCCTAGTCAATACATGTTAGAATCACCTTTGGCAGCTATTACACCTGTGAGTCTTTCTGGGTAAGTCTCTAAGAGCTTTGCACACCTGGATTGTCCAATATTTGCCCATTATTCTTTTCAGAATTCTTCAAGCTCTGTCAAATTGGTTGTTGATCATTGCTAGACAACCATTTTCAAGTCTTGCCATAGATTTTCAAGCAGATTTAAGTCAAAACTGTAACTTGGCCACTCAGGAACATTCACTGTCTTCTTGGTAAGCAACCACAGTGTAGATTTGACCTAGTGTTTCAGGTTATTGCCTGTGCTTAACTCCATTCCGTTTCTTTTTTATCCTGAAAAACTCCCCAATCCTTAACGATTGCAAGCATATCGATAACATGATGCAGCCACCACTATGCTTGAAAATATGGAGAGTGGTACTCAGTAATGTGTTGTATTGGATTTGCCCCAAACATAACACTTTGTGTTCAGGACAAAAAGTTCATTGCTTTGCCACATTTTTTGCAGTATTACTTTAGTGCCTTGTTGCAAACAGGATGCATGTTTTGGAATATTTTGTATTCTGTACAGGCTTCATTCTTTTCACTCTGTCAATTAGGTTAGTATTGTGGAGTAACTACAACGTTGTTGATCCATCCAAAGTTTTCTCCTATCACAGCCATTAAACTCTGTTACTGTTTTAAAGTCACCATTGGCCTCATGGTGAAATCCTTTAGCGGTTTCCTTCCTCTCCGGCAACTGAGTTAGGAAGGACGCCTGTATCTTTGTAGTGACTGGCTGTATTAATACACCATCCAAAGTGTAATTATTAACTTCACCATGCTCAAAGGGATATTCAATGTCTAATTTTTTGGTTGAATCTGTGTTTGAAATTCACTGCTTGACTATGGGACCTTACAGATAATTGTATGTGTGGGGTACAGAGATGAGGTAGTCATTTTAAAATTATGTTAAACACTATTATTGCACACAGAGTCAGTCCATGCAACTTATGTGACTTGTTAAGCAAATGTTTATTCCTGAGTCAGTGTAATAGAGTCAGTGTGATAGAGTCAGTGTGATAAAGCCAGTGTGATAGAGTCAGTGTGATAGTCAGTGTAATAGAGTCAGTGTGATAGTCAGTGTGATAGAGTCAGTGTCATAGAGTCAGTGTGATAGAGTCCGTGTAATAGTCAGTGTCATAGAGTCAGTGTCAGAGTCAGTGTAATAAAGTCAGTGTGATAGAGTCAGTGTGATAGAGTCAGTGTAATAGAGTCAGTGTAATAGAGTCAGTGTGATTAGAGTAAGTGTGATAGAGTCAGTGTGATAGTCAGTGTGATAGAGTCAGTGTGATAGAGTCAGTGTAATAGAGTCAGTGTAATAGAGTCAGTGTGATAGTCAGTGTAATAGAGTCAGTGTAATAGAGTCAGTATAATAGAGTCAGTGTGATAGTCAGTGTAATAGAGTCAGTGTGATCTAGTCAGTGTGATAGAGTCAGTGTGATAGAGGCAGTGTGATAGAGTCAGTGTAATAGAGTCAGTGTAATAGAGTCAGTGTGATAGAGTCAGTGTAATAGAGTCAGTGTAATAGAGTCAGTGTAATAGAGTCAGTGTGATAGAGTCAGTGTGATAGTCAGTGTAATAGAGTCAGTGTAATAGAGGCAGTGTGATAGAGTCAGTGTAATAGAGTCAGTGTAATAGAGTCAGTGTAATAGAGTCAGTGTCATAGAGTCAGTGTGATAGTCAGTGTGATAGAGTCAGTGTGATAGTCATTGTAATAGAGGCAGTGTGATAGAGTCAGTGTGATAGAGTCAGTTTGATAGAGTCAGTGTCATAGAGTCAGTGTCATAGAGTCAGTGTGATAGTCAGTGTAATAGAGTCAGTGTGATAGAGTCAGTGTAATAGAGTCAGTGTAATAGAGGCAGTGTGATAGAGTCAGTGTAATACAGTCAGTGTAATAGAGTCAGTGTGATAGAGTCAGTGTGATAGTCAGTGTGATAGTCAGTGTGATAGAGTCAGTGTGATAGTCAGTGTGATAGAGTCAGTGTGATAGAGTCAGTGTCATAGAGTCAGTGTGATAGAGTCAGTGTAATAGAGTCAGTGTGATAGTCAGTGTAATAGAGTCAGTGTAATAGAGGCAGTGTGAGAGTCAGTGTAATAGAGTCAGTGTAATAGAGTCAGTGTGATAGAGTCAGTGTAATAGAGTCAGTGTGATAGTCAGTGTGATAGTCAGTGTAATAGAGTCAGTGTGATAGAGTCAGTGTGATAGAGTCAGTGTGATAGAGTCAGTGTAATAGAGTCAGTGTAATAGAGGCAGTGTGATAGAGTCAGTGTAATACAGTCAGTGTAATAGAGTCAGTGTGATAGAGTCAGTGTGATAGTCAGTGTAATAGAGTCAGTGTGATAGAGTCAGTGTGATAGTCAGTGTGATAGAGTCAGTGTGATAGAGTCAGTGTCATAGAGTCAGTGTGATAGAGTCAGTGTAATAGAGTCAGTGTGATAGTCAGTGTAATAGAGTCAGTGTAATAGAGGCAGTGTGAGAGTCAGTGTAATAGAGTCAGTGTAATAGAGTCAGTGTGATAGAGTCAGTGTAATAGAGTCAGTGTGATAGAGTCAGTGTGATAGAGTCAGTGTGATAGTCAGTGTGATAGAGTCAGTGTGATAGAGTCAGTGTCAGAGAGTCAGTGTGATAGTCAGTGTGATAGAGTCAGTGTGATAGTCAGTGTAATAGAGGCAGTGTGATAGAGTCAGTGTAATAGAGTCAGTGTAATAGAGTCAGTTTCATAGAGTCAGTGTCATAGAGTCAGTGTCATAGAGTCAGTGTGATAGTCAGTGTGATAGAGTCAGTGTAATAGAGTCAGTGTGATAGAGTCAGTGTGATAGAGTCAGTGTGATAGGTCAGTGTGAAGTCAGTGTAATAGAGTCAGTGTGATAGAGTCAGTGTGATAGTCAGTGTAATAGAGTCAGTGTAATAGAGTCAGTGTGATAGAGTCAGTGTGATAGAGTCAGTGTGATAGTCAGTGTAATAGAGTCAGTGTGATAGAGTCAGTGTGATAGAGTCAGTGTGATAGTCAGTGTAATAGAGTCAGTGTGATAGAGTCAGTGTAATAGAGTCAGTGTGATAGTCAGTGTGATAGTCAGTGTAATAGAGTCAGTGTGATAGAGTCAGTGTGATAGAGTCAGTGTAATAGAGTCAGTGTGATAGTCAGTGTGATAGTCAGTGTGATAGTCAGTGTGATAGTCAGTGTAATATAGTCAGTGTGATAGTCAGTGTAATAGAGTCAGTTTGATAGTCAGTGTGATAGAGTCAGTGTGATAGAGTCAGTGTGATAGAGTCAGTGTGATAGTCGTGTGATAAAGTCAGTGTGATAGAGTCAGTGTGATAGAGTCAGTGTGATAGTGTAATAGAGTCAGTGTGATAGAGTCAGTGTGATAGTCAGTGTAATAGAGTCAGTGTGATATAGTCAGTGTGATAGAGTCAGTGTGATAGAGTCAGTGTGATAGTCAGTGTAATATAGTCAGTGTGATAGAGTCAGTGTAATAGAGTCAGTGTGATAGAGTCAGTGTAATAGAGTCAGTGTGATAGAGTCAGTGTGATAGAGTCAGTGTGATAGTCAGTGTGATAGAGTCAGTGTGATAGAGTCAGTGTCAGAGAGTCAGTGTGATAGTCAGTGTGATAGAGTCAGTGTGATAGTCAGTGTAATAGAGGCAGTGTGATAGAGTCAGTGTAATAGAGTCAGTGTAATAGAGTCAGTTTCATAGAGTCAGTGTCATAGAGTCAGTGTCATAGAGTCAGTGTGATAGTCAGTGTGATAGAGTCAGTGTAATAGAGTCAGTGTGATAGAGTCAGTGTGATAGAGTCAGTGTGATAGTCAGTGTAATAGAGTCAGTGTGATAGAGTCAGTGTGATAGTCAGTGTAATAGAGTCAGTGTAATAGAGTCAGTGTGATAGAGTCAGTGTGATAGAGTCAGTGTGATAGTCAGTGTAATAGAGTCAGTGTGATAGAGTCAGTGTGATAGAGTCAGTGTGATAGTCAGTGTAATAGAGTCAGTGTGATAGAGTCAGTGTAATAGAGTCAGTGTGATAGTCAGTGTGATAGTCAGTGTAATAGAGTCAGTGTGATAGAGTCAGTGTGATAGAGTCAGTGTAATAGAGTCAGTGTGATAGTCAGTGTGATAGTCAGTGTAATAGAGTCAGTGTGATAGTCAGTGTGATAGTCAGTGTAATATAGTCAGTGTGATAGTCAGTGTAATAGAGTCAGTTTGATAGTCAGTGTGATAGAGTCAGTGTGATAGAGTCAGTGTGATAGAGTCAGTGTGATAGTCAGTGTGATAAAGTCAGTGTGATAGAGTCAGTGTGATAGAGTCAGTGTGATAGTGTAATAGAGTCAGTGTGATAGAGTCAGTGTGATAGTCAGTGTAATAGAGTCAGTGTGATATAGTCAGTGTGATAGAGTCAGTGTGATAGAGTCAGTGTGATAGTCAGTGTAATATAGTCAGTGTGATAGAGTCAGTGTAATAGTCAGTGTGATAGAGCCAGTGTAATAGAGTCAGTGTGATAGAGTGCGTGTAATAGTCAGTGTAATAGAGTCAGTGTGATAGAGTCAGTGTGATAGAGTCAGTGTGATAGAGTCAGTGTGATAGTCAGTGTAATATAGTCAGTGTGATAGAGTCAGTGTGATAGTCAGTGTAATAGAGGCAGTGTGATAGAGTCAGTGTAATAGAGTCAGTGTGATAGAGTCAGTTTCGTAGAGTCAGTGTCATAGAGTCAGTGTCATAGAGTCAGTGTGATAGTCAGTGTGATAGAGTCAGTGTAATAGAGTCAGTGTGATAGAGTCAGTGTGATAGTCAGTGTAATAGAGTCAGTGTGATAGAGTCAGTGTGATAGTGTAATAGAGTCAGTGTAATAGAGTCAGTGTGATAGAGTCAGTGTGATAGTCAGTGTGATAGAGTCAGTGTCATAGAGTCAGTGTGATAGAGTCAGTGTGATAGAGTCAGTGTCATAGAGTCAGTGTGATAGTCAGTGTGATAGAGTCAGTGTAATAGAGTCAATGTGATAGAGTCAGTGTGATAGTCAGTGTAATAGAGTCTGTGTAATAGAGGCAGTGTGATAGAGTCAGTGTAATAGAGTCAGTGTAATAGAGTCAGTGTGATAGAGTCAGTGTGATAGTCAGTGTAATAGAGTCAGTGTAATAGAGTCAGTGTGATAGAGTCAGTTTGATAGAGTCAGTGTCATAGAGTCAGTGTGATAGTCAGTGTGATAGAGTCAGTGTAATAGAGTCAATGTGATAGAGTCAGTGTGATAGTCAGTGTAATAGAGTCTGTGTAATAGAGGCAGTGTGATAGAGTCAGTGTAATAGAGTCAGTGTAATAGAGTCAGTGTGATAGAGTCAGTGTGATAGAGTCAGTGTGATAGTCAGTGTGATAGAGTCAGTGTGATAGAGTCAGTGTGATAGAGTCAGTGTAATATAGTCAGTGTGATCGAGTCAGTGTAATAGAGTCAGTGTCATAGAGTCAGTGTGATAGAGTCAGTGTAATAGAGTCAGTGTGATAGAGTCAGTGTGATAGAGTCAGTGTGATAGAGTCAGTGTGATAGTCAGTGTAATAGAGGCAGTGTGATAGAGTCAGTGTAATAGAGTCAGTGTCATAGAGTCAGTGTCATAGAGTCAGTGTCATAGAGTCAGTGTCATAGAGTCAGTGTGATAGAGTCAGTGTGATAGAGTCAGTGTGATAGTCAGTGTAATAGAGTCAGTGTAATAGAGGCAGTGTGATAGAGTCAGTGTAATAGAGTCAGTGTAATAGAGTCAGTGTGATAGAGTCAGTGTGATAGTCAGTGTAATAGAGTCAGTGTGATAGAGTCAGTGTGATAGTCAGTGTAATAGAGTCAGTGTGATCGAGTCAGTGTGATAGAGTCAGTGTAATAGAGTCAGTGTGATAGAGTCAGTGTGATAGAGTCAGTGTGATAGAGGCAGTGTGATAGAGTCAGTGTAATAGAGTCAGTGTAATAGAGTCAGTGTGATAGAGTCAGTGTGATAGAGTCAGTGTAATAGAGTCAGTGTAATAGAGTCAGTGTGATAGAGTCAGTGTGATAGTCAGTGTAATAGAGTCAGTGTAATAGAGGCAGTGTGATAGAGTCAGTGTAATAGAGTCAGTGTAATAGAGTCAGTGTAATAGAGTCAGTGTCATAGAGTCAGTGTGATAGTCAGTGTGATAGAGTCAGTGTGATAGTCAGTGTAATAGAGGCAGTGTGATAGAGTCAGTTTGATAGAGTCAGTGTCATAGAGTCAGTGTCATAGAGTCAGTGTGATAGTCAGTGTAATAGAGTCAGTGTGATAGAGTCAGTGTGATAGTCAGTGTAATAGAGTCAGTGTAATAGAGGCAGTGTGATAGAGTCAGTGTAATACAGTCAGTGTAATAGAGTCAGTGTGATAGTCAGTGTAATAGAGTCAGTGTGATAGAGTCAGTGTGATAGTCAGTGTAATAGAGTCAGTGTAATAGAGTCAGTGTGATAAAGTCAGTGTGATAGTCAGTGTGATAGAGTCAGTGTGATAGAGTCAGTGTGATAGAGTCAGTGTGATAGTCAGTGTAATAGAGTCAGTGTAATAGAGGCAGTGTGATAGAGTCAGTGTAATACAGTCAGTGTAATAGAGTCAGTGTGATAGTCAGTGTAATAGAGTCAGTGTGATAGAGTCAGTGTGATAGTCAGTGTAATAGAGTCAGTGTAATAGAGTCAGTGTGATAAAGTCAGTGTGATAGTCAGTGTGATAGAGTCAGTGTGATAGAGTCAGTGTCATAGAGTCAGTGTGATAGTCAGTGTGATAGAGTCAGTGTGATAGTCAGTGTAATAGAGTCAGTGTAATAGAGGCAGTGTGAGAGTCAGTGTAATAGAGTCAGTGTGATAGAGTCAGTTTGATAGAGTCAGTCTCATAGAGTCAGTGTCATAGAGTCAGTGTGATAGTCAGTGTGATAGAGTCAGTGTAATAGAGTCAGTGTGATAGAGTCAGTGTAATAGAGTCAGTGTGATAGTCAGTGTGATAGAGTCAGTGTGATAGAGTCAGTGTGATAGAGTCAGTGTGATAGTCAGTGTAATAGAGTCAGTGTGATAGAGTCAGTGTAATAGAGTCAGTGTGATATAGTCAGTGTGATAGAGTCAGTGTGATAGAGTCAGTGTGATAGTCAGTGTGATAGAGTCAGTGTGATAGAGTCAGTGTGATAGAGTCAGTGTGATAGAGTCCGTGTAATAGTCAGTGTGATAGAGTCAGTGTGATAGAGTCAGTGTAATAGAGTCAGTGTGATAGAGTCAATGTGATAGAGTCAGTGTGATAGAGTCAGTGTGATAGAGTCAGTGTAATATTGTCAGTGTGATCGAGTCAGTGTAATAGAGTCAGTGTCATAGAGTCAGTGTGATAGAGTCAGTGTGATAGAGTCAGTGTGATAGTCAGTGTAATAGAGTCAGTGTGATAGTCAGTGTAATAGAGTCAGTGTAATAGAGGCAGTGTGATAGAGTCAGTGTAATAGAGTCAGTGTGATAGACTCAGTGTCATAGAGTCAGTGTCATAGAGTCAGTGTCATAGAGTCAGTGTGATAGAGTCAGTGTAATAGAGTCAGTGTAATAGAGGCAGTGTAATAGAGGCAGTGTGATAGAGTCAGTGTAATAGAGTCAGTGTGATAGAGTCAGTGTGATAGAGTCAGTGTGATAGTCAGTGTAATAGAGTCAGTGTGATAGAGTCAGTGTGATAGTCAGTGTAATAGAGTCAGTGTGATAGAGTCAGTGTGATAGTCAGTGTGATAGAGTCAGTGTGATAGAGTCAGTGTGATAGAGTCAGTGTGATAGTCAGTGTAATAGAGTCAGTGTAATAGAGGCAGTGTGATAGAGTCAGTGTAATAGAGTCAGTGTGATAGACTCAGTGTCATAGAGTCAGTGTCATAGAGTCAGTGTCATAGAGTCAGTGTGATAGAGTCAGTGTAATAGAGTCAGTGTGATAGAGTCAGTGTAATAGAGTCAGTGTAATAGAGGCAGTGTAATAGAGGCAATGTGATAGAGTCAGTGTAATAGAGTCAGTGTGATAGAGTCAGTGTGATAGAGTCAGTGTGATAGTCAGTGTAATAGAGTCAGTGTGATAGAGTCAGTGTGATAGTCAGTGTAATAGAGTCAGTGTGATAGAGTCAGTGTGATAGTCAGTGTGATAGAGTCAGTGTGATAGAGTCAGTGTCATAGAGTCAGTGTGATAGTCAGTGTGATAGAGTCAGTGTGATAGTCAGTGTAATAGAGTCAGTGTAATAGAGTCAGTGTGATAGAGTCAGTGTAATAGAGTCCGTGTAATAGATTCAGTGTGATAGAGTCAGTGTGATAGAGTCAGTGTGATAGAGTCAGTGTGATAGAGTCAGTGTGATAGAGTCCGTGTAATAGTCAGTGTAATAGAGTCAGTGTGATAGAGTCAGAGTGATAGAGTCAGTGTAATAGAGTCAGTGTGATAGAGTCAGTGTGATAGAGTCAGTGTAATAGAGTCAGTGTGATAGAGTCAGTGTGATAGAGTCAGTGTAATAGAGTCAGTGTAATAGAGTCAGTGTGATAGTCAGTGTAATAGAGTCAGTGTGATAGAGTCAGTGTAATAGAGTCAGTGTCATAGAGTCAGTGTGATAGAGTCAGTGTAATAGAGTCAGTGTAATAGAGGCAGTGTAATAGAGGCAGTGTGATAGAGTCAGTGTAATAGAGTCAGTGTGATAGAGTCAGTGTGATAGAGTCAGTGTGATAGTCAGTGTAATAGAGTCAGTGTGATAGAGTCAGTGTGATAGTCAGTGTAATAGAGTCAGTGTGATAGAGTCAGTGTGATAGTCAGTGTGATAGAGTCAGTGTGATAGAGTCAGTGTGATAGAGTCAGTGTGATAGTCAGTGTAATAGAGTCAGTGTAATAGAGGCAGTGTGATAGAGTCAGTGTAATAGAGTCAGTGTGATAGACTCAGTGTCATAGAGTCAGTGTCATAGAGTCAGTGTCATAGAGTCAGTGTGATAGAGTCAGTGTAATAGAGTCAGTGTGATAGAGTCAGTGTAATAGAGTCAGTGTAATAGAGGCAGTGTAATAGAGGCAATGTGATAGAGTCAGTGTAATAGAGTCAGTGTGATAGAGTCAGTGTGATAGAGTCAGTGTGATAGTCAGTGTAATAGAGTCAGTGTGATAGAGTCAGTGTGATAGTCAGTGTAATAGAGTCAGTGTGATAGAGTCAGTGTGATAGTCAGTGTGATAGAGTCAGTGTGATAGAGTCAGTGTCATAGAGTCAGTGTGATAGTCAGTGTGATAGAGTCAGTGTGATAGTCAGTGTAATAGAGTCAGTGTAATAGAGTCAGTGTGATAGAGTCAGTGTAATAGAGTCCGTGTAATAGATTCAGTGTGATAGAGTCAGTGTGATAGAGTCAGTGTGATAGAGTCAGTGTGATAGAGTCAGTGTGATAGAGTCCGTGTAATAGTCAGTGTAATAGAGTCAGTGTGATAGAGTCAGAGTGATAGAGTCAGTGTAATAGAGTCAGTGTGATAGAGTCAGTGTGATAGAGTCAGTGTAATAGAGTCAGTGTGATAGAGTCAGTGTGATAGAGTCAGTGTAATAGAGTCAGTGTAATAGAGTCAGTGTGATAGTCAGTGTAATAGAGTCAGTGTGATAGAGTCAGTGTAATAGAGTCAGTGTGATAGTCAGTGTAATAGAGTCATTGTAAAAAAGGGTCAATGCAATAGTCCGGGTAGCCATTTGATGACCATTTGATGGCTTGAAGCTGTTCAGGTTCCTTTTGGTCCCAGACTTGGTGCTCTGGTACCGCTTGCCATTGGGTAGCAGAGTAAACAGTCTATGGCTTGGGTGGCTGGGGTCTTTGCTAATTTTCCGGCCCTTCATTTAACTCCTCCTGGCACCACACTGCCAGGTCTCTGACCTCCTCCCTGTAGGCTGTCTCATCGTCATTGGTGATCAGGCCTACCACCGTCGTCTTGTCAGAAAACTTGATGACGGTGTTGGAGTCGTGCGTGGCCACACAGGCGTAGGTGAACTTAGAGTACAGGTGGGAACTGAGCACACACCTGTACTGAGGGGCCCCTGTGTTGAGGGTCAGTGTGGCAGATGTGTTGTTACCTACCCTCACCACCTGGGAAGACCTGTCAGAAAGTCCAGGATCCAGTTGCAGAGGGAGGTGTTCAGTCCCAGGGTCAAGCTTGGTGTTGAGCTTGGAGGGGACTATGGTGTTGAACGCTGAGCTGTAGTCAATGAACAGCATTCTCACAAAGGTATTCCTTGAGAGCAGTGTGGAGTGCAATAGAGATTGGTGATCTGTTGATCTGTTGGGGCAGTATGCGAACTGGAGTGGGTCCAGGGTTTCTGGAATGATGGTGTTGATGTGTGCCATGACCAGCCCTTCAAAGCATTTCATGGTTAATGATGTGAGTGCTACAGGACAATAGTCGTTTAGGCAGGTTACCTTTGAGTTCTTAGGAACAGGGACAATGGTGGTCTGCTTTAAACATGTTGGGATTACAGACTGGGACAAGGAGATGTTGAAAATGTCCGTGAAGACATTTGCCAGCTGGCCTGCGCATTTTCTGAGAACGCACCCTGTTAAAAAGTCTTACATCGGCCACGGAGAGCGAGATTACACAGTTGTCCGGGACAGCATGCCTGGCTCAGTGTTGTTTGCCTCGAAGCGGGCATAGAAGGCATTCAGCTCATCTGGGAGGTTTGCAACCCTGTCACACCTTACGACAGTCGGAGCCAGTGTAGTAGGAATCTAACTTAGTCATATATTGACCTTTTCCATGTTTGATGGCTCGGATGTCATAACGGGCTTTCTTGTAAGTGGGGACTATGGTGTTGAACGCTGTAAGTGTCCATGTCCGTGTACCGTTCCTTGAAAGCAGTATCTCTGCTAAAGTTAACTCTCTCTCCTCTGCTCTTGTCCTTCTAGACCTGTCTGCTGCCTTTGATACTGTGAACCATCAGATTTTCCTCTCCAACCTCTCCGAGTTGGGCATCTCCGGCGCGGCTCACTCTTGGATTGCATCCTACCTGTCAGGTCGCTCCTACCAAGTGGTGTGGCGAGAATCTGTCTCCGCACCACGTGCTCTCACCACTGGTGTCCCCCAGGGCTCAGTTCTAGGCCCTCTCCTTTTCTCGCTATACACCAAGTCACTTGGCTCTGTCATATCCTCACATGGCCTCTCCTATCATTACTATGCAGACGACACACAACTAATCTTCTCCTTTCCCCCTTCTGATAACCAGGTGGCGAATCGTATCTCTGCATGTCTGGCAGACATATCAGTGTGGATGACGGATCACCACCTCAAGCTGAACCTCGGCAAGACGGAGCTGCTCTTCCTCCCGGGGAAGGACTGCCCGTTCCATGATCTCGCCATCACGGTTGACAACTCCGTTGTGTCCTCCTCCCAGAGGGCAAAGAGCCTTGGCGTGACCCTGGACAACACCCTGTCGTTCTCCGCTAACATCAAGGCGGTGACCCGATCCTGTAGGTTCAAGCTCTACAACATTCGGAGAGTACGACCCTGCCTTACACAGGAAGCGGCACAGGTCCTAATCCAGGCACTTGTCGTCTCCCGTCTGGTTTACTGCAACTCGCTGTTGGCTGGGCTCCCTGCCTGTGCCATTAAACCCCTACAACTCATCCAGAATGCCGCAGCCCGTCTGGTGTTCAACCTTCCCAAGTTCTCTCACGTCACCCCGCTCCTCCGCACACTCCACTGGCTTCCAGTGAAGCTTGCATCTGCTACAAGACCATGGTGCTTGCCTACGGAGCTGTGAGAGGAACGGCACCTCCGTACCTTCAGGCTCTGATCAGTCCCTACACCCAAACGAGGGCATTGCGTTCATCCACCTCTGGCCTGCTGGCCCCCCTACCTCTGCGGAAGCACAGTTCCCGCTCAGCCCAGTCAAAACTGTTCGCTGCTCTGGCACCCCAATGGTGGAACAAGCTCCCTCACGACGCCAGGACAGCGGAGTCACTCACCCCCTCCTGGAGACACTTGAAACCCCACCTCTTTAAGGAATACCTGGGATAGGATAAAGTAATCATTCTACCCCCCCTTACCCCCAACCCAAAGAAAAAAATAAAAATAAAACATATTGTAAAGTGGTTGTCCCACTGGCTATAAGGTGAATGCAGCAATTTGTAAGTCGCTCTGGATAAGAGCGTCTGCTAAATGACGTAAATGTAAATGTAAATGTTTAGCCCGGTGCGGTTACTGCCTGTAATCCATGACTTTTGGTTAGGTTACGTACGTACGGTCACTGTGGGGACAACGTCGTCGTTGCACTTATTGATGAAGCCTGTGACTGATGTGGTAAACTTCTCAATGTTATTGGGTAATCCCTAAACATATTCCAGTCTGTGCTAGCGAAGCAACCTGGTAGCTTAGCGTCCACTTCGTCGGACCACTTCTGTACCGAGCGCGTCACTGGTCATTTCTGTTTGAGTTTATGCTTGTAAACAGGAAGCAGGGGGATGGATGCATGGTCTAGTTTGCTGAAGGGAGGACGAGGGAGGGGCTTTGTATGCGTTTCTGTGGGTAGAATAAAAGTGGTCCAGAGTGTTAGCGCCTCTTGTGGCGCAGAAGACGTGTTGGTAAAAAGTGGGGTCTCCCTGTGTTAAAGTCTCCGCCCACTAGCAACGCTGCCTCTGGGTGTGCATTTTCTAGTTTGTTTATGGCCCTGTACAGCTCGTTGAGTGCCTGCTTAGTGCCATTCTCGTTTTGTGGTGGGATGTAGACAGCAGTGATGATTACAGATAAAAAATATTCTATTTAAGTTGAGCAAAAGCTCCAGACATCCTTCGCACTTGAAGCAGCGCACCAATTGTTGTTCACAAAGAGGCACTAAGCAGGCACTCAACGAGCTGTACAGGGCCGTTGGCAGGAAACTCTCGAACGGCGTGACTGGACATTTTCCAATAAAACAGAGGGGACTGCCGGACGATTTTCTCTGTGTCTGAGTCTAAAAACGGTATCCAGCCTCCTCCAGCGTCTTCGCTTGCGGCGCTTGCGTAACCCGAACAATAGAGTAGAGTCCGGTTTAAACAAGGGAACAGCAGAGTCTGAGTTGAGGTAGGAGCCGAAATCAAGGTCGAAGTCAAGGTTAGTAGCTGGCGGTCATAGGCGATAATGGTGTGAGCGCTCTGTACAAAAAAGTATGAATAAACACGACACAAGTCACAAAAGTCGGGTTGGAGCACGTAAGATGTCGACCATCTCCGTCGGCGCCATCTTATTATTATTAGTCTAGTTGATGGTACTCTACATTCTAGAGGTACTCTACATCTACAATTCAGATAATTTCAGAAGCTGCATCACTAATGTGAGACAGAAAGACCCCCTCCGGCTCCTCTAGCTCCACAAGGCCCTGTGTCTATCTAGTCTGGTTTGCACATGTTGGCACATGATGTGCACATGTTGGCTGTGCTATGGTTTCAGTCTCATCAGTTAGGAGTAGCTTTTAATCAGATCATAATGCCAAAGTCACTTCACCGCAGAGTGACTGATGCTGTATATAATTTCAGCTTCTCATCATGACAAAAAAATTCCTCAATACACCAGATTTGTAATTAACTTTAAAAAGCTCTTACAAACTGACTTCTAAGTGTGATGTGGCAAAATAAGCATGTTAAAAAAGTCCATATCTGGAGGCCTTTGGGTTGTTTGACTTTGATTGCAATAAGTGTTGTGAATGTATTATATTCACTGGGTTTAGGGGGTGGAGAACCAAGCCTTGGCTTTCTTACTTCCTCATCCAGAAACTACTGTGCAGTTTCCCCTCCTACAGTTTGTAGCATAAATTAGGCAGTTTCCCCTCCTACAGTATGTATCCTAAACTCAGCAGTTTCCCCTCCTACATTATGTAGCCTAAACTCAGCAGTTTCCCCTCCTACCGTATGTAGCCTAAACTCAGCAGTTTCCCTTCCTACATTATGTAGCCTAAACTCAGCAGTTTCCCCTCCTACATTATGTAGCCTAAACTCAGCAGTTTCCCCTCCTACAGTATGTAGCCTAAACTCAGCAGTTTCCCCTCCTACATTATGTAGCCTAAACTCAGCAGTTTCCCTTCCTGCAGTATGTAGCCTAAGTTAGGCAGTTTCCCCTCCTACATTATGTAGCCTAAACTCAGCAGTTTCCCCTCCTACAGTATGTAGCCTAAACTCAGCAGTTTCCCCTCCTACATTATGTAGCCTAAACTCAGCAGTTTCCCCTCCTACAGTATGAAGCCTAAACTCAGCAGTTTCCCCTCCTACAGTATGAAGCCTAAACTCAGCAGTTTCCCCTCCTACATTATGTAGCCTAAACTCAGCAGTTTCCCCTCCTACATTATGTAGCCTAAATTAGGCAGTTTCCCCTCCTACAGTATGAAGCCTAAACTCAGCAGTTTCCCCTCCTACAGTATGAAGCCTAAACTCAGCAGTTTCCCCTCCTACAGTATGAAGCCTAAACTCAGCAGTTTCCCCTCCTACAGTATGAAGCCTAAATTAGGCAGTTTCCCCTCCTACATTATGTAGCCTAAATTAGGCAGCTGCAAATATCAACCAATGTGTTGGTGGTCCTTGGCCAGGATACAGTCAGCTGGGGCCCCAGCAAGCAGCAAGCGTTAGAGCAGGGTCCAGGGACTGTCCCTCTGCAGATCCATGGTATAGTAAGTATCCCACCTGTAGGTCACTACTCTGCACAACCCATCACGTACGTTGCGTCCGAAATGGCACCCAATTCACTACATAGTGCACTACTTTTAACAGAACCCCATAGGCCCTGGTCAAAAGTAGTGGACTATGTAGGGAATAGGGTGTCATTTGTGACGCAGCCAAAAGACACATCCGCCATTTACTACAGCACAGCTCAGCACAGCAAACTACAAAGCAGATGATGACAGCTCTGTCTAGTAGCTTTATGACAGGGGTCTGTAGTGTATAATGGGTTAGGGGCCGGGGGGGGGCTGTATAATGTGAAAAACACTTCACTTCCACCCCTGCACCGGGGCCGGGGGGGGGGGGGGGGCCGAGGGGTGTGGGGGGGTTCAATCCCCATCCTAGTAGTAATCAAACATCAGAGCTTTGAGACGAGGTAAAGGATGCAAGGGATGAAGCTGAACAGATCCCTCCCCAACCTCCACAGCTCAGCTCACTAACCGCTGTAACAGCTCATCATAAAAACCCTCAGTGGCTGAGAAGAGCAGAGCAATCCACTGGAGAGGAGAGGAGAGGAGAGGAGAGGGAGGCCCTGGGATATATCCCCTATTCCCTATGTGGAGCAATACCCACAGGGCTTAGTGCACTATATAGGAACAGGCCTACTGTGGGTGCTAAACCAGCGCTGCTACTGCCTACGACACCAACAGCATCTGAAGAGGACACTGTGGCATGGAAAACAACAATCAGACACCAACAGCATCTGAAGAGGACACTGTGGCATGGAAAACAACAATCAGACACCAACAGCATCTGAAGAGGACACTGTGGCATGGAAAACAACAATCAGACACCAACAGCATCTGAAGAGGACACTGTGGCATGGAAAACAACAATCAGACACCAACAGCATCTGAAGAGGACACTGTGGCATGGAAAACAACAATCAGACACCAACAGCATCTGAAGAGGACACTGTGCATGGAAAACAACAATCAGACACCAACAGCATCTGAAGAGGACACTGTGGCATGGAAAACAACAATCAGACACCAACAGCATCTGAAGAGGACACTGTGGCATGGAAAACAACAATCAGACACCAACAGCATCTGAAGAGGACACTGTGGCATGGAAAACAACAATCAGACACCAACAGCATCTGAAGAGGACACTGTGGCATGGAAAACAACAATCAGACACCAACAGCATCTGAAGAGGACACTGTGGCATGGAAAAACAACAATCAGACACCAACAGCATCTGAAGAGGACACGGTGGCATGGAAAACAACAATCAGACACCAACAGCATCTGAAGAGGACACTGTGGCATGGAAAACAACAATCAGACACCAACAGCATCTGAAGAGGACACTGTGGCATGGAAAACAACAATCAGACACCAACAGCATCTGAAGAGGACACTGTGGCATGGAAAACAACAATCAGACACCAACAGCATCTGAAGAGGACACTGTGGCATGGAAAACAACAATCAGACACCAACAGCATCTGAAGAGGACACTGTGGCATGGAAAACAACAATCAGACACCAACAGCATCTGAAGAGGACACTGTGGCATGGAAAACAACAATCAGACACCAACAGCATCTGAAGAGGACACTGTGGCATGGAAAACAACAATCAGACACCAACAGCATCTGAAGAGGACACTGTGGCATGGAAAACAACAATCAGACACCAACAGCATCTGAAGAGGACACTGTGGCATGGAAAACAACAATCAGACACCAACAGCATCTGAAGAGGACACTGTGGCATGGAAAACAACAATCAGACACCAACAGCATCTGAAGAGGACACTGTGGCATGGAAAACAACAATCAGACACCAACAGCATCTGAAGAGGACACTGTGGCATGGAAAACAACAATCAGACACCAACAGCATCTGAAGAGGACACTGTGGCATGGAAAACAACAATCAGACACCAACAGCATCTGAAGAGGACACTGTGGCATGGAAAACAACAATCAGACACCAACAGCATCTGAAGAGGACACTGTGGCATGGAAAACAACAATCAGACACCAACAGCATCTGAAGAGGACACTGTGGCATGGAAAACAACAATCAGACACCAAGAGGACACTGTGGCATGGAAAACAACAATCAGACAGATGTTTCATTTCAGGAGAGGAAAGAAGAATAAACAATAACAACAGAACTTTACTTCCTTCCGTTTTCTATAAAACCACAGGCTCATTGGAAGATGTGCTAATCAAAGTGATCCCAAGGAGCCGAAGGCCAAAATGAAACCCAATGATTGGTGGTTTTGTGGCAAAACCCACATTGAAAGACTGGTCGTCCCAACAATCATGTTTGTCACTGTGAATCGGAAGCGCTATTCATTTGACTCACTCACTTCATTATAATGATATCAATTAGCCCAGGGGTTGAGCAATAGCTAGCCTGACTATTCCTCTTCTTGGCTTTTTCATGGTTGTGACTGATCTGATGAAAGCGTAGAACGCTTCAAGATGTTATGGAGCTACTGCACTGCAGTCATTTAGCAGACGCTCTTTTCCAGAGCGACTTACAGGAGCAATTAGGGTTAAGTGCCTTGCTCAAGGGCACATCGACAGATTTTTCACCTAGTCGGCTCGGGGATTAGAACCAGCGACCTTTCGGTTACTGGCACAACGCTCTTAACCACTAGGCTACCTGCCGCCCTAATGGCTAGAGGCTCAACTCAACGTCTGTGTAGGCCTATTTGTTGTTGCACCTCAAAGGCAGCTAGATCCCTGATGATTGGACTGAATGGGACAGACATCTACAGCCAGTCTTCATCAAAGAACATTTCAATTATCACTTATGACCTTGTGTCTAAGCTGTGAAAGTAAGCAAAAACGAACACATTAAATATGAATTCATAGTGAAGAGAGTTTTAGATAGGTTACCCTTGCCACCACTGCTGAAAGAAATCCCAGGGGAAACACTGCCCACCATGGTGGCTCACACAGACACAAAGATCCCAGTCATAGCCTGGCTTGATGTGATGCAACCAGGAATAAGAGAGAGGAGTGAGGAGAGACACGTCGGTCAGCCATCTAAGTGGGCCCTCTTCTGCTCTTAACACTTAGTACAGAGAGGAGGGGCGCGGAAGACGACCCTCTGACCGACCAGCTCTCCACACGTTTTTCCCCCCACATAATCAAAATCACAGAGCAGTTATCACAAAGCATTATTTTCTGTGTTAGAGCCTACCTAAACTAGGGGGAAGTTGTGTAATTTAAATAAAACCAGAGAGGAAGATGCGAACTTTAGGTTAATTAGGGGAATTTGTGAGCCATGCAAGACAATTAAGACATTGCGAGATGCAGATTACCAAGACATATGGTTCTGCTGCCTTCCCCTGCTCTCTCTCTGTCAGGGTTCTGCCTTCCCCTGCTCTCTCTCCGTCAGGGTTCTGCCTTCCCCTGCTCTCTCTCTGTCAGGGTTCTGCCTTCCCCTGCTCTCTCTCTGTCAGGGTTCTGCCTTCCCCTGCTCTCTCTCTGTCAGGGTTCTGCCTTCCCCTGCTCTCTCTCTGTCAGGGTTCTGCCTTCCCCTGCTCTCTCTCTGTCAGGGTTCTGCCTTCCCCTGCTCTCTCTCTGTCAGGGTTCTGCCTTCCCCTGCTCTCCTCTCTGTCAGGGTTCTGCCTTCCCCTGCTCTCTCTCTGTCAGGGTTCTGCCTTCCCCTGCTCTCTCTCTGTCAGGGTTCTGCCTTCCCCTGCTCTCTCTCTGTCAGGGTTCTGCCTTCCCCTGCTCTCTCTCTGTCAGGGTTCTGCCTTCCCCTGCTCTCTCTCTGTCAGGGTTCTGCCTTCCCCTGCTCTCTCTCTGTCAGGGTTCTGCCTTCCCCTGCTCTCTCTCTGTCAGGGTTCTGCCTTCCCCTGCTCTCTCTCTGTCAGGGTTCTGCCTGCCCCTGCTCTCTCTCCGCCACGCTGGCCTGCCTGCTCTTTCTCTTTGCTAAGCTAATGATGCCAGTGTGTGTTCAGTCTTCGGTCTGTTGCATGTAGAATATCCTAGCTTAGGCTATTCATGGGAAGTCCCCGGGATACAGTATCTCCGGGCCAGCCTTGTGAGCACGGGGTAGGCTATTCTCCATTGCTGAGTGTTTTCTCATAATATGAAATGGCAGTAGGCTACCGGTATAGTATCGATTACCCTTTTCAGATATAATGGTATGTGGCCCCTTGAAAGGGCCTCGGCTACGGCATGTTTGTTTCTCTGTTAGGGTAGGATACACTACGGCACGAAACCTTCTCTGGAGACATGAACGGCATTTTACTTGTCTGTAAAGTAATACCACTTCTGAAGCGGGACTAACTCCCATCACTAGGCGACCAGAACTGTCCATCCTAGCCTGCCTGCTGCCTGCTTCCTGCGCACAGACCACTTTTCCTAAAAAAAGTACTTTAAAGTTCATTAAATATTGCGACTTACCAAGACATTTAGTAGAAATAAAGCATCTATCTACCCCAACATAAAAAAAAACAGCATAAACAACACAGCAGCACATCAATCAGCAACGTTTATTGTTGTCAGGGAAACAATAGAACATTCTATGCCGGAGCAGAGTTCTACTGTCTGAAAAGGTACAGACTCTTCTGATGCTTACCTTATGAGGGTGCATAAGGGCTTTTACAGGCATGGTTCCCTTGCGCGCCCTAAATACATTTAATTCAACCGCTGAAAACCCTCCCACCTTTCTGGCCGTAGTATTTACGGTTAGGAAAGTATTTACGAATAATAATCAAAACTGGATTGGAGAGCCTTTACGCACAAAATATATTGGTGAATAAAAAATACAGTGGTTTGATTCATCCTAAAAGTTGTCAAATTCAATTGTTCAATCCATGAAATAGGAAGGTGAGTAAAGTGTCCAATAGGGGTTGACCAGTAGTCCTATAAATCTACCCTAATAATCCTCACTAATCATGGAACTGTGATGACAACGGTCCAGTCGTCGTGAACCGTGCGCCAGGCTCCAGGTTCAAACTGCTACGTATGGTCTGCGTTCCAATAATGATTAGAATAGGCTACATGTCCCAAATAATTGCACAACCTGTAATCCGTTAGCCTAATATGATTCAGTCTTTTGCTAGCGACCCTCAGGAACAACCACACGAACGTGACAGAGGAAAGAAAGGTAAACTAACGATGTAATGAAATTATGCAAAATGTAAGGAAACTAATACTAAAATGACAGTTATAAATGTATGTGGGTATAACTGACGGTGGGTACCGATAGTGGCTAATATTTAACACGATACAAATTGTAAAAAAAAAAATACAGCGAAAAGTCTGGGAACATAATTAAAACAGTCTAGAATTTATATTTACAATTACCTCATCCAAACGGATTACTCATTTACCAGGCTCTTATCAATTTGTAAATTGCATGTAGAATGGTGTTATTTCTATCTGAGAAAATAAAGTAGATGTTGTTCCACTTGAAACCTTATTCGCTGTTTCATCGCACGTAAAGGTGGTGGAATTATGAGGAAATGAAGTCAAGGTCAGAATACGGCGTAGACATCCCCGCCACACCTTCATTTATTTGATCTCCGCCCAAAAAACGAATAGCGGGTGAATAACATGCTGTTCTCATGCTTAAGTTCAAGGTCTGAATACGCCTAGAGAAAAGGGCATAAAAGGGGGATCCCCCCCCCCGCTGTGTCCTATTCCACTCTGTGGTGGCCAGCCTATTCCACTCTGTGGTGGCCAGCCTATTCCACTCTGTGGTGGCCAGCCTATTCCACTCTGTGGTGGCCAGCCTATTCCACTCTGTGGTGGCCAGCCTATTCCACTCTGTGGTGGCCAGCCTATTCCACTCTGTGGTGGCCAGCCTATTCCACTCTGTGGTGGCCAGCCTATTCCACTCTGTGGTGGCCAGCCTATTCCACTCTGTGGTGGCCAGCCTATTCCACTCTGTGGTGGCCAGCCTATTCCACTCTGTGGTGGCCAGCCTATTCCACTCTGTGGTGGCCAGCCTATTCCTCTCTGTGGTGGCCAGCCTATTCCACTCTGTGGTGGCCAGCCTATTTCACTCTGTGGTGGCCAGCCTATTCCACTCTGTGGTGGCCAGCCTATTCCACTCTGTGGTGGCCAGCCTATACAGTGGAATACAGCCTGTCTCTTCAATCCTAGCTCTAAGGCCCAGCGCTCAGGTTTTTTTTGTTCATACAAACCCCAGCAAGATTAAGAGCCAGGTTTCATTAAAAACCATTCAGAACGCACACCAAATATATCTCCCTACCAACACAAGGTGTAGGGGCCCATTGCTAAGGACCTATTTCAGCCAAGCCGGGGTTTCATTTTAAACCAGTCACAAAAACACACAAAAAAATCGACCAACTCCCACAAGAAACATACAAGTGAGTATATTGTTAGAGAAAACATGAGGTCCATATTGTCACTAACTTACTATGCCTAACTATGTGGACTGCACGAGAATATTAACTGATTTCTGTAGGAAAAAACATTTGAATAGTCGTATCTTTTTAGGAAAGACATTTTACATAAATTACCAGTATCACTAACCTTTTCTATGCAAACATTTGAAACTAGCCTACACAGGAAAAGGCCTACTCAACAAGACCAAAAGGCCTACTCAACAAGACCAAAAGGCCTACTCAACAAGACCAAAAGGCCTACTCAACAAGACCAAAAGGCCTACTCAACAAGACCAAAAGGCCTACTCAACAAGACCAAAAGGCCTACTCAACAAGACCAAAAGGCCTACTCAACAAGACCAATAGGCCTACTCAACAAGACCAAAGGCCTACTCAACAAGACCAAAAGGCCTACTCAACAAGACCAAAAGGCCTACTCAACAAGACCAAAAGGCCTACTCAACAAGACCAAAAGGCCTACTCAACAAGACCAAAAGGCCTACTCAACAAGGCCTAACTCAAACAGACCAAAAGGCCTACTCAACAAGACCAAAAGGCCTACTCAACAAGACCAAAAGGCCTACTGAACAAGACCGATATTATTTGAATCAATGTATTATTCTTATGCTGTGAAGTGAAATAGGGGATGGTTGAGATCCAAAAACCTCTTCACACTATCACTGGCATCCTGCAGTGTACTGTAGTCCAAAAGTGGCCTTTCTAAACCGGGCCAGTCTGTGTGTTGCTGCTGCTGCATGGTGGATGGGAGGGATGTGGTTGGCCTGAACTGGGCCCTGACAGGATGTCAGAATACGTCCCAAATGGCACCCTATTCCCTATATAGTTCACTACTTTAGACCAGGGTCCATAGGACTCCCTATATAGTTCACTACTTTAGACCAGGGTCCATAGGACTCCCTATATAGTTCACTACTTTAGACCAGGGTCCATAGGACTCCCTATATAGTGTACTACATTAGACCAGGGTCCATAGGACTCCCTATATAGTTCACTACTTTAGACCAGGGCCCATAGACCTCCCTATATAGTTCACTACTTTAGGAAGCAATTGTCCTGACAGCTTGTGTAATGGAGCCTTAGTGAAACCTGGTAGACCAGGACCAGAGCCAGAGCCAATGGAGCCTTAGTGAAACCTGGTAGCCCCAGGACCAGAGCCAGAGCCAATGGAGCCTTAGTGAAACCTGGTAGCCCCAGGACCAGAGCCAGAGCCAATGGAGCCTTAGTGAAACCTGGTAGCCCCAGGACCAGAGCCAGAGCCAATGGAGCCTTAGTGAAACCTGGTAGCCCCAGGACCAGAGCCAGGGTCAATGGAGCCTTAGTGAAACCTGGTAGCCCCAGGACCAGAGCCAAAGCAGTGCAGATTGGCAAAGGATTTAGCCTCACTGCTGAAAACCAACCGCCCCGGCCGGGACTGTTCCGTGAGGCTGTTTTTTGTATCGGTAACATCCAGTTCTTATTTTAGCTGAGCGACTTGGGGGTTGGAGTTGGATTATTAGCAGAGAGAGAGAAAGAGAGGGGAGAGAGAAGAATATAGATAGATTAGAGAGAGAGAGAGAGAGAGAAAGAGAGAGAGATAGAGAGAGAGAGAGAGGAGAGAAGTCTTAAGGCGGATTGTAAAAGTAGCAACAGCACAATGGACAAAGAGCATGGCTGTGGTTTAGAGAGCGGGGGCCAACGGGGCCTGTGGCGGTGGAGGACTCAGAGGTCCAACACGAGCAGGACTTCTGCTGACATGGACTGCTGAGTCAGAGCCAGAGACAGAGGGACAGGGCCAGAGACAGAGGGACAGGGCCAGAGACCGAGGGACAGGGCCAGAGACAGAGGGACAGGGCCAGGGACCGAGGGACAGGGCCAGAGACAGAGGGACAGGGCCAGCAACCGAGGGACAGGGCCCAGAGACAGAGGGACAGGGCCAGAGACAGAGGGACAGGGGCCCCAAGACAGAGGTACAGGGCCAGGGCCAGAGACAGAGGGACAGGGCCAGAGACAGAGGGACAGGGCCAGAGACAGAGGGACAGGGCCAGAGACAGAGGGACAGGGCCAGAGACAGTGCAAGAGTCAGAGACAGAGTTCTACCCCCAAGCCATAAGACGGCTAAATAGTTCAATAGTACTGGTAACCCGCGTATATAGTTCAATAGTACTGGTAACCCACGTATATAGTTCAATAGTACTGGTAACCCGCGTATATAGTTCAATAGTACTGGTAACCCGCGTATATAGTTCAATAGTACTGGTAACCGCGTATATAGTTCAATAGTACTGGTAACCCGCGTATATAGTTCAATAGTACTGGTAACCCGCGTATATAGTTCAATAGTACTGGTAACCCGCGTATATAGTTCAATAGTACTGGTACCCGCGTATATATTCAATGTACTGGAACCGCGTATATAGTTCAATAGTACTGGTAACCAGCGTATTAGTTCAATAGTACTGGTAACCCGCGTATATAGTTCAATAGTACTGGTAAATGCACTATATAGTTCAATAGTACTGGTAGCCCGCGTATATAGTTCAATAGTACTGGTAGCCGCGTATATGTTCAATGTACTGGTAAACCGCGTATTAGTTCATAGTACTGGTAACCCGCGTATATAGTTCAATAGTACTGGAAACCGCGTATAAGTTCAATAGTACTGGTAACCCGCGTATATAGTTCAATAGTACTGGTAACCGCGTATATAGTTCAATAGTACTGGTAACCCGGTATATAGCCAAGTTATCGTTACTCATTGTGTATTTATTATACGTGTTTTACTTTTCTATAATTTCTCTTTTTCTTTCTCTCTCCATTGTTGGGAAGTAAGTCAGCATTCCACTGTTAGTCCACACCTGTTGTTTACCAAGCATGTGACGAATACCATTTGATTTGATAGGGCCAGGCCAAGGCCCGGGAACTGATGACTCACACTACTCAGCGCTTTGTCTCTCTCTGAACTGATCTACTGTGAAGAGCAGCTCGTTGTCTCTCTCTGAACTGATCTACTGTGAAGAGCAGCTCGTTGTCTCTCTCTGAACTGATCTACTGTGAAGAGCAGCTCGTTGTCTCTCTCTGAACTGATCTACTGTGAAGAGCAGCTCTTTGTCTCTCTCTGAACTGATCTACTGTGAAGAGCAGCTCTTTGTCTCTCTCTGAACTGATCTACTGTGAAGAGCAGCTCTTTGTCTCTCTCTGAACTGATCTACTGTGAAGAGCAGCTCGTTGTCTCTCTCTGAACTGATCTACTGTGAAGAGCAGCTCTTTGTCTCTCTCTGAACTGATCTACTGTGAAGAGCAGCTCTTTGTCTCTCTCTGAACTGATCTACTGTGAAGAGCAGCTCTTTGTCTCTCTCTGAACTGATCTACTGTGAAGAGCAGCTCTTTGTCTCTCTCTGAACTGATCTACTGTGAAGAGCAGCTCTTTGTCTCTCTCTGAACTGATCTACTGTGAAGAGCAGCTCTTGTCTCTCTCTGAACTGATCTACTGTGAAGAGCAGCTCTTTGTCTCTCTCTGAACTGATCTACTGTGAAGAGCAGCTCTTTGTCTCTCTCTGAACTGATCTACTGTGAAGAGCAGCTCTTTGTCTCTCTCTGAACTGATCTACTGTGAATAGCTCCTGAATGAACAGAATGATGTCTGCCTCTCCATCATGGTTGATCTATCTCTCACATGACAGCCATTGGATTTGAAGTTTCAAGGATGACGAGCTGTGTTATTATGAGACCCAAGGTGTAGACCTACACTACCGGTCAAAAGTTTTACAACACCTACTCATTCAAGGGTTTTTCTTTATTTTTACTATTTTCTACATTGTAGAATAATAGTGAAGACATCAAAAACTATGAAATAACACATTGGAATCATGTAGTAACCAAAAAAAGTGTTAAACAAATCAAAATATATTTTATATTTGAGATTCTTCAAATAGCCACCCTTTGCCTTGATAACAGCTTTGCACACTCTTGGCAATCTCTCAACCAGCTTCATGAGGTAGTCACCTGGAATGCATTTCAATTAACAGGTGAGCCTTCTTAAAAGTTAATTTGTGGAATGTATTTCCTTCTTAATGTGTTTGAGCCAATCAATAGTGTAGGTCCAGACTGAACAGTTGGCCAACTAAACTTCAAATCAAAAATCAAATCAAATGTATTGGTCACATACACATGGTTAGCAGATGTTATTGCGAGTGTAGCGAAATGCTTGTGCTTCTAGTTCCGACAGTGCAGCAGTATCTAGCAAGTAATATCTAACAGATACACAACAAATATCTAATACACACAAATCTAATTAAAGGAATGGAATAAGAATATATAAATATATGGATGAGCAATGTCATTATCAGAGTGGCATAGGCTAAGATGCAATAGATAGTATAGAATACAGTATATACATATATAGTCAATGAACAGCATTCTTACATAGGTATTCCTCTTGTCCAGATGGGATAGGGCAGTGTGCAGTGTGATAGCGATTGCATCGTTTGTGGACCTATTGGGGCGGTAAGCAAATTGTATTGGGTCTAGGGTCACAGGTAAGGTGGAGGTGATATGATCCTTGACTAGTCTCTCAAAGCACTTCATGATGACGGAAGTGAGTGCTACAGGGCGATAGTCATTTAGTTCAGTTACCTTTGCATTCTTGGGTACAGGAACAATGGTGGCCATCTTGAAGAATGTGGGGACAGCAGACTGAGATAGGGAGAGATTGAATATGTCTGTAAACACACCAGCCATGCTCTGAGGACGTGGCTAGGGATGCCGTCTGGGCCGGCAGCCTTGCGAGGGTTAACACGTTTAAATGTCTTACTCACGCCGGCAACAAAGAAGGAGAGCCCACAGTCCTTGGGAGCAAACTCACGTGTGGCTAGTCTCCTCCTACTCTCTCACAGGTCAAACTATTTTGTTTACATAAATGGCCAAGAAAATGTAATCTAAAGCAAGACAGTTTAAATTAAAAGAAAACATGTTTCCATTGCTTCCCCCCACAGATCCTTCGGATATAAAACAGATTTAATATACAGTTTGAAAGAAAGTAAAATAAACTGACAAAGCATTGCTTTGTATTCTTTCTGATGACATTAACATTAAAAACAGTATGTAACTAGATCTTTTTTGTAATGTCTATTTTGACTTGATTTTGGCACAGCCAGATCCCACATTGACTGACTAACAACCACACAGACACACATCTGACTAAGCATCCCTTTCCTTCAGCATCCCTTTCCTTCAGCATCCCTTTCCTTCAGCATCCCTTTCCTTCAGCATCCCTTTCCTTCAGCATCCCTTTCATAAGCATCCCTTTCATAAGCATCCCTTTCCTTCAGCATCCCTTTCCTTCAGCATCCCTTCATTAATCATCCTTTCATTAAGCATCCCTTCATTAAGCATCCCTTTCATAAGCATCCCTTTCATTAAGCATCCCTTTCATAAGCATCCCTTTCATAAGCATCCCTTTCCTTCAGCATCCCTTTCCTTCAGCATCCCTTTCATTAAGCATCCCTTTCATTAAGCATCCCTTTCATAAGCATCCCTTTCCTTCAGCATCCCTTTCATTAAGCATCCCTTTCATAAGCATCCCTTTCATTAAGCATCCCTTTCCTTAAGCATTCCTTTCATAAGCATCCCTTTCCTTCAGCATCCCTTTCCTTCAGCATCCTTACTCTCTCCTCCTCTCTTCCACTCCTCTACTCTCTCCCCTACCCTCTCCTCTCTCCTCTCTCCTCCTCTCCTCTACTCTCTCCCCTACCCTTAACCCAGAAAATATTTTTTTTTAACTATTGGCCTATATCGAATCTCCCATTCCTCTCCAAAAATTGTGAAAAAGCTGTTGTGCAACAACTCACTGCCTTCCTGAAGACAAAAAATGTATACGAAACGCTTCAGTCTGGTTTTAGACCCCATCATAGCACTGAGACTGCACTCGTGAAGGTGGTAAATTACCTTTTAATGGCGTCAGACCAAGGCTCTGCATCTTTTACATTTACATTTACATTTTAGTCATTTAGCAGACGCTCTTATCCAGAGCGACTTACAGTTAGTGAATACATATATATATATATATTTTTTTTTCATACTGGTCCCCCGTGGGAATCGAACCCACAACCCTGGCGTTGCAAACGCCATGCTCTATCAATGAACTACATCCCTGCCGGCCATTCCCTCCCTACCCTGGACAACGCTAGGCCAATGTGCGCTGCCCATGAGTCTCCCGGTCGCGGCCGGCTGCGACAGAGCCTGGATTCGAACCAGGATCTCTAGTGGCACAGCTAGCACTGCGATGCAGTGCCTTAGACCACTGCGCCACTCAGGAGACTCAAGAGACTGTCCTCGTGCTCCAAGACCGTAGTGCTGCTTTTGACACCATCGATCAACACATTCTTTTGGAGAGATTGGAAACCTTAATTGGTCTACACAGACAAGTTCTGCCTGGTTTAGATCTTATCTGTCGGAAATATATCAGTTCGTCTCTGTGGATGGTTTGTCCTCTGACAAATCAATTGGTACGTGTCGGTGTTCCTCAAGGTTCTGTCAATACCTCCCGTACTGCTACGGTCACAAGCCCCCTTATTGGCCCGAGAATTTCTAAGCAAACAGCTGGAGGCAGGGCTTTCTCCTATATAGCTCAATTTGTATGGAATGGTCTTGCCTATCCATGTGAGAGACACAGACTCGGTATCGACCTTTAAGTCTTTACTGAAGACTCATCTCTTCAGTAGGTCCTATGATTGAGTGTAGTCTGGCCCAAGGGTGCGAAGGTGAATGGAAAGGCACTGGAGTGACTGTTTCTGTCTGGCCGGCTCCCCTCTCTCCACTGGGATCCTCTGCCTCTGACCCTATTACGGGGGCTGAGTCACTGGCTTACTGGTGCTCTTCCATGCCGTCCCTAGGAGGGGTGCATCACTTGTGGGTTGAGTCACTGACGTGATCTTCCTCCTCGGCTCGTGCAGTGGAGGAGATCTTTGTGGGCTTTACTCAGCCTTGTCTCAGGTAGTTCGGTTGGTGGGCTATACTCACGCCTTGTCTCAGGGTAGTAGGTTGGTGGGCTATACTCGGGCCTTGTCTCAGGTAGTAGGTTGGGGGCTATACTCAGCCTTGTCTCAGGTATAGGTTGGTGGTCTATACTCAGCCTTGTCTCAGGGTAGAGGTTGGTGTCTTACTCAGCCTTGGTCTCAGGGTAGTAGTTGGTGGTATATCAGCCTTGGTTCAGGTAGTAGGTTGGTGGGCTATACTCAGCCTTGTCTCAGGGTAGTAGGTTGGTGGGCTATACTCAGCCTTGTCTCAGGGTAGTAGGTTGGTGGGCTATACTCAGGCTTTGGTCTCAGGTAGTAGTTAGGTGGGGTATACTCACCTTGTTCAGTGGTAGTATATGTGTTCTGTGGTTATACCAGCCTTGTCTCAGGGTAGTAGGTTGGTGGGCTATACTCAGCCTTGTCTCAGGGTAGTAGGTTGGTGGTCTGTTGATATCCCTCTAGTGGTGTGGGGGCTGTGCTTTGGCAAAGTGGGTGGGGTTATATCCTGCCTGGTTGGCCCTGTCCGGGGGTATCGTCGGACGGGGCCACAGTGTCTCCCGACCCCCTCCTGTCTCAGCCTCCAGTATCTATGCTGCAATAGTCTATGTGCCGGGGGGCTAGGGTCAGTCTGTTATATCTGGTGTTATTCTCCTGTCTCATCCGGTGTCCTGTGTGAATTTAAGTATGCTCCCTCTAATTCTCTCTCTCTCTCCCTCCCCTCCCGGAGGACCTGAGCCCTAGGACCATGCCTCAGGACTACCTGGCCTGATGACTCCTGGCTGTCCCCAGTCCACCTGGTCGTGCTGCTGCTCCAGTTTCCACTCTTCTGCCTGCGGCTATGGAACCCTGACCTGTTCACCGGACGTGCTACCATGTCCCAGACCTGCTGTTTTCAACTCTCTCTCTCTCTACCGCACCTGCTATTTCAACCTCTAAATGCCCGGCTATGAAAAGCCAAGTGACATTTACTCCTGATGTACTGACCTGTTGCAACCTCTACAACCACTGTGATTATTATTTGATTGATTGATTGATTGATTGATTGATTGATTGATTGATTGATTGATTGATTGATTGATTGATTGATTGACATAGAGCAGTGACAGTGCAGTGCCTTTAGAGCATCGGCTCCCAAACTATGAAAATGGAGAATTTCCAAAATCCTGATTTTTTTATATATATAAACTCAGCAAAAAAAGAAACATCCTCTCACTGTCAACTGTGTTTATATTCAGCAAACTTAACATGTGTAAATATTTGTATGAACATAACAAGATTCAACAACTGAGACATAAACTGAACAAGTTCCACAGAAATGTGACTAACAGAAATGGAATAATGTGTCCCTGAACAAAGGGGGGGTCAAAATCAAAAGTAACAGTCAGTATCTGGTGTGGCCACCAGCTGCATTAAGTACTGCAGTGCATCTCCTCCTCATGGACTGCACCAGAATTTCCTGTTCTTGCTGTGAGATGTTACCCCACTCTTCCACCAAGGCACCTGCAAGTTCCCAGACATTTCTGGGGGGAATGGCCCTAGCCCTCACCCTCCGATCCAACAAGTCCCAGATGTGCTCAATGGGATTGAGATCCGGGCTCTTCGCTGGCCATGGCAGAACACTGACATTCCTGTCTTGCAGGAAATCACACACAGAACGAGCAGTATGGCTGGTGACATTGTCATGATGGAGGGCAATGTCAGGATGAGAAGACAATCAGAAATACTGTTAGAATGTTTTAAATTGACTGTCACAGCCCCAAATAAAAAGTAAACATTAGCTGTATTCATATTTTTTACATGGTGCGCGAAATTTTCATCACACAGAAACAGTG